>CAUYUJ010000492.1:439460-454460 GCA_963575745.1 Prorocentrum cordatum
GATGCCGTGGCGAGTCTCTCCCCTTGCCTTTCCTCCTCCGTAGCCTTTTCGCTCGAACCTGCTCGCGGAAAGCTCCTCACGGGGCAGTGCGCGACTTGGGTTACGGCGGTCGAGCAGGCTTTCCATACTCACCATCATGTCAGGCCCCCTGCTGGGCCCACGCGCGCCGTGGGGCCCAGGATCCACGAGAAGCCCATGAGGGTCACGGCTCACGTGCGGGAGCTCGCCCTTCATGATCAACGTAGCCAGTGGTGGACTCGCGTCCACACGGTGCTCGCTGGAGTCCTCAGGCACCAGCGCAGGGACAACGGCCAGCGCCAGCAGCAGGAGTACGGCAAGGCCAGTACCCTCCTACGGCAGTCCAGGCCTGAAGGGGTGCATAGCCTTCTGAACGCGGGCCGTGAGGCCCCGTGGGACCAGTGGTTGGCAGTCCTCGGCGACCCGAGTCGGCTGTCGACCCCAGTGCTGGAGAACTATGTCTTGGCAGCGAAGCGGGTGGCCAGCAGGGCTCAGCGCGCGGCAGTCCACGAGTCGATCTCCAACTTTAAGACCTTTGTGATGCGACCAGAGGCCGTGGGCATCCTCCACAAGTCACTGAAGGCGAACCCACTTCCGCCGAGCGAGCTGGAGGTGGGGGATCGCACCCTCGTCCATCCAGCCGACATCATGGAGCACAAGGCGGTGACCTTCAAGCGGATGTGGGCCCCGCGGCCCCCCGACGTCAGCGAGATTACGGAAGTGTTTCGTCTCATTCGAGAGGCGGCCCAGGGTGAGGATCTTCCTGAGCTTACCCCAGACCTGGTCTACGCCAGCGCCAAGGCCATGAAGGCTAAGGCAGGGCTGGGGGTGGACGTCCTGAGCCCAGTCGACTTCCAACGCCTCCCTCGCGAGGCCATCGAGGAATTCACTGATATTCTGAAGAACGCGGAAGCCCTGCTCGCCTGGCCAGCCCAGACTCAGCTCATTGTGACCTTCTTGACTCCCAAGAAATCCCAGGGAGACAGAGGCGTAGGTATGATATCAATGATGGGCCGCCTTTGGTCCCACGTCAGAGAACCTATAGTGAAGCAATGGAGCAAAGATCAAGAACAGGCATGGGATGCCGCAGTTGCTGGGAATAGTTGTTTGCGCGAAGCATATCTTCATGCCATTGACGAGGAAGTTGCGCACTGGATGCGAATGGAGTTTGGGCAAGGATTGCTTGACATTCAAGAATTTTGCGATTCAATACCGTGGCTGCCCCTGGTGAGGGCGGCCTTGAGGCTTCACTTTCCACCAGTCATCTTATATTTGGAACTCCTCCAGTGCATCACGATGCGGACGTTGTCACAGGAAGGAGCTGTGTGCACCCCCTTCGAGCCCTGCCAGTCAGTCATCCAGGGGCTGCGAGGGGGAACCAGATTCGCCAAGATGCTCACCCATTTCGTGATGCAGGTGGTGGTTACGGCGACACCCAGGATGAACCATCGAGTTTGGATAGACGATATATGCCAGAAGATCACGGGCTCACGCCAGGCAGTCAGGACTAACCTTATACGCGGAGTTGTGAAGGCGGGCCAGGAGCTTGCCAAGGCAGGCCTCAAGTTGGCCAAGAAGTCAGTGATCATGTGCACGAGTCCCGACGACGCCCGCGCTGTAGCCAGGGCCGCCAGGCTCAAGGGTTTCCCAGTCAGGGCCATGGCGCAGGCGCCGTACCTGGGGGTGGGCTTCAGCTGCGGCAAGCAGGGACGTGCCACCAGGATGCAGAGACAGATCAAGCACGGAGCGATGAACGAGAAGGTGAGGAGATTCAGCCGAGCTACTCGACGGTATGGGATTACGACGCGGCTGGAACGCAATGGCTGCCAACCTGCGGGCTCCTACGGCTTCGAGGTGCACGGGATGTTCGGCCACCAGCTGACAACCCATCGCCGCCGACTCGGTCAGATCTGTGCTGCTGCCACGAGAGGCCGATGCCTCACTACCCTCCTGGACCTGAGAGCGCCAGGAGGGGACCCTGCTGTGGCGATGCCATCCAAGACCGTGGACATGTGGCTCAGCGTCTGGCAGCAGCAACCAGGTCTGCGCCAGCGAGTACGACAAATCTGGCATCATGTCCGAGACCACCTATCCCAGCTGGATCCTCAACATCAGGTGCGTGCAGTTCGTGGCCCAGTGTCTGCAGTAATCCTCACCCTCCTCCGCATCAAGTGGAACCCTGAGGATGTGGACACGTGGTCGTACACTACGCCCACGGGGTCGGAGGAATGGCAATTTCCAGATGCCATATACACGGGCAATAAGTTTCTCGACACACACCGTGAGCTGTTGAAGGATGTACGTCAGTCGGCGGCCCAGGTGGTATGGACCGCGGCTGCCAAGCACTACTGCGGAGGTGGAGTCGAGCAGGGAGTTGACAATCGGTCATTTCGGCTGTTGATCAAACAAGTTGGGCAACTCCCACACGGTGTGCGTCTCACTGAGTTGCTGATCAATATTGCCACAGGTGGATACTGGACGCGACAGAGGCGATATGATGAATTGAAGGGCTATAAGGGCAGCAACATGTGTGACCGCTGCCGAGAGGCACCAGAGACGGCCAAGCACAGATTCTGGCAATGCAGCAAGAACGTGCAGGCCGTGCCATATGATCGCTCAGAGTCTTTGGTTGCAGCCGCGATGGCCCAGACGGACGCCACCGAGTGTTTCTGGCTACGTGGGCTGCTACCGACCCAGTGGACCCAGACCCCGCCCCCACCGAAGGACACGGTCCTTGAGTTCACGGGCATCAACGAGCTGTCCGAAGGGATCTTTGGGGCGGGGAGTGCTGAGTCACCAGTCGAGATCTTCGGGGACGCCAGCGGAGGACCAGATGCGAGCATCAGCGATTTCATGAGGATTGGAGTCGCCATAGTATGCGTTGCCAGCCTAATGCCCGAGATCAACCTGCACGGTGCAGTCTTCGGCCAGCTGGGTGGCCCACGCCAAGTGGTGGCGAGGGGAGAGCTCTACTCCCTGTACCTCGCCCTCTGGTGCACCACCAGGTTCCTCACCTACGTGACGGACTGTGAATATGTGGCGGCGGGCTGGTACTCCCAAGCCTACACGAACCCAGCAGGCGAGGACGCCGACCTATGGAAGCTCATCGGGGACCTGATGAGCTCACGCCGCCACGCTGAGGTGACGGTGCTCTGGACGCCGTCCCACAGCACGGCCCAGGACGTTGCCGCCCAGAAGGTGAACAGGTACCTCGTCATAGGCAACCTGCTCGCCGACGAGTTCGCGGGCTGTGCAGCGGCCAGAGCCAGGCTGCCCGCCGAGGTCCGCCAACCCATCCTGCTGGCCGAGCGGAGGGCGTACCTCGTCCGCATGAGGCTCCTCCGAGCCACGCTGGACAGCATTGCGGCCAGCCAGGAGACTGAGAGAATGGAAAGGGACGCCGCCCGAGGCCCTGGGAGCCCCTCTGAGGTCCCGCCTCCTCCCGCCCCTCCTCCTCCTCCGCCTCCCGCTGCTGCCACTGTTGCTGCCCTCATGTCCAGGCACCGTCTGGCCGACTGCGGCCGACGTTGCCTCTCTTGTTTTGGTTCTGCGACCCTCGCCACCACCCAGGAATTCGTCGAATCTGAATGTCCTAGGCTGTACAATGTCGATGGGGTCCTGTTTTCGCCGTTAAAGGGGCCGCGAGTCCATATCGCGGGGGGTTGGGCCCACACTACGCATACCCTGAATGTTCACCCGACCCTTCAGGTTTGGTTTTGCACTGAGTGTGGGGGCATCGCGGATAAGGCTCTGCGATCTCTTAAAGGCCCATGTAGTAAGAGGAAGTCCGCCACGGGGCAAGAGTACCTTGACAGAATTGCTCGGGGGTTACATCCCAAAGTTCTGAGCCGAGCTGAGCAAGCTCGGCGTTCGAATGCTCGTTTGTCCAGGCCTTCCTAAGACCCGAACCTGCTGCGCAGCGGAGTCCACTCCACTCCACTCCACTCCACTCCTCCTCCCCCTCGTTCTCCTCCTCCTCCTCCGCCTCCGCTTCCGCTTCCTCCTCCTTCTCCTCCTCCTCCTCCTCCTCCTCGTCCTCCTCCTGCTCCTTCTCCGCCTCCGCCTCCGCTTCCTCCACCCCCTCCTCCTCCTCCTGCTCCTTCTCCTCCTCCTCCTCCTCCTCGTCCTCTTCCTCCTCCTGCTCCTTCTCCGCCTCCGCCTCCGCTTCCGCTTCTTCCTCCTCCTCCTCCTCCTCCTCCTCCGCCTCCTCCTCCTCCTCCTCCTATAACAACTACTACTACTACTACTACTACTACTACTACTACTACTACTACTACTACTACTACTACTACTACTACTACTACTACTACTACTACTACTACTACTACTACTACTACTACTACTACTACTACTACTACTACTACTACTACTACTACTACTACTACTACTACTACTACTACTACTACTACTACTACTACTACTACTACTACTACTACTACTACTACTACTACTACTACTACTACTACTACTACTACTACTACTACTACTACTACTACTACTACTACTACTACTACTACTACTACTACTACTACTACTACTACTACTAACTACTACTACTACTAACTACTACTACTACTACTACTACTACTACTACTACTACTACTACTACTACTACTACTACTACTACTACTACTACTACTACTACTACTACTACTACTACTACTACTGACTACTACTACTACTACTACTACTACTACTACTACTACTACTACTACTACTACTACTACTACTACTACTACTACTACTACTACTACTACTACTACTACTACTACTACTACTACTACTACTACTACTACTACTACTACTACTACTACTACTACTACTACTACTACTACTACTACTACTACTACTACTACCCCTTTTCCTCACCCTTCTCCTCCTCCGCCGCCGCCTCCTCCTCCTCCTCCTCCTCCTTCCGCCGCCGCCTCCTCCTCCTCCTCCTCCTCCTTTTCCTCCTCCTCTTCCTCCTCCTCCCCCTCTTTCTCCTTCTCCTCCTCCTCCTCCTCCTCCTTTCCTTGAGCGGACCTGCTCAAGGATCGCTCGAAACTTCTGTTGCTCCCATCGTACTTAGAATCCACATCCCAGAAATTATCCCGAACACCCAGAACAGCATCGAAACGATGTCGAACGAGTATCGCCGCCCAGGGCCCGACACGTGAAAACCCTAACGTTTCGGTGCTTTCTTGGTGCTCGAAATTCAATCTGGCGATAAAGGCTACAGTAGCTTGGAACATCATAACCCTGAACGGTGTTTACCGTTTTCGTTATCTTTTCGTTTCCCTCGCTTCGTCTCCCATCCGCCTCTGCTGCAAAACGAGATCGAAGCGAACGCGGCCCACGGCATCGCCACAACACCGTTTAGGCCGAGCCCCGTGCTGGAGATCCCTCGTCGCCACGGCCGGATTCTCCCCTCGAGAACGCTCAGAACCAGACGCCTCCCAGATGGGATCGGAGCAGATGGGGTCGGAGGATCGCCGCCGCATCGTCGATGCCTCGGCGACGTCGGCGATGCATCGGCGACGTCGGCGTGGAGGACATCGGGCTCCACTTCGAGCCGCATCGCCGATGCATCGGCGATTCAGCGCGATCCTCCGACCCCAGCTGCTCGGACCCCATCTGGTAGGCCTAGAGGCTGGCACGTCCTCGCAAGCCGTAGTGGCCGGGGAGAAGCTTTTGGCTCCAGAGTGTCAGCCTCGTCGTCGTCGCCGTCGCCGTCGTCGTCGTCGTCGTCGTCGTCGTCGTCGTCGTCGTCGTCGTCCTGGTCGTCCTCGTCATCCTCGTCGTCGCCGTCGTCGTCTGGGCATCGTTTAACCGACCCCTATCCCAATGAACGTGGCCTGGGCCCCAATGGTCGATTGACTCCCTAGATGGGGATATAGGCCGTTCCCTTCGGGTTTCGAGGTGTGTCCCCAACTGGGGTGCAAGGATGCTCGGGGTCTGGATGGGGATGGGGATGGGGATGGGGATCGGTTAAACGATACCGATCGTCGTCGTCGTCGTCGTCGCGGTCGTCGTCGTCGTCGTCGTCGTCGTCGTCGTCGTCGTCGTCGTCGTCGTCGTCGTCGTGTGTCAGCGCCAGCGTGTGCTTGTCCGCCGCAGCTCTGCGGCACGACGCGGCTGGTGTGCAGATGTTCGGGCCCGCACCGGCTGCGGGCGGCCCCCCCCCCCCGGCGGAGAGCCGAGCGGGGCAAGTCCCCCCCCCACTTACTCACACGCACGCGCTGGGCTGCCGCGCGTCTCTTGTGGATCGGCCACACGCCAGCAGAGTGGCCCCAGGCAAGAGTGGTCCCTGTGGTCGAGGGCGAGAGAGGAGAGAGGAGAGAGAGAGAGAGCTCAGCTTTATGTTGCTCCCATCGTACTTGGAGACCACATCCCAGAACTGATTCCGAGCACCCAGAACAGCATCGAAACGGTGTCGAACGAGTATCGCCGCCCAGGGCCCGACACGTGAACACCCTCCAGTTTCGGTACTTTCTTGGTGCTCGAAGTTCTTTCTGACGATCAAGGCTAAAGTAGTCGGAGCATCATAAGCTTAGCTGCCCCGATACGCACACACGCAGCACGCAGCGTATTCATACGGAGCTCCGCACGCAGACTGCAAACGCAGGTCTGACGCGACGCGCTCGCCCAAAACTCGGGCCACTGCGTTGAGCCAAGACGCAGCGTATCGACGCGGACGTGTCGAGCACGGCACGTGCTGCGTGTCAAGACGGGCGTACCGAGGCAGCTGAGAGAAAGAGAGAGAGAGCGAATCAAAAGAGGACGAGACGAGGGAGAACGAATCGAGAGAGGACGAGACGAGGACGGACGCAGTGAAAGTCCACGGGCGAAGATAGGCCGCAGGAGCGGCCCCGGGGCCCCCCTCTTTGGTGCGGCTACACGCAAGCGGTGACCCCGGGCAGGAGTGGCCCTTTGGTGCGCGACTGCCCGGGGGGCACGGGGCTGCCAGACCCGAGCACGGAAGCCGCTGGTAACGCATCGCGTGCAGCATTCCTCCGCCACCACCGCCTCCTCCTCCTACTCCTCTTCCACCCCCCCTTCTCCTCCTCCTCCTCCTCCTTCTCCTCCTACTCGTCCTCCTCGTCCTCCTCCTCCGTCTCCTCCTCCTCCTCCTCCTCCTCCTCCTCCTCCTCCTCTTGCCCCTTCTCCGCCTTCCCCTCCTCTTCTTCCAACAACTCCCCCTCCTCCCTCCTCCTCCTCCTCCTCTTCCTTCTCCTCCTTCTCCTCCTCCTCTTACCCCTCCTCCGCCTCCTCCGCCTCCTCCTCCCCTTCCTTCTCCTACCCCTCCTCCGCCTCCTCCTCCTCCTCCTCCTCCGCCGCACCAGAGGTCACTCCGGCGAAAGGTTACTCTTACTTGTAGCCGATGGGGAGCATCGATCCTCGAAGCTCTGGTCAGAGCGCATCCCTCGGGAGGTCCGTGGAGCAACGGCATCGGTACCCTTCTTGTCCCCCCACCTGAGCGCGCGTGTGGCACGGTCGCCCTCCGCGCGGCAAGCGCGCCATTCTCTGCGGAGCGCGTGGGGGCTGTGTTGGAGCGTTGGAGTGGCACCGCCCGGGGGGCGCGGGTGCTGGCCCGTCTCGAGCGCTCTGGAACCCCAAACGGCTGACAGGTGGCACGTGCGTGTCGAAGGTCATACGAATCGGGCAGAGTGACGTGATCAATATCGTTGGGGGCGTGTTCGAGAGATGGGGCAATCGGCACGGGGTGTGCAAAGCCAGTCGCCAATGTGCCTGTGAATGCGTGAAGCAGGTGTGTCGGATGAACATGCCCTAACATCCATGTGCCAGTGAACACATTAAGCGGCCGCGTTGAACACGCATGCCTAGATCATATGGAGGACACATCTGCTTCGAATGAATCAGACCAGCGTCGTTGATACTATTCTTCTTCGGTGTCAAACAGATGTGACACAACTTTAATCTCAAATCTTCACAACATTTCCCACGTATAGTTCTGTGCAACATCGTTGAACACCTTGTTCTTGATCCGCCACCGTGCCTGCGGCACGTTGAGGCGTTGAAGAATGTCAAGGGCTGCCTAGCAAGGTTCCTGTAGTCGTCTAAGGGACCCTGCACCCGCTCCGGTAGCACCCACCTGACTGCAACATCCGTACTCCCGGGGGGTTCCTGGGCGGCCATGGCGCCTCACTGGGGCTCTCCAATGCTTACATGGCGGTCCAGGAGGTCCCCAAGACGGTCCAAGAGGGCCCCGAGTCGCCAAACGATCGCTCGAAAGCGCCCAGGATGGCCTCCATATGGCCCAAGAGGCCTCCAGATGGCCCAAGAGGCCTCCAAGACGCCCGAAGAGGCCTCCCAAGAGGACCTCAACATTCAGACCTCATTCATTTTCATTTGGTTTTTGGCAGATTTTGTCGTTCTCGCCTTTTCGGCAACCCGACGCTCCAAGACGTCCCACGAGGCCCCCAAGACCACCCCCAAAACGGCCCAAGAGGCCTCCATGAGGGCCTCAAGACGGCCTACGAGCGCCCCAAGACGGCCCAAGAGGCACCGAAGACGGCCCAAGAGGGCCCCCAAAACGGCTCCAGGAGGAGCCAAAGGGAGGGAGCACGAATCGAACATCCGAGCTTTCCGTCCCCCGTTGCCCCCCCCCCCCCCCCCGGAGGCCCTAATAGGCGCCCAAGGGGCTCCAAGAGGCCCCCAAGAGGCCCCCCAAAAGGCACCCAGACGGCCCACGAGAGGCCTCAAGCCACCGCGGGTTCTGGCACGCGGCACGGTGCCATCCATGGGGTGCAACGAGCCGTGGGCATCCGCGCGTGACCACCTCCCGTGCTCGAGCAGACATCCCAGCCACCCACCCGCAGCTTGGCTCTGGGCAGAACTCAACCAGGCCGTGCGCGCATGTACCGTTGGGCCGCGGAAAGAAGGAACGCCAGAGGAGGAGCGACGCCCCTTTCGAGGCCCCCAGACCGCCTTCGTCCACGAGGAGGGCCGGAGGAGCAGCCACGGACCGACCCAAGGAACATCGAGCCCCTTCCGCATCCAAACTGTTCCTCATTTCAGCGTCTGGACTGTTGAATGGGGCCCTGGGACACACAAATACATACACACAAATAACAGGATTCCCCACATGTTCCTACATGTTCTGGATTCTTGCTTCCCCCCCCCCCCCCCCTCCCCATATTTTTCCACATTTTCCCGAGGATCGACGTTTCATTGTGTCTCTGTGTGTGTGTGTGTGTTGTTGCCCCTCCTGAGTTGTACCCATCCGGGCTTGCCCGCGAAGCTCGAGTGCCGCAGTGGCGCGCGGAGTCTGCTCCTGCCGATCCACGGCTCGGGCGGGCGAGTGATGACGGTAAGGACGGCATCGGCGGCTACGGTGGTGCTGATGATGCTGAGGATGGCGATGGTGACGCTGATGCTGATGCTGATGACGATGCTGATGATGATGCTGCTGATGCTGATGACGATGCTGATGCTGATGCTGATACTGATGCTGATGCTGATGATGCTGCTGCTGATGATGAAGGTGATGGCAGTGGCGGTGATGACAAGGGCGATCATATCGACGACCTCGATGGTGACGAGGATGGCACTGGTGACGCAAGCGATGATGAGAACGATGGTGCTGATCAGGAGGTGCGCGCGCACTGTAGTTCAGAACTCCTGCCGTCTCTCGACAAACAAAAGCATGGGGCTTTCGCCTGGGTTGGAGCGCAGCCGTGCTGGCATGCTTGCCAGCGCCTGTGCACGCGCGGAGACGCGCGCGCGCGGCCCGCACGCTGTCTCATTTGACAGCGCTTGCGGGTGCCGGATGAGAAATGGTTCCTTTCGGCATGCGCGCGTGCGCAGCCCGCTCTGTCTCCTTCGACATCAAAAGGGTCCACCGCCTGCGGCTCTCGCCTGGTCCACAGCGAGGTGCCGCGCGCGAGCGGACGCCGTCCAACTTCTGTGCTGGGCACGCCGCAGGTCTTGGCCGTGTGCCGGAAGTCGCAGTACCACGGCACTGGCAGTGCACCAGGTAGCTGCGTGCTAAGCCGATGCTGGCCTGCGCGCGCGGGGGCGCCCGCACGCAGCAGCGCGCGCGCGCATGGCCCGCGCGGCCGTATGCCACGGGGACTGTTGCGCGGCGCCTGTCTGTGGAGACGTCATCGCACGTGCCCCGCGCTGTGTTTTTGTCACACGGGCGACGGGGGGGGCTCGGCACCCGAGTGGCTGGCATGCTGTTGGTGGATATCTGCGATGCCGTGTCGTGCAGAAGAAACCGAAGGCGTCAGCGTGCGAGGGAGGTCCCGAACCGCGGCCTCGGGGTGGGGGTAGAGACGGATCTCCTTCAGGAGGAGCCATCTGTCTGGTGTAGTCGCGGTGGGTCAAATGAGTGTGGCAAGAATGCAAACGACAAGCCCAATGATCGAACAAACACCCCACCCACCCAGCCGCAATTTGCAGGCAACACTCAATTGGCGCAGTGATGCGGGGACCCATCTCGTGCAGACTCATGACTCGGGCGGGCGGGTGATGATGATTCTGATGATGGCGGCGCTGATGACGAAGGCGGAACAACGACGATAACGATTCCGATGTTGACGACGGTGGTGAAAATTGCAATGATGACGCTGGCGATGATTATGGCGATGGTGATGACGAAGACCGTGTGACAACCAACGCGCGCAGAAATTCAGACCTCTGCTGAGTGCGACTGTTTGGAACCGTGCGTCGTATGGGGGAGACTCCACCTGCTCGAAGCAGGCGCCAAAAGACAAACAAGATCCACTCGATGAGGGGGGGGGGGGAGGCGGGGTGCGAGGGCCCCCGCCGATCGGCAAAGCAATGAATAAAAACATGATCACCTTGCAATGCTCGAGCCGTCCTTGGGCTTCGAACTGCTCCGTGCGCACGCGGAGACGCGCGGTTTTCGCCCGCGGGGCGCTATCTGGCAGGGAGGTCGCGGGGGCGCGACGATCACGGCCCCAGCCCAACATTTTGTATTTGTTTTTCTCTTTGCTCCCCCCCGTGATGTTAAGTCGGGCCTGTCCCCCTACAGGGGGATTTTCGACGAAAAATGAAAAATACCCCAAAAATAATCAACAAATAATGCAAAAATAGTCTGGGGACTATGTTTTGAATATTTTTTGACCTTCTTGGGGTATTTTGAAAGTATTTTTGGGGGATTTTATATTTTTCGTAGAAAATCCTCCTGCAGGGGGACACGCCCGACATAACCGTGATGCTTTCGGGGAGCGCGCGCGCGCCCAGAAACTTGGCAACCAGAACAAAGCATTTGTATAAAAAAACGCGGCGTCGGCAGCTGCGGCGCACGGGGGCGCCCCTGGAGGGGTCCCTCGATCGCCGTTTCGCCGCGCTGCTTCCGGTGGGCGCCCCGTGGGCGCACCCCGAGCGGCGGGGGGGGCGCGCCGAGGCTTTCGCCACGCTGCCGCCCGGGAGCGCCCCGCGGGCGCACCCCGAGCGGCTGGTGCGTCCGCCGAAGCTTCGCCACGCTGCCGCGCCCGCGGGCGCCCGGTGCGCTGGGCGGGCCCTCCGAGATTTTTCGCTGCGTGTTGCCGTCCGCGGTCGCCTCGTGCGTGCACTACGCAGCTCACACTGCAGTCGGGGCGTTGACTAAGGAACCCTAAATAAGGAACGAGGCCCCTTTTCTCCAGAAGTTAAAACTCGATTTCCGATAGAAAAAACAGAAGGGAAACCTGAGGCAAGCTGTGAAACACTTAAGGAACACCGAGCCCCTCCCCAACGAAAAGCGTTCCTTCTTCAGGGCCCCGACTGTAGCTCACGCTGCAGCGGTTGCACCACGTGGTGCTTCCACCTCGCAGCTCGCACCGGATGGCACGCACCACGGAGCTTACACCGCACAGCTGACATGCCATAGCCCGCAGTAGATGTCATCACGTAGCCTGCGCCACAGCGCCCACGCCACATGCATTGCACTGCACAAGGTTCCCCATTGGGGAAAACGATAGACTCTCCCACCCTCCCACCCTGAGACTGATCGGTACCTCATGGGACACTGCTGAACTCGTAGCCGACCGTGTCATAATAAGAACCCCATCCAGAACCCGCACTCTCATTCACCACGCGGTACGTCCGCATTAGTCCCGCATGCGCCCAGTGCGCGAATCCGGATCAAATCAAACCATGCTGGCCGCACGCACGCGCGTCGCCACGCGCGCGTGTCGACATTCTTCCAGAACCATGGCATGTCGACTCGTGTCGATATGGCACTCTTCCAATACAAACGCATCGAAAACCACGTGCTTTTCAACAAAAGGTTTGCGACGCTTTCTTGATTCCCGCGCGCGCGCACTTCCTCACCATCACCCTCATCAGCGCCGCCGCAGCACGTCATCATCATCGACAGTCGCCGCCATTGGTGCCACCATCATTCAAGCGCCTTCGATATCGACACATGGGCAGCATTATCGCCATCGTCGTCACCAACAACGGCGCCATCTTTAGCCCGGCCGTCGTCACCGTTATCATCGCCATTACCATCGCTACCATGATCATCGTTGCCACCGTTGTCGGCGTCATTATGGTACCGCGCCCGCCCGAGTCACCGACCCGCATTGAAGTGCCCGCGCGCCCGCGCAGCCTGTGAAACGCGCTGGGAAGTTGCCATCGGTAAGCGCCGTCTCGGCCGCATCGGCTGTGCCAAACCGGCTGGCCGCTCTGCGCGCGAGCTTGCGCGCGCCAGCGCGGCCGCAGAGATGTGCCAGCCAGGGCCAACTAATCATCGCAATCGCGGCCTTACGGGTTTAGCAAAACAAGTTGAGGGTGGGAGGGTGGGATGATTGTGCGAGCAATAGAGGTGTGAACGCATGGTATTGGCATACCTATGCTGCACTACTTAACGTGCACCACATAATGCAAACCACACAGCGCACACCACATATATACATATCGCACCACATCTATTGCACTTCGAAGCGTACACCCCATAGTTCATACCACACGGCTTGTACCACATAGTTTGCTCGGCGTAGCTCTCACCACATATATTGCACCACGTGTATATATATATATACACAGATTGCGCCACACAGCTTGCTCCTCACACCTCGAAGCACATACATGTCACACCTCACAGATCACACGACGTGGCTTGCACATCCACGGTGGAACATCTCACTGTTTGGGGTTTACGCTGGCAAACATTCACTCAACAAGGACAGTCCGTGTAGCGTGATGTCTGTTGTGGAAAAATTTGGGGTGCAGACAGATGTAATATTTGTGGTGCATTGTTTTGTTTCGTGTTTTTTTTTTTTGAGGCGCCCCCGACGCGCCCACGGGCGCCCGCCGGCCGAAAGACCTGGCAGACCCAGCTCGCGCACAAAGGCGCCCACGAGGCGCCTACGGGCGCCCACCGGCCTGACAGTCCAGCAGACCCGTCCAGCGCACGGGGCGCCGACGAAGCGGCCACGCGCGCCCACCAGCCAAACAGCCCGTGATCCAGCCAAGTCTTTGGGAACGAAATAGAGCTCCATTTGCCCTTTTCGTCCATTCTTCGGGAACGAGAGAAGCTCCAGAACGTCAATTCTATGCGAAAATACTGTTCGGGGACATCCCGCGGTGCCCTTTTCTTGCCTGCGGGCACCCACCAAATCACAATTGATCTTGGGCGCTCTTAGACGCTTGGCCTCGTGAGACTTCCATGTTGCAAGTCTTGGAACCTTCTTCAATGCATTTTGGACTGTCTCGGTGGCTCTCGGGGTCAGCCCAAGGGGCAACACATGTTGAACAATCTTACCGGCCCTTGAGTGCGTGAGTGGTTTAGAGCGTTTCCTATTCTAACCCCCCTTCTTCTTCTGCCGGGGGGGGGGCATCACTGTTCCTTGTCAATATACACCCCCTCCCTCACCCGGCCGGCAGCCAATCCAGAACAATGAAGACCCCATGAGGGCCACCCCCCACCATCCCTGTCAAAAGAAAAACACACAACGCACTCTGCCTCCGCACTTGGAGCATGCGCGGCCGCCCCGCGACCATTTAGTATTGGTACTTTACAAGGGCGGCTGGGGTGCCAGCAGATCCCACCTGCCTTCTGGGCGCAGGTGGTCGACCGACTTGTTTGACACATCAGTGGCTGCTGCCTTTTCGCCTTATCGTTCCCGATGGGCTTTTGAAGTCTCCAAAAAGCTTCAAATTGGCCAGGAAAACTCAAAGCCAGGCCCAAGAGGCTTCCAAACCCAGAGGCCTCCAAGACGGCCCCCAAAGCACCCCAAGGTGGCCCAAAGATGGCCTCAAGAGGCTGTTTTGAGGGTCCCTGAGGGGGGGGGCTAGCCACAAATACTGGGGGGGGGGGCTGAACGCCACCCCCTTGTGTTTGACCGATTGCCTCCAAGATGGCCCTCAGAGGCTCTCCACAGCTCCCACGAGGGCCCCAAGAGTGATGGCCCAAGAGACGACCAGAAACCCCAACCACGAGGCCGCAACGTCGAAATCGGACGAAGCTCTTACAAGCAAGCGGTTGTATGAATTTGTTCGCGTGAAACAAACGGGACCTCAGAAAAATGGGACCTGGACTCCAGGGTCGCCAGCAAAGCCAAATATTCAACCGGCCTTACTGGCGCCCCTGGCACGTGCCGCACCTGGCGCGCCTGGCACGCTTTGGCCTCCAAGATCTGGTGCATCTGAACCCGTGGCGTCTGCTGCGTTCTTCGGCGATATGCCATCCGGGTGTTACTTATGTGTTGGGAGGCGGATGGGCGTGAGCAAGAAGCCTGTGTGTGTGTGTGCGTGCGTGCGCGCGCGCGCGCGTGTGTGTGTGTGTGTGTGTGTGTGTGTGTGTGTGTGTGTGTGTGTGTGCGTGTGCTTTTTCTGGTTTTTCGTTATGTTTCTTCCGGAGGGGAGAAGCGTGGTGCTGCTGGGGCGCAGGGGGTGAAAAAGGGGCACAACTCTGGACAGGTGACAGGTCAGCAGGGCTGGCGAAATCGGTACGTGGAGTGGCCCTGGGTATCACCACCGCCCACATCGAACGAGGAATCCTCCGGGGTCTGGAGCCGCCTGGGC
>CAUYUJ010000492.1:455792-508292 GCA_963575745.1 Prorocentrum cordatum
TCCTCCTCCTCCTCCTCCTCCTCCTCCTCCTCTTTCTCCCCCTCCTCACGCTGCGGCCGTCCTCGCGGCAGCCGCGGCGCCCTCACCTCAGCGCTCACTTGCGGGGTCCAAAACCTTGATAAGAGGGCAGCAGGAGGGCCTGGAAAGGCCTGCGGCAGGACCCTGGAAGGACCTGGAGAGAGCTTCCGAAGAGCCTTCTGGAGAGCTGTCGGGCACACGTCTTGGGAAACGCTTGGAGAAGCCTCTCGGGCGCGCGATGGGGCCGGGCGCCACACCTTAGCGCACACTGAATGCACCTAGACCCCCGACATCTCGAGGAGATCTATCTGGTCCCAAGAATGACCGCGCCACAAAAAACAGCATCAGGACGGGGGGGTAGACAATGTTTGGTCCCGGCGGGCCCTCGCCGGGCCTCGGCACGGTCAAAAAAAAACAAGGATGAACCACCAGTCGCAAGGAAAGGGTCGGGGCTTCCAGTGATGCCGTCCTGAAAGCATCCGGACGTCGCATGTCTGGGAGTGCACCAGACTCCCGACGTCTGGAGGAGATCGAAATGGTTGGAGGCTTGGAAATTCGCACCATCACCAACTCGGGGAGTTGCCGCCACCGGGGGGAGACGGTCCTAGATTCTGGAGCTGGTGGCAATACGTCGGCCATTCAACGAGCCCGAGTATTATCATTAGGTCGGGCGTGTCCTCCTGCAGGCGGATGTTGGACGAAAAATAAAACATACTCAAATAATACCCCAACATTTTCGAACATATATTAGAAACATCGTCCCCAGACTATGTTTTGCCCATGTTTGAATATTCCTCCTGTAGAGGGACAGGCCCTACTAAATATTACCACGATCGCCAGGAGCAGGATCAGCTTGAGGCAGCCGCCGATATTGTTGGTGCCAACCTCCAGGCCGCCTCCACGCCCAGTAGCTGAGTTATCTTACTTTCACTGGATGGATACTTAAATATACTTGAAGACAACCAAAATTAGTTGGCTAGAATAGAGATAGTCGTGTTCAATCGCACTCAGACTCACCCATCTGTTCAAATTCGTACTCACCATACTCATAATCAGTCTCATTCACCTCCGACTTACTCACAATCAGACTCGCACGCACTCAATGTCAGCCACCCTCAGAGTCACTTGTAATCGGAATCGCCCGTACCGATACCCACTCCGACTCAGACTAGTACTCATCAACTCATTCCCATACCCACTCCCTCTGAGACGCTCAGACTGACTCTCACTCACTCGTACCCAGACTTACGTATACCCAGAACTTCTCGTGCTCTGCCCTCTTATACCGTGATTCACTCACTCACACATTCAACCATACCCAGGTTCACTCACACTCAGACCCGCTCAAAATCAGATCACACACGTTCATGCTCAACTTCTTCTCCCTTTTGGTGGTCCAGTGCGTCCTCGCTCTTCCATTTGCGCTTCCGTTATCTCTCATGGAAAATGCCAAAATGATGGCGTCAATGGAGTCATCGCTGTCACCGTCGTCGTTGTCGCGACCGTCGGCCACGCTGACTCACCTACACACCCACATGCTCACACACAGAGATCCTCAACGAGACGCGACAGAAATATCGGATGCACAACTGGTGCTGTCCGCGCCGAGACATTATTACTCATACCGCGTCGGGTCTCATCCCTTCCTCCCCGACCTGCCTCCTTTTTCCTGGTCCTCACACTCACACTCACGCGCGCCCATAATCACGCAGTCTCGCTCGCACTCATACTCGCTCATAATCACACTGACCCACACTCAGGCTCACTCGTACTCAGACTCACTCATACTCAAGCCCACTCATACTCAGACTCACCCGTGCCCAGACCCACTCATATTCAGACCCGCTAGTCATCATTCAGGCTTTATAGCATCAGTTCCTCTATCAAACTCACTCCTACTCAGAAGCACTCGCGCACGCACACTGCGAGGATGTCTCTCTCAGGCGAGGCGCTGGTTTCAGCACCCCAAAGTGGAGCCGCCAAGGTGTATTGCACGGGCCCGTTCGCGCCCAGGTTGTGGGGGTGTCTCAAGCGGTTTTGCGTGTTTGGGTGCCCAACATCTTGGCGTTCAGAGCACATTCTGAAAACGTCCCAAGCGAAACGCTGGCTTCAGCACCCCAAGGGGGAATGCCACGGGGTATCGGACGGGCCACTTCCCGCCCAGACTCTGTGGACGTCTCAAGCGGTTTGCTTGTCTGGGTGCTCAAGATCCTTCGCTTTCAAAGCAGATTATGACGATGTCTCAAGCAAGGCGATGGTTCCAGCACCACCCGGGTGAGCCGCCACTGGGTATTGCACGGTCGCGTTCGCGCCCAGGTTCTGGGGATGTCTCAAACGATTTGCCATACTGTGGGAATGTCTCAGGCGAGGCGCTGGTTCCAACACTCCGAAGGGGAGCCGCCAGAGAGTATTGCACGGGCCCGTTTGCGCCCAGTTTGTGTGGATGTCTCAGGCGGTGTGCCTGTTCGGGTGATCGACATCCTTTGCATTCAAAGCAGGGTGTAAGGATGTCTCCGGCGAGGCGCTTGTTTCAGCACCCCAGGTTGGAGCCGCCATGGGGTAGTCCACGGGCCCGTTCGATACCAGAATCTTGGGATGTCTCAAGCAGTTTGCCAGCTTCGGCCCCGCATGCTTGTCTTCTGACCTCTGTTGTGTAGACGCCTCCGGAGATCGCCCACTCACTCACCACAACTTCTTCTTCCTCGCTCAGACGCATTCGCACTCAGACCTTCTCCTCATCACCTCTTCCTCACTCAGGCTCGCTCGCCGCACTCAGACCAAGCCATACCCAGACTTCGTCATACCCAGACTCGCTCATACTAAGACTCACTCGCTTTCAGATTCGCTCACACAAGCTCAAGCTCACTCACACCCAGACCAACTCACACTCGGACTTACTCACGCTCAGATTCGCCCACCCTCCGATACACATCTGCTTAAGCTCCCTTACACTCAAACTGTTTCACACATGGCCTCACTCAGACTCGAATTCACCCACCCTCAGATCCACTTGTGATAAAAAAATCGTCGTACTCGGACCTGCTCAAACTCAGACTCGTACTTAACAGCTCATCTCCAAACTCACACACACACGCACTCAGGCTTCCCCACTCTCAGAGTCACTCACACTCGGGCTCCCGCGTACTCAAACTTACGCAATCTCAGACACCTCGTACTCAGACTCACGGGTACCTCAAGCCACGCACCCTCACACTCCACCATGCCCGGTTTCAGTCACACTCAGACTCACTCAAACTCAGATCACTCACGCTCAGATTCACTCAGTCTGTTCTCTGTTGGTGGTCCAATGCTCTCTCGCTCTTCCATTGTGCTTCCCTCATCTCTCCTGAACGATGCCCAAAGGACGACGCCACTGAAGTCGTCGCTGACGCTGTCGTCAGTGTCGCGCCCATCATCCACGCTGACTCGCTCTCGCACCCAGATGCTCACAGACAGAGTTCCTCAGCGAGATGTGACAGGAGTATGAGATGCACATCTGGGGATCTCCGCGTCGAGTACTTTTGCTCAACGATTGTGCGGGATAGCCCCCAGGCAACTAGAGACAGGTCAGGGCACACAGGCGACACCGAACCAAAGATCCGCCGCCGTGCCTCTGGCACGACATGGGGTGCCCCAGGGCTCACAGCCGTGCTGCTCCTGCAACCAGCAATAGATGTGGTCCGCATTTCCCAGGCGTTCCTGGGCCGGCCCGGGGGGGGCACGCGTGAGTTCTCGGGTGCCCCCTGCGCCTCGTGTGGGCGCTGTGCCCCCCCGAAGGCAACCTCCCGAACCCTTCCATGTCCTCGCCATCGCTCGGACGTCCATTCCCTGTGTTTTTTTCGGTTTCGTGCGTGGTTTTTTCGCCAAATGATCAAGGATGCTCCTCGATGGTCCTCGCCGAGGAAAAAATGCACACGTCCGAGCGATGCCAAGTGTCAGATGTGTCCAAGAGGGTTCGGAGTCGCTGGAAGAGCGCTCCACCACAGACGAGATAGCGTCCAGACGGGCCAAGAGGCCTCCAGCACGCCCCAAGAGGCCTCTAAGAGCACTCCCCGCAGGGCCTACAGAGGCAACATCAATCGATTTCCCACGCGTTCTTGAAAGATTCGCGTCCCCGCTGTTTCGAATTCCCGACGCTCCAAGACGGCCCAAGAGGCTCCCAAGATCGCCCCAAGACGGCCCAACAGATCCCCCAGAGGGTCCAGATACGGCCGAATACGCCTCCAAGACGGCCCACGAGGTTTCCAAGACAGCCAAAGAGGGCTTCGAAGACGCCCAAGGAAGAACCCCAAAGGGGGAACACCAACAGACATACCGGGCTCTCCGCCCCAAGGACCCGAAGAGGCCGCCAGGAGGCCCCAAGAAGTCCCCACGAGCCTCCGTGGAGGCCCCCCAAACAAAAACCAGGGGCCCCCCAAGAAGCTCCCCGCGTCGCCACCCGTGTTCTTCCAGCCGCACTTTCGCCTGATCGCAGACCTCTAGACCGTAGCGCAGACAAGGTAGCAGGATGGGCCGGAGGCCACAACAAACTTACATATATTTAACTAGTTGACTCGGAATTTCTAGTTCACCACAACAAATTACAAACGCATGATGACCAAACAACTAAAAGGCGAAGTTTCTTGCAGCGTTTCGGCCCTCGGGGTCCCTGTCGGGCCTCGAGACCATCAAACAACAACTCGGAATGAAAAACCTGTACCGGGGAACTTCCGCGGGCCCGGTTTTTCATCCCAAAACCAATCCCGGGGAACTTCCCCGGGACCGCGACATCGGATCTCTTGGGCTCACGACCACTTGAAGTGGAGATCCGAAGTCGTGATCTGGTCTCTGCGAGGTCCCTGGAAATCTCGCCGCCTCCCGGGGGATCCGATTTGCAGCATGAATCGTTTTTTTTGACTCTATGGGCTATGGGCCCGGCGAAAGCTTTTATAGGCCGAGAACAACTAGGAACCGCCGCCTTGTTTCTTCAATGCGTCGGACCTCTGCCTGGACCCCCGACGTCGTGACCTGCTCACAACGTCGACCAACAAAAGTCTGGACCCCTTCCCTGAGACCCGCTTTGCATCCCGCGTCGTTTGTTTGGCCGGCCCCGAAGCCCGGTGGGTAAGGGCCCCCCTGGAAGCCGACGGCCGCGAAAACCTTCCGTCGGGATTGTGCCGCGACGCAAAGGGGGGGCCCTGGCCGGGGCTTCGCCTCGGACAAATCTATACATCCCCAGGCCGAAAGTTTTTTCCTCTTGGGCTAAAAATGTGAGAACATCAATGGATCCAATGGGATCCTTTTGTCGGGTGTGGGAGAGTTCCGTGGACCCTATTTCTGTGTCGCGCGGATCCCATTTCCTGTGGGGCTCACGAGGAAAATCTTTCGGCCTGCGTGAGTAATTACGCTGGCCGGGGGGCTAAAACAGGGCTATAGATCGGGATACATCGCTCCAGAGCGCTCCGGAGCGCTCTCGGAGCGTTCCGGAACGCTCTGGAGCGGCCGCGGCGCCCAACACGTCCTCCGAACCCGCCGATTCTCAGAGATTTCGAGTCATCCCGATCCGATTTTGTCCCGATCTTCGCGTCGTTCCCAGACCCCCGACGTAATGATTTTTTCATTACGTCGACCCCCAGAGGTCCCGACCCTTTCCCTATGACCGGCTTTGCATCCTGAGTCGTTTTTTGACGCTCCCGAGGCCCGGTGAGGGCCCTCGGAGGCCGAAAATTAGGAAAAACCTCCCGTCGTGATTTTTTCATTACTCGAGGGGGTCTGGGTTGTAGGGGCGCACCCGGCGGCCGCGGCCGGCGCGCCCCTCAGCGGCGGCCGCGCGGGCCGGCGCGCGCTCGGTGCGCCATGGCCCCCGGGCGGCCACGGGGCCCGGGCTCGAGGGGGCCCGCGGAGCGCGGGCGGACGCGCCGCCCTGCCCCAGGCATCTCCTGGCGTCTCTCGAGGGGAACAAAAAGCCAAGACCCCCTCGAGTAATGAAAAAATCACGACGGGAGGTTTTTCCTAATTTTCGGCCTCCGGGGGCCCTCACCGGGCCTCGGGAGCGTCAAAAAACGACTCAGGATGCAAAGCCGGTCATAGGGAAAGGGTCGGGACCTCTGGGGGTCGACGTAATGAAAAAAACATTACGTCGGGGGTCTGGGAGTAACATACAGTCGGACCTAGGCCAGAAGAACATCCCTCAAGAACATGAGACCCCCCGCCGTCCCAAGAACGCAGAGCATCCACGGGCACCCCCGCCAGGATGCACAAGAACATCCAACAAACACGAAGAACAGTAGGGTACCCTCCCCGAACCGACCTCGATCTTCTACCTCGGTCCGCCTGTAAACATAATGCGGGATGACGATGAATAAAATATCGGGGGGAACGATTAACAAAAAATAGTTTCCTGCTATGTCTGCACAAGCTTCTGGCTGGAGGAGAATGAATACAAAAAAATGGTTTCCAGCCCGCGGCCGGGCTTTTCTAATCGTCATCCCGGGCGCCGCCGCGTGAACACGACGCCCGGTCATTTATTAGTCGTCATCCTCCATTAAAAACTCGGAGGTCCGCGCGGATTTCTCGGATCGGCGCTGGGCCCCCCTCTCTGGCGCGCGGAGCGCGCCAGGGGCGGCGCCGGAGGCGCCGCCACGGGGGTCCAGCGCGGATCCGAGAAATCCGCGCGGACCTCCGAGTTTTTATGTTTATGTCACTTGCTGTTCCCCTAGTCTCGGGCAAATCGAAACGACATGTATCGCCGCTTGCGGGCTGCGGGGGGCCTCACCCTCAGGTCGGGCATGTCCCCCTACAGGCTGATCGTGGAAGAAAAATGGAAAGCATTAAGACCATCCTCCAAGATTGCCCAAAGCATACCCCAACATAGCCCAACATATTCCACAATGCCTGAAACATGTTCCAAACATACTTCATACTCGGACTCAGTCCTGGGCCTCAGGACCGTCAGCAAAAAACGACCCGGGACGAGAAGCTGGTCCCGGGGAGGTGGTCCGCAGAGATCGGGGGCCCGTGCCTCGAGCATCATCGAAGCGCTGGGTGCCGGGCTTCGCCTTGTCCCTTGGCACCTGGGCGCTGCGATCCCAGGACGTGAGATCGCGTCGAGCAAAACCACGACGGCACGTGTTTTGGCCTTCGGTGGTGCCCGGCGGCCTTCGCTGGACCCTGGGACTCTGCAAAAAAACAACTCGGGATGGAACACCAGTCCTGGTGGAGGGGACCAGACTTCCGGGGGCGCCGCAATGGAAGAGTCAAGACGGCGCAATGTCTACGATTTTTTTCACGCCGGGCATCCTCGTCCTGTCTCGGGCAGCAGGACCACCACAGGTCGCTCCAGCAAGGAGGAACATGCAGCAAAGAGATGGCGTCTGAAGCTCTCCTGTTGCAATTTTCCAGGAGGCCACATTTTTCACAACTTTTTTTTTTGAGCTCCACGCTCCATCGAAGACCTCTCCGCGAGGCCCAGACGCCCACCTGCTAAGATGGGCGAGCAGGGGGCCGAAAAAATCACGGACCGGATCTCAGGGTCGCTTTTTTTGGGGGTCAATGGCGCGGAAGACAGCACGCGCTGCGGCCCCACCGAGGGTGCTGCCCTGGCCTCGATTCGCGTGCTCGTCACACGGCTAGGTGTGATCCCCCGGCGAGGCTGCGTGATGGCGCCGACGGCCGTGGGGGGCGCGGGTGGTGGCGGAGAGGGCGGGCGGTGGCGGTGGCGGTCTGGCCGCGGCACGGGCCCGTGGACGTCCGACCTCCGCGTCGGCGGGGCTGCTGCTGATGGTGATGACTTGGTGATGCCCTGGTGATGCTGAAGATGATGATGATGATGATGATGATGATGAGGATGATGATGATGATGATGATGATGATGATGATGATGACGATGCTGATGATGAGGCTGATGATGATGAGGATGAGGAGGATGATGATGATGGTGATGATGATGGTGGTGAGGATGATGATGATGCTGCTGATGACGATAGTGATGATGGTGAGGATGATGATGAGGCTGATGATGCCGAAGACGAAGATGATGATGATGATGATGATGATGATGATGATGATGATGATGATGATGATGATGATGATGATGATGATGATGGTGATGATGATGATGATGATGATGCTGAGGATGGTGATGATGATGATGATGATGATGATGATGATGATGATGATGATGATGATGATGATGAGGATGGCCCTGATGATGAAGACGGCGGCGGACTCGGCCACATGGCGGCCAAAGCGCCCCGCAGGCCCAGAGATGTGGCGGCGACGGCGAAAACACAGCCGCCAGACAAACGAGCACCCAGAACGACGGGACGGCGACGGCGACCTCATAGCCGCCAGACCGGCGGGCAGGCGCAGAAGACGGGCGGCGACGCGGCGTCGACGGTGGCGGCGACGGCGACCACATAGCCGCCATACCGACGGGCAAGCGATAACGATTAAGAACCCGTACGTGAAAGTACTGCTTGGGGGCATCAGTGAAATACCTGGATGGCGCATGCCGATACCAGGCACACCACACCCATCTATCGCACCCTTTCAAACGCACACACATACACACATGCTCTCTCTCTCTCTCTCTTGCTCTCTCTCTCTCTCTCTCACACGTACGTCAATAACATACACCGGACAGGCAAGACACCCACTGCAACGCATTATTCTTAATGCATGAGGACAGACAACAACATAGACCCATAGCACACATCGATATACGATCCCAAGAACATGCGCCATGCGCAGACATCGAAACTAGAACGCAACCACATATTCCGAACACAAACGTCAACCACATACACCGACTGAATAAACCAACATTAAATATCGCAAGTCGGAAACACATGGCGCTCCGTACGGCATCAACGCACACTAGTATCATGCTCCATGAACGCACGCTGATATTTTACACGAAAGACAGACGACAAGACTACACACCACTAACTTGCAGCACGAGAAGACATCAACAACCTCATCACGACCAGGCAGCACGAACATATACCTAATGCATAAACCAACAACTCGCACGGCACCACGCGTGGAAAACATACACCTGTAAGACACGCAGCTGAGTTTCACACTGCAACGGTATGCATCACCCGCTGATGTACCTGTTACAAACATGTAGCATGTGTCAATGTATCAGGTGAACATTCATCACATAATAACGCATTAGCGCTCTTGCAACGAGCGCATCCACATAGTAGGCCAAAACCAACATGATAGACACACAGAAAATGCGAACCCGCCAATCATGTAGTAGCTTCCATTGCCGTGTCGCACGCGACCCATCTAGACAACATTCGCAACATCTCCGTCGTGGTGGCCTCTGGAGACCACATGTTTTTGTTTTGTCGCGTGTGTGCGCGTGAGTCCTGACCCAGGAGGGCATGGCCCTGGCTTCAGCGCGATCATCACGCATGCGATTGCAATATATGCTGACGAGGCCCGTTGGCTTACTACCAGCTGCTGAAGCAACGCTGCGGAGGAGAAGCGTGCGTGTTTGGGGAGGGGGCAATAATAATCAAGTGTTAATCCTGGGAAATCTTTCCGCTTCCTCCACGCGCATGACAAGGTTGGGCGGGGGGGGCAGCGCCTATTGGTTGGGCAGCCTCCTCCCAGGATCTGACATGCCGCTGCATCGTAGACGTGTAGTGCACGTCAGCCACGACGTGTTCTGCGGGCGTCCGATACCCAGACGCGCTTCGTCCGCCCCCTCTTCACCTCCATCTCCTCCGGCGCCTCCCACTCCCGCCCATGCTTCCCGCTACGGCTGCTGCTCCAGCTCCCGCTGACGCCGCTCCTGCCCTTGCCACTGCTCCTCCTGCCTCTTCCTTTCTGCCCCGCTGCCCTCGCGTTCCCTGCTCGCGCCCCCCCCCTCCCTCCTCCGCCGCCCCGCCCACAACAATTTCGCATGCTCAGGCTGGACGTGGGGTTGCTCGGCGCGGGCATCTTGCCCGCACCGCTGCCGGTACATCAGTCCATTGTCGACCGTATCGGCGAACGCCCTGGTTTTAGATACTGGCTTCCCGCCCACCGCCTCAAGGGGCCACCTTCTGGGGAGGGGGGCCCGAAATAGAAACCCACGGGCCCGCCGGGCTGAAGGAAGGTGGTCTGGGGCTGTGTCACGAACTGCTTCTCTCCCATGCCTCACGTCCATGCCCCCAACTTCGGCGGTCATCTGGGTGTCAAGGCCACGCTTTCGGCCTTTGGAGCGGAGGGCGCCGATGCTAAAAAACCTTGACAAGGCATGTGTGTGCGCGTTGGCCCTCTCAGTCCTCCCAGAGGGGCCTTTTGCGACCCCTCTTGGAAGCACCGCCCGCCTCTTGCTCCCAATCGGCTCCCACGACGGCCCACGAGGCCCCCACGACGCCTGAGAGGCCCCTGAAGGGTGTCCAAGAGGTAACAGGAGGTACCTTAGACGGCCCAGGAAGCTCCCAGACGGCCCACAAAGATGACCCGATGCCTAAGAGCTAAACAGGCGCCCAAGACAACCCAAGATGCTCCCAAGACGGTCCAAGGGGCCCGCAAAACACATCGAGATGACCCCAAGAGGCGTCCGAAGGACGTCCAGTAGGCGCCTAAGGTGGCCTAAGAAGCTCTTAGACGGACAGGTGAGCCACCGAAAGGCCTCAAGACAGCTCGAGCTGATCCCATGGGACGTCCAGGACTCACGTGCCAGGAGGCATTCAACGAAACACATCCGACCCACCCACCCCCAAGAGAAGCGCACATCCACGAGAGGCCCCCAATATTGTTTATATACTGTGTTACTGCAATCTGAGATGTGGCGATGTTACCACCTCAAAACGCCCCGGATGAGAAATATTGAAATTAGTGGTCTTTATTTGGAAGACGGCGCCTCTGGTAAACCAGTAAGTGCCCTCGGTGCGCCATCGAGAGTTGGCAAAGGGCTGGCATAACACTCGCTCGCTAGCGAACACTTGTTTTCTCGCAGTGTTCAACTAGGCGGTGGCGTCGAAGACGGCCCACGGAAGCATACAAACTCAGCAAACTTACAAGAAAGCAGGAGTGCCCTCCACAATCGGCACAAAACTACGGCCGAGGAAGGCCCCTGGCACGAGAGCCTCTCAACAATGCTGCCCCCCTTACTAGGTTGCGCCATCCGAACCCTGCCCATATCAATCATCGATTTCTCCTGAATCGATATGGGAGGCATGAATAGAGTTCGGGTTTGGTCACGTGTTCGACGGATTCCGAAGCCTACCCCCGCCGCCCATCGCGTCGCCTGAATCGTTAATCGGCGAAGGTAGGCTTCGGATTTCCCCGCCGACCTGCGTCGGGAGCGCGGCGGCGATCATGGGGTGTCGGGCCGTCCTTCGGAGGAGCTCCTGGCCGCGGACGGCAGCGGCTTCTCGCGCTCCCTCCAGATGAACAGCGGGATCGCCTGCAGGTCCTGGGCTCCTCCCCCTCTCCTGGGCTCCCCCCTCTTCTGAGTCCTCCTCGTCCTCCTCCTGTCTCCTCTCTCTTCTCCTACTCCTCCATCTCCTCCGCCTGCCTCCACTACGGCAAGCACACCAACTCAGCAACTGGCCTGCGAACGGGTGCCCCACGACTATTTCTTTGCTCTCGATGGGCCCACGGAGGCTCAGGGCAGATGTCTTCGGTCTGCTGTGGATCTTCCTCCTCCTTCTCCTCCTCCTCCACCTCCTCCTCCTTCCCCTTATTCTGCTCCCTCCCTTCTCCCTCCGCCACCCTCCTCGAGGCGCGTTCACGCAATGCCCGCGGTAAAATCGACAGCCTCCCACCCCCCCTCCGCCTTCCTCATCCCTCCTCTCACCTCACTGCTTTCTGGTTTCTCTCCCTCGTTCTCCTCCTCCTCCTCCTCCTCCTCCTCCTCCTCCGTCCCCTTTTACCCTCCCCCGTCTCTCCCCCCCGTCTCACTCGTCCTCGTCATCCTCCTCCGCCTCCTCTTCCCCCTCCTCCTCCTCCTCCTCCTCCTCCTCCTCCTCCTCCTCCTCCTCCTTCTCCTTCTCCTCCTTTTTCTCCTCCTTCATTTTCTCTTTCTCTCCCTCCTCCTCTCAGGCCCCGTGCTCCTGCTTGCGGCCGAGGCAGGCGCTTCCCACTGGGTTCACAGGCCCGCGCCGCCCGGGTAATTCGCACTAGCAGTGGGCCTGTGAACGCCCCCGCCCGTCGGGCGGACTAGCCCTGCTGCCCTTCGGCTTGTGTTGCTCCCGTCGTGCTTAAGTTAACGGGCGAAGAACGGTATAAAATATACTTTTTCGCCGTTGGGGACACGTGCCCCTGGGCGGCTGGAAAGTTTATACCCCTACGGTGCCACTGTAAGGGTATAAACTTTCCAGCCGCCAAGGGGCACGTGTCCCCAACGGCGAAAAAGTCTATTTTATACCGTTCTTCGTCCGTTAATTAAGGACCTCATCCCAGAAATAATTCCGAGCACCCAGAAACGTATCGCAGCAGCGTCGAACGAGTATCGCCTCCCAGGACCCGACGCGCGAACATCCTGCAGTTTCGGTGTTTCCCTGGTGCTCGAAATTCTTTCCGGTGGTCAAGGCTAGAGTAGGCTGGAACATCATAACTCTCGGCTTCTGCTCGCTTGCTCGCTTGCTCGCTCGCTCCTCCTTCTGAGGCCGCGGGCCTCGCAGTCACATGAGCACTCAGGCCCCCCCCCGCGCGCGGCGTCTGTCCGTCCTTCCCCCGCGCTGTTCTCTGCCGGGCGTTCGGGGGAGCCCCTCGCGGCCACAGCTGGATCGTCCCGAAACTCTGGTCCGTCCGAGGAGAGGTCCCAGCCGACACGCCGAGCCGACGATCCTGCTCTCCAGCACCATCCCCATCCAGAAACGGAGTGGACTCAGCGCACGCGGCGCGAGCCCTTCCCCGTAAAAAAATGCGCACGGCGTCGGGGCGAGAGTCCCAGTTTGAATGCGCACGGCGCTAAGACAAGAGTCCCGTTCTGAAAAAAGTCCCCCCAGACCGCCACCCCAGAATCCCCCGCCCTCCGATTTCCGCGGGGGCTTCTGTAAACTGTCAAGATCCGCGCTGACTTCTCTGCGCGGTCATTTTGTTTCCCGAAAGAAAAAGACACAACGAAGAGAAACCAGGAGCGCACCAGAGCCTCCAAAAACTTCGAGTGGCCCCAAGCATTCTGGCCCAGTTGCCCCCCTGCCTCGGGGATCTTCCGGCCCGGGTCAGTCCAGACCCGGGTCAGTAAGGCCTTGCAAAATCCTGCAGGATCCTGCAGGATACCGCACCCAGGCCCGGGTCAATGCGAAGGACCCTGCAGGATCCTCCAGGACCCTGCACTCATGCCCGGGCCAACGCGACCCTGGCCCTGCCGGATCCTGCAAGCTCGGGCGCTCTGGCTGACCCCCGTTTGCGGCGACTCCCGCCTCGAGGCTCCCGACTGCCGCCCTCCCCTCCATTCCCGGCCGCCGAGGTGCAGGCCGCCCGGCGTGGCGGGGGCCCTGCTGGAGAAGTCCCAGGCGAGGGCCGGGCCTACCCGCCACGGATGACAGTCGGAGCGTTGACCAACCTCGATTTTCCATGGAAAACCTCGGGAAAACCCGAGGCAAACTTTGGAACAATCAAGGAACACCGAGCCCCTACCAAACCAAAAGGGTTCCTTCTTCAGGGCCCCGAGGTGCAGGCCGCCCCGCGTGGCGGGGGCCTTGCTGGAGGAGGAGGAGGAGGAGGAGGAGGAGGAGGAGGAGGAGGAGGAGGAGGAGTCCCAGGCGAGAGCCGGGCCTACCCGCCACGGATGACAGGACTGCGGACCTGGCGTGTGGACGGTTGACCAACCTCGATTTTCCATGGGAAACCTCGGGAAAACCCGAGGCCAACTTTGGAGCAATCAAGGAACACCGAGCCCCTACCCAACGAAAAGGGTTCCTTCTTCAGGGCCCCGCCCCGACTGTACAGGACTGCGGATCTGGCGTGTGGGCGCCGAGGGTCCACGCCTCGGGGGAACAGTGCACCCGAAGCACGAAGCCATGGCCGCCTGCCGTGGCCACGGAACGAGGGGGAGGAGGAGGAGGAGGAGGAGGAGGAGGAGGAGGAGGAGGAGGAGGAGGAGGAGGAGAGGAGGAGGAGGAGGGGAGGAGGAGGAGGAGGAGGAGGAGGAGGGGGGGAGGAGGAGGAGGAGGAACAGTGCCCCCGAAGCACGAAGCCATGGCCGCCTGACGCGTGGCGACGGCACGCGCGGACGTCGCACGGGGGCAGGGGCCCGTCGCCGACCCGCGCGCCTCTGCCCCCCCCCTGCCTCCTCCTCCTCCTCCTCCTCCTCCTCCTCCTCTCCTCCTCCTCCTCCTCCCCTCCTCCTCCTCCTCCTCCTCCTCCTCGTCCTCCTCCTCCTCCTCCTCCTCCTCCTCCTCCTCCTCCTCCTCCTCGAGAGAGAGAGAGAGAGAGAGAGAGAGAAGCTCTCCGAGGGCCGCCGAAAACCCAACCCCGGAAGACTCGCGCAGAGCTCCCGCCGCTCACGACGGAGGGGAGGCGAGGGGGAACGATACGGCGGAGGAGCCCAGAATCGAATCGAGGAGGCGGGTTCGGCGATCGACACGAATCGCATCGGCGGAAATCGGCAGCCGAATCGGGGAAAACTGAATCCGCGGATATCGGCAGGCTAGCAGCGTGCCTCCGGTGAGAAAAATCTGAACCCTGATCGGAATCCCAAGCCGAATCGGATCGGAATCGAAAACCATCGAACTCGAATCGAATCGAATCGGAGGAGTCAAAATGTGCCCTGGGAGGAAGAGGCGGAGGAGGAGGACGAGGAGGAGGAGGAGGAGGAGGAAGACGAGAAGGAAGAGGATAAGGAGGAGGAGGAGGAGGAGGAGGGGGAGGAAGATGAGAGGAGGAGGAGGAGGATGAGGAGGCAGAGGAGGAGGAGCAGCAGGAGGAGGAGGAGGAGGACTGGCCCAAGGGGGGAGGCACATCGAACAGGAACTCGGCGACATCACCGATCAAAATCGACGAGAGGCCCCCGACATAACACTTCCGCGCGGCCCCGACGAGAGGCCACCGATATAGCACCTCCGCACGGCCAGGGGCTGTGACAGGCTCATAATGTCGGCGATCCACAAGGGGTCGATGCGCTCCCCCCCCCCCCCGCCTGTCGTTGCCCCCGGAACCAGGCGCCAACGGACATCCCTGGAGACTCGCGGAGCCCGCCGGACGCATCTGCTGTTCTCGCTCACTCCCGCTCTTTCTCTCTCTCTCTCTCTTTCTCTGTCGTTCTCTCTGTCTCTCTCTGTCTCTCTCTCTCTCTCTCTCGCTCTCTGTCTTTATCTCTCTCCCTCTATATATTCTCCATATATATATATATATACTCCCCTTGTTCTCTACATATATATATTCATATATAAATGCTAGTGTCTCTCCCTCTCTCTCTCACTCCCTATGTAGTTATCTCTCCCTCTTTCGCACGCCACGAAGAAGGAATCAGCGATTCAAGGGTGGGGCCATTCAAAGGTGGGGCCCTGAGGAAGACTGGGCCTCGAACGGTGCAGGTCTTCTCTTTGTTTTGCCAAACGCATGCTCAACCCTGGCATTCTGTCAATCATCGTGCTACGATCTCGTAGATCAGTTTCTGCCTGATCATTCGTGCTCGGACCGCCACCGATACCAACAAGGTCGAGGGTGGGACCTTCCCCAAATCATACGCCATGGCTGGATATCTGGCAAGCTGAGCTGGCTCAGGAGAGCGAGACCTAGGGGGTGAATGAGAAAGAGAGGGATATATATATATATGTTTATATATACAGAGAGAGCAATAGAGAGCGAGAGATAATGAGAGAGAGAGAGAGAGACTAAGAGAGAGAGAGAGAGAGAGAGAGAGAGAAAGAGAGAGTCACGCGGGCGCGGGGCCCCTTTTGCGATGTCGCACGTGGCTTCGAAGCACAGTCAACTATGGCGGCCTAGTCCCTGGCAAGGCAGGCAGGTGGCAGCAACCAAAGGCAGCAGGTGGAACGGCGATGGCGACTCTTATCCTGGGGCTCCAACCCTCAGTGCCCAATCTTTGACCCGCTGAAGAAAACTGGGGGCCATAATGGCATCGGCCGGGCCGCAGGGATATCCGTCGAGCGAAGAGAAGGAGGAGGGGGAGGGGGAGGGGGAGGAGGAGGAGGAGGAGGAGGAGGAGGAGGAGGAGGAGGAGGAGGAGGAGGAGGAGGAGGAGGAGGAGGAGGAGGAGGGAGGAGGAGGAGGAGGAGGAGGAGGAGGAGGAGGAGGAGGAGGGAGGAGGAGGAGGAGGAGGAGGAGGAGGAGGAGGAGGAGGAGGAGGAGGAGGAGGAGGAGGAGGAGGAGGAGGAGGCGGGGGGGCAGCAGCAGCAGGAGGAAGAGAAGAGGTGGAGGGGGAGGAGGAGGAGGAGGAGGAGGAAAGGGGGAGGAGCGGGAGGAGGGGAGGAGGAGGAGGAGGAGGAGGAGAAGGAGGAGGAGGAGGAGGAGGAGGAGGAGGAGGGAAAGGAGGAAGAGGAGGGGGAGGAAGAGGAGCAGGAGGAGGAGGAGGAGGAAGAGGAGGAGGGAGGCGGTGGTGGGACGCAGGCATGGCGGAGTTCCGCGAGCTCTCATCTGAGCTACCCTCTACCCCTCCAGTCCTATGGGAGGGATAGGGCAGCAAGATGGGGGCCCGGCCTCGAAGAAGCCGGACAGGCGATGGCTCCTGCCCACGGCGCTCGCCGCCTGTGCGCCTCGGCCCTCTTGGCCTCGCGGCGGCGGCGGGCCTCGGCGCGCTTGGCGGCGACGAAGTCCAGCTGCTCTCCCGCGAGGGGGGGCGGCCGAGGATGCGAAGGCGGCGGGGGGGAGGGGGAGGGGAGGAGGGGAAAACGTCTAACCCTACAAACTCCTCAACATCTAGCTCCTCCTCCAGTCTAGGTCTGGATTCAGCTGCTATTTCAAGGGGCTCCTCAGAATCTGGAGTCGGTTCACATTCACGCTGCTCATCCAATGTGACGTCCGTGTCTTTTCTGAACCTGTGTAGTTCGGAATCTGTCCGACATACTCAGTGCTTGCTACTTCTGCCAGCCCTGTGCGAAATCAGGTGCTGGCACGAAATCTTGATCCACTTCAGCAATACACAAGCGGCGTAGTCCCTCCACTAACGCCGGGTCTGGATCTGGCAGACAATCTGTTTTTTTCCTCATCAGCGTATATGCACGTGATGGAGGCAGAGATGGCTCTGGTTAGGCGGCAGCACATCTCCGCTGGGCATGTTTTCTTGGCGTTGGTTCTGAAAGCAGGGTGGCCCTCAGTGGTAACTTCTTGTCCTCGAAGGACTCTGCGGGCTCCTGGTGGGCGGTGTGACTGCCCTTGACGCGGTGAGTCGGTGAGTCGGGGAGCTAGACGCTCTAACCGAACCCCCAAAAGACGCTCCGGTCCGCGCCCGCATTCTGCGGGGTCCATGTCGGCGGGTTGGTGCACGCACTGGTCGAAGTCGGCAGTAGTGACCACAGGTGACGCGACTAGGGCCTTTATGGGCTCCCACTGGGAACTGCTAGGGACTGGGGGCCTCCACCGCGGGGGAGCAGGGTGCTCTATCCAACCCGACGCCCCTGCCACCATGCGGCGCCCCAGAAGGTACACCAGATGTTGCAACAAGATCCCTCTTATTTGCAGTTGGCGCGGCTTGTCTGTCATTGACCCACGGCGCACCCCAGAACCATTCGTGCGTGCGTGGGGGGGGGGGGCCCTTCCAGCCAATGGGCTGCGCTCCAGGTTTCACAGGCCCCCCCCCCCCCCCCGTGTTCCAGACCCGTTTGGATAGGATGCGCTCCCATTCACGCGTGGTATCTGCGCGAGCCAGGTCTCCCATGGCATCGTCAATGGCCATGCCAACGCAAAGCATGGTTACGTGCACTCGGTCGTGAAAAAAGTCCCCATCGATCCAGGATTGCGCGTCGCTCGTTCGTCTCCATCCTGGAAACAAGTTGATTGCACATGCTTCTTCGCGATGGATGCGGCACGGCACCCATTGAGCTGCGCTGGAAGTGCATTCATGGGACCTGTATGTGCAAGGGCGGTCGGGGAAAAGAGGCTGCTCCGGGGTCGGCGGTTCAGGTGGGTTCTTCAATGCGTCCTGGTAGGCGGGGAGGGGGATCGGATCAAACTCGTGGGCAGACTCCTGCATGATCCCTCTAGCCTGGCCGTCATCAAAGAGGGCTACTGCCAGCATAGCTGACGGGTAGAGGCCGTCCTCCGGATGCTGCGCCGATGCGGGGTAGGCTGCGCGCCATCGTCAAAATCCTGCGCGGCGCCGATAGTAGTGCCATGCATCCTGCAGGCAAGGTGGCAAACCGGCGCTCCGAATGCAAGGTGGTCTCGCAAGTGTCTTCTGGATGCGAGGGCGACCGGGCGCGACGCGCGCACTCTTCCACCCCCCATGAATCGTGACCCTACGTGTACTGCACTGTAGAGTGTACGCACAATGTGCTGTCTCGAGCTCTTGGCTGCGCCCCCTGGGCAACCGCGCCGCGTGCACTGCAACGCTGGTAATCGTGTCTTGATTTGGCATATCGGGAGCGAGGGGTCAGTGTCAGGCACTGGCACTCCTGCTGGACGGACTAGCTCGAAAAAGGTTGCTTGCGCTTGCTGGGCCGTCGCCGTGCGACTGGCTGCAGGCGCGCGGGCGCGTGGGGCAGTCACAAGCATGCTCTTCCACGCCAGCCTTAACCATGGAAGAGCTGTGCTGTGTATACCCTGTGATAGCGCGTGAAACCATGGCAGCTCGGCATGTGCAGGCGCGGTGCGCGTCGCAGCCAACCTGGCAAGCGCGTCGACACACACGTTGCACGGATGTGCTATATGCCCGCGCATGTGCTCATCTGCTATAGCAATGACACGCATGCGCATAGCTTGAATGAGTCCATCAAGTAGTGATTTGATGGGTCGGAGGGCCACCTGCGCATATCCTCCCGCGTACACCCTAAGCACGTCCATGTTATCTGCGTAGAAACATACCGGGGCTCGGCGAAGGAGCGGCGCCGCTTGCGCTGGCCAAGTTTTGGCCCAAATGGCCGCTTGCATCCCTGCTCACAATGGGGCGCGCGCGTCAGAAGCGTCCCAGCCTTCTCGCGGAACTGCCATGAATCCAACAAGCGAGAGGCCCATGACTGTCGTAGCAAGCCCACGAAATGCCCATGCTGGGTTGCAACGCTCTCCTTCATGCTTGAAGCCTCCTGCTGTGGCATCAGTGTAAATGCGCGCCTGATCTATGGGTGCATCAGTTGGCAGGGGGACCAAGTTGTCGAAAGCTGAGATGGTCGACGAGTGCCAACATTGCGCCAAGCTGAACGTGTCCGCGGAGAGTTGACGTGACAAAGGTCTTTCCAACAGCTTCCTTGTGGCAGGTAGCAGTGGGATGGGAGAGTAAGGGGTGCCTTGGGTAGAGGGGGCACGCTGGCCGCATCCGAGGTGCCGGTCGCGATTCCCTTGGGCTTCCCGATGCATAACTGGCAGGGTGGTGGAAAACCTTGGAACGCAACGAATCCGAATTCTCAGGCCAGGACGCGTCTGACACGGCCATGAGCGAAAAAACGAACTGGCTGCAGACGTGCCACTCGCTAGAGTGGCTGCAAGGGGCTCAGTGTCACTGGCGGGCTCTGTAGCTTCCGCCCTGGTTCTGACTGCTGCTGCATCTGCTGCTTCGCACGCGGCGACTGCCTCCGCGCCGCTGCCTAGCAGACCTGCACCATCGACGTCTGCGCGCAGGACTTTCGCCCCTGCCTGTCCGCTGTCGCCGTGACGGCGGGGCGAGGCGGACCTGGCTGGGCGTCGTCCTTGCAGCGCAGCTGCCATCCATTCACGTCCTGCTTGCTGCGCTTCAGGCGTGATCTCCGGGGAGTGGCGATCCTTCTTGATCGGGGTCGGGGCGATGGCTTTCCTGGCTGCTTATGCTGCGATCTCGGATATCTTGCTCTTCTCTGCCTGCTGCTCGGACCTCATGTGGCTGATGTCATTCCGGAGAGTGGATGCCGCCTGCTGGAATGTCTTCATGGTGTGGGGCATCTGTAAGTTGGACTGCTGCAAGGCGGCTAACAAGGCCCGCTTGCTGACGTCGGTGCTCGTGGAGGCAGCTGCCGCCTCTCTAAGTCGTACCTGCGCATGAGGCTGAGATGCTGGGCGCTGTGGTCCTGCTCCTCGTTCAGCTGATCTGACACTTGGTGGTGATGATGGTGCCGCTGGATGGCGTGGTCCCCTGCGGCGAACTTCCCTTGGGTGGCGGTGCGGACGCGCGTGCAGTCTTCTCGAAGGAAGTCTGCTGCGCGGCAGCACCTGATGCATCGCGCTGTAATGGCCGCGAGCGAACGTTGTTGTCTTCGTCCTCCTCCACGAGATCCTCGTCGCCATCGTCCCAAGGATTGGAAACTGCTGTGGCGAAAAGCTGTTCATCTTCCAACTCCTCGCAATGCTCGAAAAACGATTCTGATTGTGCTCGTTCGCCCTGCAACGCCTGACATTGCTCGGAGGCCGCGTCTAGCGCCTTCTGAGGCCGCGTCTAGCGCCTCCTGGAGCATTTTGTAGCGGGCCTGTGAGTCCATGAGCCCCTTGCGGCATCTGCTGACGAATAAAAGTTGTTTATGCACTCGTGCTTGTGGCGGTCTGGAATGCATCATCTGGTACAAGGCTACACCGTACTCGTACCTCCAGGCATTGATCGGATTATCTCCAAGCTTCATGTCCGCGGCGCAGCAAATCTGCTTTTCTAAAGATTCCATGGTGGCCGTCAAAGTGTTTCGGAACTCTCCCAGTTGCTGTGCATCTGCTGGTGGATCGCGCCGCCTCTTGTGCGAGGTGGCGCACTCTGGCGACGCGGGCATAATGGGAATGAGGTCTTCCGTCTGGGTTGGGGCGTCGGCCTTCTGCTTGGGTGGCTGCGAAGATGCAGCCCTGCGTCGAAGCCTACCTAGAAGGTGTGCGTGATGTGTGAAGACGACACTTCACGCATGCTGCGGCTGCCCAGACGTTGTGGAACGAACATGCTGGACATTCCCACAGTCGTGGTCCAAGGCGGCGGTCGATGCTCACGTTCCTGCTGCCACCCGTCACGAGCATTCCTTCCTTTGGCCATTGGGTTGCTGTGGTGTCGGCTGAGCAAGTCCGTCTCTGTAGCTATCTGCGCCAGCAACCTGGCTCTGTTGCGCTCCTTGGGGAGGCGCCGGTGCACGCTGGGTCCTCTCGAGGACGCCAGAGGCTCGCCGTGGCAATTGCGATCTGGCGCGGCTGCCCCTGCTGGTCGGGCGGGCAAGCACGCGTTGCAGCTGTCCCCACGCGACAGGTACGCCGTACCTGGTACGGCGCCCAAAACCTCTCGAGGGGATGGAGGAGGGAGGAGGGAGGAGGGGGGAGGCAGAGGAGGAGGAGGAGGAGGAGGAGGAGGAGGAGGAAGAGGAGGAGGAGGGGGAGCAGGAGGAGGAGGGGGAGGAAACAGGAGGAGGAGCAGGAGGAGGAGGAGGAGAAGGAGGAGGGGGAGGCAGAGGAGGAGAAGGAGAAGAAGGAGAAGGGGGAGGCAGAGGAGGAGGGAGGAGCCCCCCCCCTCTCCCCACGCCAGCGACCACCGCGAGGGTCCTCGAGCAGCGGCGGAGGCGGCTCCTCGAGCTCGCGCCTGGGCGCGGGCCTCCTCCTCCCCCTTGCCGTTGTGAAGGGCGAAAATATGATGATGCAGATGATGCTGTTGATGCTGATGCTGCTGATGATGATGCTGATGATGACGGTGATGGTGACGATGCTGCTGATGATGATAATGATGATGATGCTGATGCTGCTGATGATGATGATGATGGCGATGATGATGGCGATGCTGATGAGCATCATGAGCAGCATCGTGCTCATCATTATCATCCTCCTCATCACCCTCATCACCCTCATCATCATCATCATCATCATCATCATCATCATCATCATCATCATCATCAACAACAGAAGCATAATGGCGATGGCATCCTCGACATCCGCCGTTATTGCTGCGTATGGAGGGCCAGATAAATATTCAAACGCCACGCGGTGGAGCAGAAGCGATGCGATGCATCTCGGCCGAGAGGGGGGGGTCAATACAGGATGAGGTGGCAGAAGGTGATACGTCGCGCAGGGCAAAAAGAGAAAGAGAGAGGGCCCGACGAGTCCAAATTGCCCCTGGGGGGTCCATCGGAGAGGACCTTTTCTGACACCCTGGCAGGGGGCCACACCCTGCCAGGGGCCAACGACAGGGCCACCCCTAGGGAAACAGCTCAGGAGGAAGGAAGACGAGCAGGAGGAGGCGGGGACGGAGGGCTACAGGAGGGGAATTGAACAGGGAAGGAGGGGATGATAAAGGATGAGGAGAGTCCACAAGAACGAGGATGGAGGGAACGTGGGGGAGAAGGAAAACGGCGAGCATCTACGAGAACTGTGCGCGCGGTGGCGACGCGGAGCTGCCCTGATATGCCGCTCCACTTCAAGCCGACGGCCAATGGCAAACTCAACGACTGTCAGCTCGAACACTGCACGGGCACGAAAGAGCGCACCCTCCTTAGCCGATGCCGTCCTCCCTCCTGCTTCGCTCCTCCCTTCTGCTCCTCCTCCTCCTCCTCCTCCTCCTCATCCTCCTCTATCTCCTCCTCCTCCACTTCCGCCTCCTCCTCCTCCTCATCGCATTCATTATCCATTCCTTTTTCCGCCTCCTCCTCCTCCTCCTCCTTCCCCTCTTCCTCTGAAGGCAGTCCGCGCCACTGCACAGCTGAGAACCGACCGATCTAACAGCGAAACCGAAGCCGACCGAAGCCGATGTGCCGCAAGCAGCCAAGAAGGGCGCACCGACATGGCAACGGCACAACGACATGCCGAACCGAACAGACCGAACGAGACCGACTGCAACGCAGCCGATGCCCAGCCAACCTGCACTCTCCTCTCCTCGCCTACACGCAAGCCTGACCCTGTGCAATACTAACCTTGTGAGCGTTTTTGTCGATCCGGCGTTTCGACAATGGGCGGAAGGGGTGGGGAGCGGGGGGGGTCTGGCTCGGACCTCTGCTTAGTGCGACTGTTTGCAGCAGTGCGCCCTGTGGGGGAGACCCCACCTGCTCGAAACAAGCGCCCAAAACAGCCAAGATCTCCTCCATCGGGGGGGAGGAGGGGGGATGCGAGGGCCCGCGCCGGTCGACAAAACAATGAATAACAAAAACGATCACCAATTTTGGGGACGCGTGGTGGGTGGGGCAGATTCAAGCGCGCAGGCCGTTGCTAGCGCCACCCCTGTGAGCCCGGCACCCAAGGTTTCTCCAGCGAGAGGTCACTCTTACGCGGAGCAGATCTCCTCTCCTCTCCTCGCCCATCCCCTCCGTTCTCCTCTCCCCTCCCCTCCTCTCCTCTCCTCTCCTCTCCCCTCCTATCCCCTCCTCTCCTCTCCTCTCCTCTGCTCTCCTCGCCTCTACCCCCCACTCAGGACTTAGGGTCGCAGGGGGGGGGGGGGGGCGTGGCTCATTTCCTGGACTCCCAGCCCTCGTTTAGGCTGCATCGGATTGGGAGCCACTCAAGATCCTACTTCACGAACAACACGCAGCATCGTGAAGCAATGATCAAAACCCTGGACCCCATCTTGAGCCCGATTGTAGTATTCGAGGTGACGCCTGTTACCGGCCCCGCCTGGCCCCTTCCCCCCCATTGTCACGTCACGACTCGCGCTGGCACCATCTGGGAGTTGGCTACTTCAAGCATTCCCAAACGGCATCCCCCCTCCCCCCCTCCAGATTACGCCCGTCATCACCAGGGGATAGCATATGAAAACAGCTTCCTCGATGCTGTATGTCTCGAGCCCGGTCGCCCTTTGAGGACCCCGCGGGGCGCGCGACACCGAGCGCCATCGCCCAGCGTGCACAAATTGCAGCTCTCAGGCGTCAGGTGGGGAAACCAAAAGGTACCTACCTCGGGGGCGGCCAAGAGGGGGGCGTCCAAGAAGAGGGGGGCGCAACTCATGGCCAGCGGCATGTGCGCGGCCCAATGGGGGGGCCAGGGACACAATGAAATAAGAAAAGGCGCATGAAATTTGAGGACGTATCATGGCCTACGCCATGATATCCCCCCCCCTAGTCATCGCCCCCCTCTTGGCCGCCCCTGGCTACCGCTACTCCCCGGACCTCTCCCAGGGCGCGTTCTGACCAGAATTTCGGAGCGAATCCAGCGGTGGCGACGAGGGCCTCCCAGGAGGCCCAAAAAGGAGGAAAACGAAGGAAAAGGGTTGCGGTATGGGTACCTCTTCCTCCTCTGATCATGGGGGGGCCGCGCGGAGAAAACACGAATCCTGCCTCCCTCCTCCTAGGAGCACAGAGGCGGGGGCAGAACCGAATGGGCTCCCGCGCGGAGGGGGAGTCGTCGACCACCAGGTTCGCCCTGGCCTCGTCAACAACCTGCGTCCCCCGGGGGGGGGGCGTGGAGGGAGCGAGGAGTGGCAGGACTAGAGGTTGACACCAACACCAATATCGGCGGTGTTCCTCCACTGAGGGAAGAGGATCCCGATCTCGGTGATGGTGGTAATATTCTGGCTCCCAAAGTGACCGAAATATTACCACCAACACCGAAATCGAGGATCATCTTCTCCCTGTGGAGGCAGCCCCCTGTGTTGGTGTTGGTGCCAATCTCTGGGCCTCCCAAGGAGGAGCTGGCGAGAAGGGAGCCCAGACATGACCGCGTCGCAAAAAAGTCAGGACGGGGGGGGGGTTGGCTATTTTCGGACGGGGATCTTCTGACCCGGGTCAATCCAGACCCGGGTCAGCCAGGCCTTGCAGAATCCTACAAAATCCTGCCAAACCCTGTACCCAAACCCGGGTCAATGCGAAGGATCCTGCAAGATCCTGCAGGATCCTGCACCCAAACCCGGGTCAATGGGAGCCCGGCCCTGCAAGATCCTGCAGGATCTGGCGCTCTGGCTGACCCCCGTTTGCATTGACCCCCGTCTCAAGGCTCCCGATTCGGACCGGGGGGGCCCTCGCCGGGCCTCGGGACCGCCAGACACTGATCCAGGACGGAAGAGCCGGTCCCGGGGAGAGGGCCGTGACCTCCAGGGACGCCGTCCCGAACACATCGGGGCGGCACGCGTCCGGGAGGGGGACGCTGGGACGGGAGCAAAGGGGCCCCAGAGCACACAAAAAAAAAATACACGCAAAGGAACATATTCCCCATATGTTTTCTAATATTTTCGGGGTTTCTGTCTTCCCCCCCACTTCCCATAGTTTCCAACGTGTTGGGGGGGAAGTCGAAGATTCAGTGTGTCTGTGCGTTTCTTCTCCTCCTGAGGGAGGGAGGGCTCCTATGTATGTAGTGGAGACGGGGCCTGGACCTCGGGCGCGCGGTAGGGGGGGGGGGCTGCCTGCACCGGGGGGGGTGGGGGGAAGTGAGAGGCTCCAAGCTTGCCTTCGCCCCCCCCCGTCTGTAGGGCATTTATGCTTGTGTGTGTGTGTGTTTTGTAACAAAAAAAAAAAACGCAACGAAATCGCTTGAAGGTTCGAGTCGATCGCTCCGCCACTCTTGAAATCCGCGGCCCCTCCAGAGGGCTATCCTCCCGGACGCAAGCCGACAGCAGTAGAATGAAGAGGGCAAAAACTTGCAGTAGCCCCGGGCTCGGATAATCGGGAGAGGACGAGGACGAGGATTTGTGCTTGTGATCTTGCGAGACTGCCCAAGGACATCCCAGGGACACTCGAGTGCATGTTGATGGCTTCTCAGTGCCTCAGGGGTCCGCGTGGTTGCGGCTCGAAAGTGGCCCTTGTCTTCACCCCCCCATCTAGGCCGCCCCCCCCCATTACCGCCCGCCCGAAGACGCCGGGGTTTTCCCCCAGGATCGGATTTTCTTCCGGAGGTATGTTCTGCCAAGACCACGTGATCGGAGGCACTGGTAAGCCAAGACAGTGGCGCGCCCACAAGAGAACTGCATCCGCGGGTCGAAACATGTTCCAGTATTTTTCCTCTCCAAGTGGATTTGTTTACCCTTGTTCATCACACTATGGTGCACGGTGCCGGAATTCTGACGGTCTTGGGACCTCGGGATCGAAGGCCCTGAGCCAGGAAAAGACGAAGACCGTCAAGATCCCTTGTCGTCTGGACCCTCATTCTTCATGCCACTTCTCCAGAATCCGCTCAACAGCGATCTAGACCCCCCGACAAGGTAGATGGTAGATGCTGACAAATTCTTCGAAGGTGACCCCAGCCTTGGCGACGAGAACATCCAGAACAGCGATACGACCTACAGGTGCCCCCCTTCCCTGAGGGCCCCAATATTTCATAATGGGCCCATGTTCTACCACCACTACCATAGGCAGGAGGAGCAGGCAGAGGAGGAGAACAAGGAAGAAGACCTCCTCATCCTCCTCTCTCCCCCGTCTTACATATGGCAGTGGTGCTGGAAAATTTGCCCATCACTTCATGCTGAGGTCAGGAGGCCAAGACATCCGCAACAACACAAACCTGGATGGATGCGCCTGTGGGATAAATTTCGGGCTCCAAGACCACGGGATGAATCGCCTGCCCTGGGACCCCGCATTGAAACATTTTCCTGGCGAAGGACCCAACCATACGCAAATGTGAGAATCGCAGGGCGAATGGGACGAAGCAAGGGGAATTCCCAATGGGGCCACGAACCGTGTGAGGGGTGCGCCAAAATGGGGCGGGGCTGCCATGCGAACCCTTCCACTGGGGCCTTCGGTGGAGTTCCTTTTGGGGCCACGAACCGTGTGAGAGGTGCGCCACACTGGGGCGGGGCCGCCATGCGAACCCTGCCACTGGGGCCTTCGGTGGAGCTCCCAATGGGGCCAAACCGTGTGAGGGATGCATCAAAATGGAGCGGGGCCGCCAGGCGAACTCTGCCACTGTGGCTTTCGGTGGTGCTCCCTGCGGGGCCATGAACCGTGTGAGGGATGCGCCAAACTGGGGGGGGGCCGCCATGCGAACCCTGCCTCTGGGGCCTTTGGTGGAGCTCCTTTGGGGCCACGAACCGTGTGTGGGGTGCGCCAACAACCTGCGAACCCTGCCACTGGGGCCTTCGGTGGAGCTCCCTGCGGGGCCACGAGCCGTGTGAGGGGTGCGCCAAAATGGGGCGGGGCCGCCATGCGGACCCTGCCACGGGGGCCTTCGGTGGAGCTCCCTATGAGGCCACGAGCCGTGTGAGAGGTGCGCAAAAATGGAGCGGGGCCGCCATGCGAACCATGCCATTGGGGCCTTCGGTAGAGCTCCCTATGGGGCCACGAACCGTGTGAGGGGTGCGCCAACATGGGGCGGGGCCGCCATGCGAACCCTGCCGTCAGGGCCTTCAACGGAGCTCCCTATGGGGCCACGAAGAGTGTGAGGGGTGCGCCAGAATGCGGGGCCGCCATGCGAACCCTGCCATCGGGGCCTTCGGTGGTGCTCCCGATGGGGCCACGAACCGTGTGAGGGGTACGCCAAAACGCGGGGCCGCATGCGAACCCTGCCATGGGGGCCTTCGGTGGAGCTCCCTATGGGGCCACGAAGCGCTGTACTGAGTGGGTGAAACGCATGGAGGAGGAGGAGGAGGAGGAGGAGGAGGCGGGAGGGAGGGAGGGACGCGGGGCGCTGCCTCTTGAAAACGAGGACCCAGCACCGCAGGATGTTTGGGAATGAAACATCGCATGTCTGGGGGCCCATCCCCATCCCGAGTGGCCAGGGCTCATCAGCGCCGCCAACCTACCCCCCCGCGGCGGGGATGTATGCCGCGAAACCCAACGGAGGGAGCAGCGAGGCCATGGCTTTCCCCCCAGACCTCCGCCGTCCGGTGGATTAATTTTTCCAACCGTCCGCAGGCACCAAGAAGGTTTCAACCAGGTCCGTTGGGGTGGCTTGTCGTCCTGGGTTCGCAGCTGATGGCCCCAGGGACCGAAGAGGGCCCCCCACATGCCGAGATCGAGGACACGAATCCGGGCTTGAAGTTATTGTTCCGCCGTAAGTCTGGGAGAAGAACCTGCGTGCCTGTAGCGCTGGCGGATGGCAGTACTATCGACTGCCAGCGCCGTCACGTATCGGCATCGCATGCCAGGAGCTACTTTGAATAAACGTGCGCGACAATGTAACACTCAGTCGACGGCTCTGGGGTCCAGCCCGCTACACGAGGAGCCCTCGTGCACTTCAGCTTAGAATGGGCTTCCACTGAACAAGCTGAAACGCACGAGGCCGGCGACGTGCTAGCCTGGGTCAGCGCAAACCCCGGTCGGCCAAAGCCTCATCGCGAACACGGGGCGGAGGAGGAGGAGGAGGAGGAGGAGGAGGAGGCGGAGGAGAAGGCGGAGGAGGAGAAGGCGAAAGAGGAGGAGGAGGCGGAGGAGGAGGAGGAGGCGGAAGAGGAAGGGAGGAGGCGGAGGAGGAGGCGGAGCAGGAGGAAGAGGATGATGATGATGCGGAGGAGGGGGAGGAGGAGGAGGAGGAGGAGGAGGAGAGGAGGAGGAGGAGGAGGAGGAGGAGAGAGGAGGAGAGAAGGAGGAGGAGGAGGAGGAGGAGGAGGAAGTAAGAGGCGGAGGAGGAGGAGGAGGAGGAGGAGGAGGAGGAAGAGAAGGAGGAGGGGAGAAGGAAGAGGCGGAGGCGGAGGCGGAGGAGGAGGAGGAGGAGGAGGAGGAGGAGGAGGAGGAGGAGGAGACGGCTCCCCAGCCCAGGTCGGCGGGGAGAGGTGGGGGAGGGGCGGCGGCCCCGGGGTGGTTCGGCTCGAGGATCTAAGAGAGGGGACTGGCTGACCCACGCCAGCATTAGTGAAGGGGCCCTGGGGCACACAATTTAATACACACAAATCCCCCCCCACTTCCCATGTTTTTGCAGAGTTTTTCCTGAGAGTCGACGATTCATTGTTTCTGTGTTTTTTCCTCCTGAATTAGGTCGGGCATCTCCTCCTACATGCGGATTCCGGACGGGAAATGCAAAGTAGTCAAAACATTGCACGAACAAATAATCAACAATGGTAGAACAAATCGTTCCCAGACAAATTTTCTGCCTGTTTTGCAGATTCCTCCTGTAGAAGGACACGCCCCACTTAACGCCAGCGCCGATCACCATTCGGGGGCGCGCAAACATGGATTAGCGATCCATGGATCTGGCGCGCAATCGCCAAATCCATGGATCGGGGGACGTGCCCTCCCCAAAATGCCGCCAGTGCCGCCTCCTTCGGCGGCGGACACCCGCGATTTCCCATGGAAACGGGACCCGTCGCTAATCCACGCCCCCTTTATCCATGTTTGCGATCGCCGGACCCACGCCAGCGCCGATCTCCACGAATCACGTGCGCCCCGATCCCACTCAGCTGGCTTTCGGACCATACTTCGGGCCTCGAGCGGCCGTTCAGGATCCTTATTCTGGCTTCCTCGTCGGAACGCTCTCCAGAAGGCGCAGGTGCTAGAAGAGACCACCCTGGGCCCCACGAAAACATCCGAACACTTCCGACGGACATCTTTTGTCACAAGCAAGCCTCTTTATGTTACTTCTCGGGGCGCCTTCCGCCACTCGGGTGTGCCGTAGACCGAGGGCATGAGGAGGAGGAGGAGGAGGAGGAGGAGGAGGAGGAGGCGCCAATGCTAAAAGAAACCGCCCCGGGCCCCACAAACATCCGAACACTTCGGACGAACACCTCTCTGTTTGAAGCAAGCCTCTTTGCTTCACTTCTCGCGGCGTCTTCCGCCACTCGGGTCCGCCGCAGACCGGGCGCACGAGGAAGGAGGAGGAGGAGGAGGAGGATGAGGAAGAGGAGGAGGAGGAGGAGGAGGAGGAGGAGGAGGAGGAGGAGGAGAGCGCACCGTGGCCCGAGGCGTCAGCGCGGACGGGGGGAGACCAGGGGAGGCGCTTCGACCTACATCCTCCCCCTCTTGGGGTACATGGCGGCTTACCCCGCCCCTTGCTCTTCTGCATGCTCCCCCGCTCCCCTCCTCACCTCCACTCCCCTGGGGCTCATTTCTGGACGGGCCGGTGGGGGTACGCGAAGCGTTTGGACTTGATTTACCCCGATACTGGTTTTCCCCATCGGCTCTCCGACGAGTGCGTAAAGCATGTTCTCCTTACGTCGGCGGAACATTCGAAGTGTTTGTGTTGTAGATTCGACGAGAAACGAATTTGGGGGTAAGTCAGTTCTGTAGTCGATCCCCTACGCGAGCATTGGAAGAACAGCGGGCCAAGAAGTCCTGGAGTACTCAGGGCCCAGTCACGACATCCACACGCCCCTTGCCCTCACCCCTCCGCTGGCACGACTCAATGTGGATCCTGAGGGAAACCCGTCTTGGACCCCAGGGCCTCCTCCCGACGCCAGCTGCATGAGCCGTCTCGCGCAGCCCCAGGCCCCGTGAAGGGCCCTGGGATGCAGAAGAAACCTCAGGGCCAGTGCCATGTCGACGAGAACCCCATTCCCTTCCCCTTCGCCTCTCATTCGTGCTGCCCTTCGCCTTCGGCGGCTCGTCCTCTGATGCTTTCCCCTGTGTCTTCCTGTGGTCATCATTGGCCTCTGTCCCGGCTGCCCGGAGCTCGTTGCCACCGGTCGCCCCGTCGACCTGCTCCGTCTCCTCCTCCCCCTGCAACGCCCCAAACCAAAAATATTGCGTCGTCTTTCTGTTGGCGGCAAGCACAAAGCGGGTATGGGGGATGGGGGGGAGGCTCCTTAAAAGGAGGCTGCTTCTTAGAAGGCGCTAGCCTTGCATCTACAAAGAAGGCCCGCGCCTTTGAAGAAGCAGAGGTGCTTCTCAGAAACCTTCCTCCCTCCCTCAGGAGAGCCCAGAATCGAATCGATACGTCGGATCGGCGATCGAAATGAATCGGATTGGCGAAACTGAGGCAGCCAAGTCGGGAAGAGTGGAATCGGCAGACCAGTATGCCTCCCATAAGACATCGGAGCCCAGATCGGACTCCTGGGCCGAATCGAAGCGGCATCGGAAGCAATCGAGATCGCATCGAATCGAATCGGAGGAATCGAAACGAGCCCTCCCTCCCCCATGCCCCATTCATTCTTCGGGGGCGGCCAAGAGGGGGGCGTCCAAGAGGGGGGGGGGGGGGGCAAACCATGGCGGGCGGCATGTGCGCGGCCCTGGGGGGTAGGCGGGGACGTACTGGAACAAGCAGAGGCGCCATGAAATCTGGAGAAATATCATGGACCACGCCATGATATCCATCCCCCCTTAGTCGTGTTAAGTCTGGCGTGTCCCCCTACTAACAGGGGGATTTGGGGCGAAACATGAAAATACAAAAAAAAAAAAAAAAAAAAAAAAACAATTAGGAAAACTAGAAAAAATCGTCCCCAGACTATTTTTCAAACTATTTTGGAATTTCCCTCCTGTAGAGGGACACGCCCGACTTAACGAACCTTAGTCATCACCCCCCTCCTTGCCGCCCCCGAAATTCTGCGCGTGGCCGACACAGGGGGGTGGGCCTTGGCCGCCACGCTGCGCACGATGCCGTCCAGGGACTGGCCGCCGCCGCCGCCCTGCGCGCCGGGGCCCCCGCCCCGCGGCCCCGTGCCGAGGGAGGAGCTGCTTCGCTCCAACGGGGCCCAGAGAGACACACAGAGATACACGTCGTTCATGTCTAAGCGTGCTCATTTCTAATCGTGCTCGTTTCTGATTGTTCCTGGCCCCCCAGTGGCCAGGAATAGGCCCAGGATAGAACAATTAGAAATGAAAGGATCTTGGCCCCCCAAAAAAACAAATAACTTTCGAGTCATGAGAAAAGAACATAACGTACACAAATATATTCCAAGGAGTTCCGCCCCAGACATGATCGCGTCGCCACAAAAAAGCAAGCCGGGAGGTTTTTGGACAGTTTCGGCACGGGGGGCCCTCGCTGGGCCTCGGGACCGTCAAAAAGCGACTCAGGAAGAAAAACCGGTCCCGGGGAAAGGGTCGGGACTTCCAGGGACGCCGTCCTGACAAAAAACAAGACGTCGCACGTCTGGTGCTATGTGGCAGTCTTTCCTGGACGTCCTTCTTCCTCTCCATGTCCTGTGTTGTCGCATATCTTCATACAAAGGCAGCGCATGTTCGCCTTTGTGCTAACTTCTCCCTCCCCAGTCCCGTCGTGCGGAACATCCGGCGATCTCCAACAACCAAAATCGCCCCGAGCGGCCGCTGGAGCTCCGAGTCATGCCTCCAAGACCACGTGGAGGAGGGGGGGGTGACTACCTACCAGACCACCCCAACCCAACCCGAAGACCCCAATTTCGGGTTGGGGGGGGTACGGGTTCCAGATGTGTTTTCTCCCCACATCCAAAGTGGGGTTCTTGTTTTCTCTGGACACCCCGCGCAGGAACAGGAACACACACACACACTCACACTCACTCACACTCTCTCATCATCAACCTCATCAGCATCATCGATGATGCTCTCTCACATGCTTAGTCACTCACATACTCATCATCATCATCACTCGCACTCTCTCACACGCTCATGAACATCATCATCATCATCATCATCATCGGCATCGGCATCATCCTCATTCAAACATCATCATCGCCACCACCACTCACAATCAATCGTCATCCTCTTCACCACTCATCTTCACCACCACTCATCATCCTCATCCTCATCATCGTTGAATAAATTGTGAGGAAGTCTCAGGCGGGAGCCCCCTCCCTATGGGGCCCGCAGATCATGTTGGTAATCCGAGCGGGTCATCGGAATCCTGTAACTGTCGTCACTTTTGAACTCCCCAGGCCTGAAAATGGAGGAAGTCTCAGGCGGGAGCCTCGTCTGTGAGTGAATTGGGAGGAAGTATCAGGCGGGAGCTCCCTCCCTATGGGGCCCGCAGATCATGTTGGTAATCCGAGCGGGTCATCGGAATCCTGTAACTGTCGTCACTGCTGGGCTCCTCAAGCCTGAATTTGGAGGAAGTCTCAGGCGGGAGCCTCGTCTGTGAGTAAAATGTGAGGAAGTCTCAGGGGGGAGCCCCCTCCCTATGGGGCCCGCAGATCATGTTGGTAATCCGAGCGGGTCATCGGAATCCTGTAACTGTCGTCACTTTTGAGCTCCCCAGGCCTGAAAATGGAGGAAGTCTCAGGCGGGAGCCTCGTCTGTGAGTGAATTGGGAGGAAGTCTCAGGCGGGAGCTCCCTTCCTATGGGGCCCGCAGATCATGTTGGTAATCCGAGCGGGTCATCGGAATCCTGTAACTGTCGTCACTTTTGGGCTCCTCAAGCTTGAATTTGGAGGAAGTCTCAGGCGGGAGCCTCGTCTGTGAGTGAATTCTGAGGAAGGCTCAGGCGGGAGCTCCCTCCCTATGGGGCCCGCAGATCATGTTGGTAATCCGAGCGGGTCATCGGAACCCTGTAACTGTCGTCACTTTTGGGCTCGTCAAGCCTGAATATGGAGGAAGTCTCAAGCGGTTTTGTCCAGGGCGGAGGCGAAGCAGCTCGCGGCAGAGCTGGGCTTCGTGCTGCCTTCCGCCTGAGCGCGGCTGCGCCTCGCTCGAAGCCCGCGGGGTTGTCCCAACGGCTTGGTCTTGCGCGCCAACGGCTCGCGGGGTTGTCCCGACAGCCTGGCCCGCGGGGTTGTCCCAACGGCTGCGCGACGTGACCAGTAGAGAACGCGCCTGTGCTGGCCGTGGCGGCGACGGCGCCGAGGAACATCGACATGCGCGCTCATGCAACAGGAAGGGGAGGAGGTGGCGGGGCGCGGAACAAACAGGGGGGCGAGGATGGGGACAACGTAAGGAGTGGAAGGGGGGCCCGCGCCAAGGCGACAGGAAATATACGCAGAAGAGACAGCCAGGACGCCTCACCAACCACGAGGACGACGGTGATGGTTTTTTCCAGATTCGCCCAGAGGATTCTTATGTGGGGTTCTTCCGTCGGAGTAATTCAATGTTCCCCGACCCCCCCCCCAACTGGAAATGGAGGGCAAATTGAAGCCTTCGGGTTGGGTTGGGGTGGTTTGGTGGGTGGTGAGGGGGGCCCAGACCGCCTCTCGTCGTGATATATGAGGAGCTTCTGTCAGTTGCCGGCGTCCGGCGTCCGAGGGCCGGGCAGCCCGGGGCCGTCCACTGACGACTCTGGGCGAGAGGCCGGCCCCGGGATCGGAGGTCAGAGGCACGAGGAGGCCACGGCGCCGGAGATCTGGGAAGGAGGGGGCGTCGACTTCGGATGCGCCGTGCTCTGTTTGCTCTGCGGACCTAACGCGCCCCTGAGGATGCGAATCTGGATCTCCCTGCCCGAGACTTCGCTGCAACCGAGCTACGCGGCATGCTCGGCGAGCTCCGGGCAGGAAGTGGAGCTGGACTGGAAAGCTCTTCGTGGAATCGACGATGCATGTGCCCTTCCCTTGGACCTTTTTGAACAAACGTTGGCGGCTAAAACAGATTCCGCAGACGTGGCGACACAGCAGGGTCAACGCAATCTACACGAAAGGGGACTAGTCGTTGCTGGCCGACTACCGACCCATGTCCTTCCTCGCAGTGATCGTCAAGATTCTTGCCGTGCATCTTCTGGGCAGAATTTCATGTGGCGGCGCTGGAGAAAGTCTCTGGCCGAGCCAGGTCGGCTTTCGATCAAACGGGGCGCCAAGGATGCTGTCTTCATGATTCGCAGGTCGATTGAGCAAGAGTGGGCCAGAAAAACCAGTAAACGATCTGCCGTCCTGTCAGAGTGGCCTGAGACGATCTGAGACGTTCGACCGGGTGAACCCTTCCGCATTGTTGATAACGGTCGCCCGTTTTGGCGTGACCGGGCCCCATATATCATATATCACGATGATCGTTGCCTTCTACCACGGTCGCACGTTCGAGGTAAAAGACGAGCATGGCAGCAGTGACCGACACGGACAGTCCTCCAGCATCGCGCAGGGGTGCCCTCTAAGCCCATGCTTGTTCATCATCATCATCATCATCATCATCATCATCATCATCATCATCATCATCATCATCATCATCAGCATCAGCATCATCATCATCATCATCATCATCAGCAGCATCATCAGCAACAGCATCAGCACCAGCATCAGCATCAGCATCAGCATCATTATCATCATGTTGAGCGTGCTGATGGGGGACTTCAGGCAGGACGTCGTTTCGCCGTTCGGATTGCGCTGACGCGGCGGACGTGGACGACTCGGCGCTGGTGTCGAACGAGCTCGCAAAGCTGCAATTCTATTTCGGCCGGTTGATCTTCATTATGCGCACGTACGGACTGGAACCCAACTGGGACAAGACCGTGCACCTGCGAAGCAGGCGCGGCGCGGACATCCACCCGGCGCAGGGCATGCCACTCTAGACGGTCACTTCGACGGTCCACCTAGGCAGCCTCCTCCAGGCCAACGGGAAAGCAGGGGCATCAGTTGCCAGACGTGTGGATGAAGCCCGCGCGTTTTTCGATGCGCTGCAAACTGCCTCAAAACACTCTCTGCATATGGCAGACCGGCTCAAGATCAACGCTTTCCAAGCGCAATGTATACGTCAGATGTTCGATATTTCATACTCGATGATTTCACACGTTAACAACGCAGTGGGCGGTACAGAGCAAGCCAGCAATGTTTGAGCCAGCGCGTGCTTGCCGAGCATCTGTTGTACCATGGAGAACTGTCCGCCATGTCCAACGATTCTTTGGCGTGCCAAAGCGTTTTTCAGAGCGGGAGTTCTCGACTCCTTGGCTCCGGAAGGCGCCGCCGAGGCCGTCCCAAATTACAATGGGCTTCGGTAGTGCACGCGCACGCTCTGACAACAGCAGCGTGCATGCACTGGGAGGCTCTGAGACAGGAAGCCGCCGTCCGACAAGCGCTCGAACAGAAGATCTCTGAAGCACCATGCATGGAAAGAAGCAATTCTGAGATAATGCTTGGCTCGAAAACTGGACCGGCCTGGCGCTTTGAGCGTCTCAAAGTTTAGCGCATGCTCTGGGGATGCATCTCATGGCTTAAACATGGTGCCCGGGCTTCCCCCGCCTGACTCACTCACTCGCTCAGGGCGGCTGATGTCAACGACAGGCGCCCACCAATCCTGCCCAAACCACCAACTGCGGGTGGGAGGGGGGGTTCAAGCGAGCCAGCCAATCAGGTGACCCGGCGCAGCATGCCGCCATCACCTCCGGCCAGTCCGTCCCCGCGCCGTCCGACCTCCTCTCAAATCCCCCGCTCTGGGGACGCGTCTCACGACTCAAAGAATGGTTGAAGGGGCCCTGGGACACACAAATAAATACACACAAATAAAATTATCCTCCATATTTTCCTATATTTTTGGGTTTTTTGTCTTCCCCCCCACTTCCCATATTTTCCCATATTTTCCTGGGACTCGTCGATTAATTGTGTCTGTGTGTTTTTTCCCCTCCTGAAAATCCCTCGCTCTGGGGACGCATCTCACGACTCCAAGGATGGTGCCCTGGCTTCCCCCGCCTGCTGGCCCTCCTGGCGGCGCCGCTCTGCCCGCTCTCCCGCCGTCCGGCGCCGCTCTGCCCGCTCCCCCTCCTGCTCCTGGGGGGGGGCGTCCAAGAGAGGGGGGGAGGGCGCAGGCCATGGCCGGCGGCACGTGCGCGGCCCAAAAGGGGGGCCGGGGACGCCATGAGATAAGAAGAGGCGCCATGGAATCTGGGGAGATGTCATGGCCCCACCACGAGATCCATCCCGGCATGTTTTGGGGATGCATTTCACCACTTACAAATGGTGCCCTGGCTTCCCCCTCCTGGTGGCGTCGTCGCACACTCGTCCGCCGTCCTGCATCGCTCCTCCGCCTGCCCTCCACTCCTAGGAGGAGGAGGAGGAGGAGGAGGAGGAGGAGGAGGAGGAGGAGGAGGATGAGGCGGAGGAGGAGGAGGAGAAGGAAGAGGAGAAGAGGAGGACGAGAGAGAGGATGAGAAGGAGGAGGAGGAGGAGGAGGAGGAGAAGGGGGAGGAGGAGAGAGAGGAGGAGGAGGATAGGAGGAGGAGGAGGAGGAGGAGGAGGAGGAGGAGGAGGAGGAGGAGGAGGGGAGGGGAGGGGGAGGGGGAGGAGGAGGAGGAGGAGGAGGAGGAGGAGGAGGAGGAGGAGGAGGAGGAGGAGGAGGAGGACGCTGTTCGTCCCTCAAGCGGGCGGTCGGGGTTCGCTCTCCTCTCTCCCTTGCCGGTGTCGTCCCCTGCCGCCCGCCCTCCTGCCTCCCCCGGCTCCGGGCTCGTCCTGGTCCCCGGGTGTCTGAGCATTGTTTATCAAGGGGCCCAAGGACACACAAATAAACACACACACAAATAGCAGGATTCCCACTATTCTCTCGTATCTTCAAGATCTTCGTCTTCCCCCCCACCTTCCCATGTTTTCCCATATCTTTGGGGGGAATCGACGATGAATTGTGTCTGGGTGTTTTTTCTCCCCCCCACTTCCCATGTTTCCTCCTCCTGAGGTTAACCGATCCCCATCCCCACCAGCGCGGGCAGGGCCACACTGGCTGATTTTACCCCCCTGATGGGGATATGGGCTGCTCTCGTCGGGTCTCGAGGGGCACGTCCCCGACGGAGGTGGTGAGACGGTGGGGCTCGGCATGTGGATGGGGACGGGGGTACAGTAGGGGCGTTGACCTAAGGAACCCCAAATAAGGAACGAGGCCTCTCTTTCCCACAAGTTAAGCTTCGATTCCCCATCGAAACCCTGAGCAAAACGAAAGGCGAACTGCAAAACAACCAAGGAACACCGAGCCCCTCCCCAACGAAAAGGGTTCCTTCCTCAGTGCCCCGACTGTAGGGCTCGGATAAACGATACGGAGCATCGTGCCCTCCTCTGCCTCCAGCTGCCGCTGCCCTGCCGGGACGTCCAACCGGTGGGCCCTTGGGCGGGGTCGGGCCTGTGTGCGCAGATGCTTAAACAATCCCTGCCCATGGAGACGGCGACGCTTGTCGACGACAGCGTGCTGTGGACATACACGCACGAACGCGATCTTCAACCAATGTACCGTCTAGACGTCAAGGCACGGTTCCTGTGTGTCTGCCAGTCTTTCAGCATCGCCTAAAGTACAGCGGATCTGGAGGCAGAAGGATGTGTTCGATCCTGGCACGGGATGGAGAGCCAGACCCGTGGAAAGGGCCGAGACTCGTAGATACGTCTGGGGCATCTCGGGGCCCGCGCACTGTAAGTAAGATCTCCCCTATGAGAACGTTCCCACCCGGTACAGTGCCTTGAACTGGCCCCTCCCTCCATGGGAGGCGCCATCATGTTCTGGCCACCCGCTAGCAACATTGGGAAGGAGAGTGCTGCTGGTGGACACGACGGGACGGCGATCCCGCGGTGATGGCGGTGTTGGTGAGCAGGACACTGTCAACTGTGATGCCGACGACAGAAGGGATCAACACGATAACGGCAATGATCGTGCAAAAGATGGCGTGGCTTAGCCGTCATTCGTAGTGGTAGCGGTTGCGGCCACGGTAAGTCAAGTAGACCCAGTGGTGAGCACGATCATCGCGCAACGGACAAATATCGAGACAAAGAATGGGAAGGGGTGGGGAGAAGTGCGCGGAGGAGGCCAGAATCATGGAGATGCAATGGGGTTGGAAGGGGTGGGGCGGGGAGTCAAAACAGAAGTGGGATGGAGAGCGCATAGGGAAGGGAGCCTCAGACCCAGACCCCTAAACCCTTATCGTTCTGCATCATGCTTCGAATCAAATCTTTCTGTGAGGGACCCGAGGCCCGAAACCTGGCAAAAACCGCTGCGTGAAAGAAACACAGCGCGAGAATCTCAAGGGCCCCCAAGAGGGGAACCCTGCATACTCCAGATTTCGTAATACAGGGAGGGGGGTCTCATTTCGGGGGGGGGGGTCTCTTCCAGGCCATCCTGGAGGGCCTGGAGGGCCTGGGGACGATGTTCTGGAGGGTTCTCCCACAGGGGGAGCTCTGAAATGGCTTGTCTTGGAGGGTCCAGACCCCCTCCCTTTTATTACGAAATCTGGAGTATTTGATGGCCAGGCGCCCCCGAGGAGGAGGAGGAGGAGGAGGAGGAGGAGGAGGCGGAGGAGGAGGAGGAGGAGGAGTGGGAGAGAGGAGGAGGAGGAGGAGGAGGAGGAGTGGGAGGAGGACATTTTTTTGACATTCGCTTCGGGGCTGAACTAAAGCTCAAGCACGTTCCGCGGACAGCAACTGACCCCCAGTCCAAGCCTGGGGCGTTGCCAGTTCCGAGTCGGCGCCAAGACCCGGCTGGCCCCGGCCGATGCCAGCGAATTCCTCCTCCTCCTCCTCCTCCTCCTCCTCCTTTTTCCTCCTCCTCCTCCTCTTCCTCCTTTTTCCTCCTCCTCTCCCTCCTCCTCCTCCTCCTATCTCCTCCTATTCCTCCTCATCCTCCTCCTCCCTCTCCTCCTCCTCCTCCTCCCTCCTCCTCCTCCTCCTCTTATTCATCCTCCTATTCCTCCTCCTCCTCCTCCTCCTCCTCCTCCTCCGAACCGCGGGCGTCATGGTTTCGAATGGGGCTCGCGGGCCTGGCCCAAGACCCACGTCATGGTTTCGTTCACAACGGCGACCCCCGAAGATCTCCACCGATGCCCCGGGACCGGCTTTCACCCTTCAGGCCCGCGACGTGCTGAGATGGCTCTCCTGGGCTGGAGCTTTCTGCGTGCCACAAACCGGCGCTTGTCACTTGAGGTCCTTGCTCCTTCTCCAGGGAACGGGGCCTCGCTGGCGGTCTGGCGGCTCCGTGCTCGCCGTCGCCGCCCCGTCGCCGCCTCGTCGCCGGCCGCCGTCTGGGCCCAGCTGGCGTTCTGGCGGCTCCGCGCTCGCCGTCGCAGCCCCGTCGCCGCCTCGTCGTCTGGACCTGGCTGGCGGGCTGGCGGCTCCGTGCTCGCTGTCGCCGCCCCGTCGTCGACGCCGCCGCCCCGTCGCCGCCCTGCACAGATTCTCCTGCAGTCGGGGCGCTGAATAAGGAACCCTTTTCGTTGGGGAGGGGCTCCGTGCTCCCTCATTGTTTCGCATTTTGCCTCAGATGTTCCGTGGATTTTCGATGGGAAGTCGAAGTTTACCTTCTGGAGAAAAGGGGCCTCGTTCCTTATTTAAGGTTCCTTAAATCAACACCCCGACGGTAATCTACCACCCTCCCCCCCCGGGGTCAAAGACCCCACGGGAACCGATGCAAAACACATCGGCTTCTGTCCCATCGTCCCTCCTGAATATGAATTTACACTATCCCAGGGGGGGCGACATCGCACCCCCCGCCATCCTCTGCAACAAATAGTATGCGCGCGCACTCGTTTATCAAAAACCACAAGGTTTCAACAAAAAACCTTGCAAAAAAAAGAAAACGAAGTGCGCACGCGCGCGTCGTCGCGCGCACATGCCGAAATCCCGAAAGGTCTTCTGCTTCGGGAGGGTTTCACAATCAAGTTTCCAAACTAACGACAAAAACATTGTTTCGCAACAGTGCTTTTCTCAAAAACTAACGCGCGCGCTCTTGCGAAATCTTTTTTTCTTTGATGCGGGACCATAGGTTTTTCAATATTTGTCAAAACAAATGCTACCAAACGGGCCTTGCGCGCGCATGTCGAAATCTTTCGAACGCCCTTGCGCGCGTGCCGTCGCGAGAATCCTCTGGAACAAACGTGACGAAGTGCACGCGCGCGCGTCTTCGCGCGCGCATGCCGAAATCCTTAAAACAACCTTCGGTTTCGGAAGGATTTCAGAATCGAATGTCCCAAACCCATACAAAAACACATGGTTTGCGCGCGCTCCCTCTTGAGTCGTCGTCGTCGTCGCCGTCCTCTCTCCTCCCTCGTCGTCGTCGTCGTCGCCGCCGTCGTCTTCTGTCTTTCCTTGTCGTCGTCGTCATCGTCCTCCTTGGCGTCGTCGTTTCCGTCGTCGTTGTCGCCGTGGTCGTCCTTCCTCCTCCCTCGTCGTCGTCGTCGTCGTCGTCGTCCGTCGTCGTCGTCGCCATCACTGTCCCTCCTCCCTCGTTGTTGTCGTCGTCGGCGTCGCCGTCCTCCCTCCTTCTTCGTCGTTCGCGTCGTCGCCGTCATCATTCCTCCCTCGTCGATGTCGTCGTTGTCGCCGTCGCCGCCCTCCCTCGTCGTCGTCGTCCTCGTTTTCATTGTCGTCATCGTAGTCGTCGTCTTCGTCGTCGTCGTCGGCGTTGTCATCGTTGTACCCGTCGTCGTCGTCGGCGTCGGCGTCGTCGTCGTCGTCGGAGTCGTCGTCGTCGTTGTCGCCGAAGTCGTGGGGAACGTCGTCGGTGTTGTCGTAGTCGGTGTCGGTGTCGGCGTCGTCGTCGTCGTCGTCGTTGTCGCTGCCGTCGTCGGCGTCGGTATCGCTGCCAAGTGCAATGTGGTACCTACCGTCACGGTCTTAAGAGGATTTGCGACCAAGCTGCGGGCGGGAGGGTTGGATGTTTGCACGAGCAGTGGAGAGGACAGCTTCACGATGAGCAAATGATGGAATTCACCGCTTAGATCGCACCGCATATATTGCACCATGAACATTGCCACACATAGGAGTGCACCGCATGTACTGCCCCACGTGGATTGAATCACGCGAAGTGCACAACATAGGTCGCACCACGAACGACTGCACCACATAGATTGCGCAGCGCATGTTGTACCACATATATTGCACCGCATAGGTTGCACAACGTAGGGTGCACCACCTAGGTCGCACACCAGAAACTGCATCACGCATGGTGTTCCAGGTCGATTGTGCACATAGACATGTATTTCACCACGTAGGTTGCACATGAAAGATGACTTCACCAATACTGCAAAACAGCTGTGGCACAACATTATGTGCCCAACACATGATGCACACCAAATAGCACACCACATAGACTGCTCAGTGTGGATTGCACCACGCAGATTGCACACCGTAGATTGCTAGAAAAATACACTGCTTGGGGCCCGCGCTGGCTTACGTACTAATTTCTGGTGAGTTCGCCGCTCTTCGTCCAAAGGATCTTGGCAACATTCCAGCAATAGCGCGCCGACGGGGCCGTTTGAACACCGTGGCATAGGTACTGTTTTGGCTCGGTGAGTCTTCCTGCTGCTATTTCCCTCTCCCTGACTCCTTCCTGGTGGCAGGGTCGCGTTGTCGGCGCATGCTCCGAGGATCGGAGGGGCCTCGAGGCACGACGGACTCGATTGGGGCACCTAGTGCAAGCGGCACCCCATCAGGCCTGACCGCGTCCGCTTCGCCTCAACATCCCTCCGTTCCTGTGATAGCGTGATAACCGCAGACATGCGACGTCCTGATTTTTCAGGACGGCGCCCCTGAAGTCCAGACTTTTTCCCTGGGGCCAGTTTTTCGTCCTGAATTGTTTGTTGACGGTCCCGAGGCCCGGCGAAAACCCCCTGGAGCCGAAAATGTTGAAAACCATTTCCGTCCGGATGTTTTAACGACGCGATCATTCCGAGCGCAATCTATGACTACCACCACCGAGATCGCGAATGATCTACGATGCGATTTGGTTCAGTTTCACTGTTGTGGAAAAAAACCAGCAAATCCCCCTCCCGACGCCAACGGCAACTGGGCTGCCCCCTGGACCGAAACAGAATTCATCGAAGCACGCGCGGTGGCGGCGCATATAGTTTTGGTTACAAACGAGAGCGAATTTTACACACCACCACCGAGACATGCTGTTCCTGCTTGTGGCCCTGCCCCTTGCGCATCCAATGCTTTAGTATATTGGGAGCAACAATGTATTAGAACCGCGTTAAAATCTCCTCCGCCAGAATTGTCGTACAAAATTGGCACAAGGGAAACGACGCTACGGAGATCTCGGTTTTTAAAACGCATACAAGATGCTATTTTCTCGTGCCGAGCGCAACGCACGAATGACGGGCTGCCCCAGCTTTCGTCACGCGCGCCGTGGAAAACTCGAACGCGTCCGCCCCCCCCCCCCCCCCCCCCTGCGCTTGTCAATCGGCGCAGAGGACCCTGCAAAGTCTTCATCCAGGTAGTTTAAGCGCTTGGATGGCTGTCCCCCAGATAAACGCAACTCTAGAAATACATGCAGCTTGGGTTCAATGCGAAATCGGTTATCGTTCGCCGTGGCCAGAGCAGTGACATGTTTGAGCAAAAGGCACAGAATGCCCCAGCATCGCGTCGTCCGTAAATGGGAAATGGGAAATCCCCCGCGAGCGCAGCGTAGCAGCGCGACGAACTCAGCATGCAGAAATACATAGCAGACTCCACGAGGTCTGTCCTGTTTCAGAACTGCTCCGCAAACCCACGTCGCCTGCAGACAGCGGCGCGCGCGTCTCCTTGCCCGACTCATCATCCATAACCATGGACGGCGGGTCGGCGTTCCAGTCATGCCACGTCGCCTTGAAACAGGGAGAGGAGCATCATCAAAGGAGGGCGGCGAGGAAGAAAGAAGCGGCCCAACCTTCTTCGAAGAGCAAGAAGCGGCAGGTGCAGCTGAAGGGCGCGCCGGTGAACCCATCGCCCCCTGACTTGACGCCACGAAGAGCGGGCAGCGCACGCCCTTCTTGGTTGTTGCATTGGGCGGTGGAGACATCCCATACTGCTCCTTGATCAGCTTGCACCTGGCATCGGGAATGCGCGGCCCACCCGCGGCTGGGGCCGAGGTTGTCTTGCCGCGGTTGTCATCCTCCGTGCTGCTCTCGAGAAGATCTGCAGTCCGTGTCGTCTTCTTCAATTACCAATAAAATTGCGACCACACTCCAAGTTCATCGCGTCGCCGAGGGCCCCCGTGTAGTGGTCCAGCTTATCCGCGGCCGCTGCGCTCCTGAATTTTTTCACTACGTAGCTGACGCACCAGCTCATCTCAGTGGCCCAGCGGTTCGCTTCCTTGGCAGTAAGGTTCGTCTTCTGCAAGGCGATGGCCTTCGTGAGTGCCGTGGAGCTCAGACGCTGCGACACCTGGCACACATCCAACAATAACGGCATGTTGTCCCTGATGATCTGCTCCGTTGAGCCATTGATGTAAATCTTCTCGAGCAATGACACACGGCCCTTGACCAAGTCGGCCATGGCCTCATCGCTGAGCTGGCAAGTGCGGTAGCGTGGCGGGTCCTCCTTAGAAGCGACACCCATCTCAACGCAATGCCTTTTCTGCTGCCATTCGCGTTTGAGCAAGAGTGGATGCAGAACATAAGGGGGTCGAAAAGGAGACGGAAGAATTCCCCCGTTGAAGTCGGATGTGTCCCTAGCAAGGGTCGCATCGATGGCAATGCAGTAGCTCATGCAGCAATCAACATACACAACAACAACGTACCGATAGATTGGCTCGCGCCGAGAGCATACATATGTATATGTATACGTGTGTATATATATATATATATACATGTATTGGTGCATCGATTTCTGTGAAGAGCAAATCTATCACAATTCCAAATCTTTGAAGCATTGGATGCTCAAGGCCCTTAAACATTTCTGAGATATATATTATTGTTGCGGACGGTAGTGGTGCATACATTCCACCCGAAACAAATTCCAACCAAAAAATGGTTTGACATTGGATCGATATAGAAATTGATAAGGAGATCATACCGGAACCCGGGAACCCTGAAACCCAGAACCCACCGAAACCGGAACAGCACCAATTACCAAGAACCCGGGAACCCATAACCAGGAACCCAGCCAGCCCCCGAAATCGGCGGGAAACGTTCGCCAAATCTTGAAAATTCCGCTGAGACCACTTCAGTGCAAGCACCGATTGGGGAAACTTGGCCTCGCAGCCGTGTCTGGGTCAAACTCAACATCCCTCCGTGCCTGTCAAAACTTGTTTCCGGGGGACTCAGGTTGGCCTGACGGGCCCATCATGAAAATGACGAAGCCCAATCTGAAATTTGACGCGAGCTCCCGCTGCAAAAAACTCACGAAACCCGGACCGTCAAAATCCAGGACCCGCTCGCGAGTTCTGGCCTACTTGCGTCTTAGGTTCCCCCGTGGGCACACATTACAGGCCACTTTTCGTATTGCTACGGGGGAAAACACTGCGCGAGGTACCCCGCGACACCACCAAGGTGCCGACGAGGAGAAGTATTTTAGACCCTGCGTGTCGAGTCCAGGGCAAGGCCGCCTTCCTGGATCCCATAGAAGAAGAAACATAAGACAAATACTAAGAAACAGCAACAAACAAGAAAATGTCATTCACATCACCTGCTAGCGCTCCGCGCGGATCTCTTGGAACTGCGCTGGAACCCCCTTCCCTGGCGCGCGGAGCGCGCCAGGAGCGGCGCCAGAGGCGCTGTCGGGGGCCCCTGGCGCGGATCCAAGAAATCCGCGCGGAGCGCCACCAGTCAATGTTTATTGCGTTTTCCCTCCTTCGACCTAGACCTGGCGTGCCGAGTCCGTGGCACGGCCGTCTTGTTGGATCACCTCAAGAGTACAGGGCTGGATGATTTGCCGCCTCGAATCGCAGGCGGCCCCGCGGGGGTGGTGGGCCGCGCGGGGGCGCGCGCGCGCGCGCGCCGCTGCGTCCGCGGTGCTCCGCGCCAGCTCCTGGCGGCGGCTCTCCCTCTGCTCAGCACTCCGCCCGAGGAGTGTATATACACTATACCCAGAAGCCCTGGGGGTTGGGCGAGGGTCTTGCCGTGGGTTTGGCATACGCAAGTCCCTCCCTGGGGCGCAGTTCTTGTGTACTGAACGTGGCCGCGGGGATGACATGAACATCACAACTCGAAGGTCCGCACGGATTTCTCGGATCGTCGCTGGACCCCCTCCCTGGCGCGCTCCGCGCGCCAGGGGCGGCGCCGGAGGCGCCGCCAGGGGGGATCCTGCGCCGATCCGAAAAATCCGCGCGGACCTCCGAGTTGTCATGTTTATGTTCTGTCATTGTTCGTTCCCCTAGGAACGTGGCCCTGGGCGGTGGAATCTGACTGGGACGGGGAGGGTGCGGTATACAACAGAATCTTGAGGATGCTCGCCTCGCCCGCCGCAGACACCGCGGCGTGCCCGAGCGGGAGTATAGGCTTCGGACTTTGCCCTTGGTGGGCAGGGAAACGCAGCGACAGGGCCGTTTTCTTTACCGGCTCCACCTTGCCGTTTTGTTGCCGGTTCCGGCGTCGTTTGTTTGCCGGATCCGTCGCCGTTTCTTTCACGGATTCGGTTCGGGCTCCAGGTCCCGGAGCCGCTTTTGTTGCAAAGTTTCCGGTCGCCGTCGTTTTTTTACCACTTCCATCTTCTCGGAAACGGTGATAAACGGCCCAGCCCTTTCAGAGGCCCGCTAAGATGTCGCCACATCTTTCACCAGACTCGAACTGATCCTTATCCCTGAGATGGGCAAAACAAAAGGCGATCACAGTCTGAGTGATGTGCCCTCTGAAGCTAGGGAAATCCTTCGGATCGGCATCGAGGCACGGTAATGCCAAGCATAATGATACACCCTGCGAAATGCTTAAGAAATCATGGGTTAAGAAATTCATAGTCTCAGAACTTGAACAAAGACCCAACATTTCTATTAAAATCTTAGAATTTACATTGAAACGTTAAGAATAATCGAGACTCTGCCCGAAAATTTAAGTTTTCTTAAGCATCGCCTAAGGTGTAGGGAGATGTTTCAAACTGGTGAACCTTCGACGGATTCCGGGCCCTGCCCCCGCCGCCCATCGAGCTGCCGGCACGTGGGGAAACCAAAAAGGTACCGATACCGCTACTCCCTGCGAAATGCTTAAGAAATCATGGGTTAAGAAATTCATAGTCTCAGAACTTGAATAAAAAACCAAAATTTCCATTCAAATCTTAGGATTTACATTGAAAAGGTAAGAATAATCGAGACTCTGGACGAAAACTTAGGTTTTCTTAAGCATCGCCTAAGGTGTACTCCCCAGACCTCCCCCAGGGTGCGCTGTGACCAAGAGTTCGAGGCGAACCCAGCGGCGGCGACGAGGGCCTCCCAGGTGGCCCCCAAAGAGGCAATCGAGGGACACGCAGTGGGTCTCGGCAACTCTCCCGAACATGCGACGCCCTGATTTTTTCAGGACGGCGCCCTTGGAAATCCCGACCCTTTCCCCAAGACCGTTTGTTCGTCCCGTGTCGGTTTTTGACGGCCCCGAGGCCCTGCGAGGGCCCCCTGGGGCCGAAAATAACAAAACAACAAAAAAAACACCCGGACCTTTTTGCGACGCGGTCATGTCTAGGCTTCCTACTCTGAGAACCCTGCCCCCGCCGCCCCTCGTGGACCAGAAAACAAACGGCACCACCCCACCTACCTCCCCACGGGCCGCAACGCATACCAGGACATCTGGCGTGGGTTTTTTTTTTCGTGGTAGACAGTCCGGCGCCCGATGGGCATTAGCGCGGCGGTGTCGTTTGGTTTTCGGTCGGCCTCGAGCTGCCCCAAACTCTTTGGACGCCCGAAATGGGTACGGAAAGAATGGGCACTCTGCCCAACAACAAATACTGTCCCAAGCCAACAGCGGCCGCTGCTGGGCAGGCGGCCTTCTGCCTCGAAAAGACACAGGCCGCGGCGGCGTGGACAGCGAATCCTGTTCAAAATGAACAGGGATTGTTGTTGGGCATTGTACCCATTCTCTCAGTACCCATTTCGGGCGTCCAGAATCGGGAGCGGCCAAGAGGGGGGTGTCCAAGAGGGGGGGGTGCAAATCATGACCGGCGGCACGTGCGCGGCCCAGCGGGGGGGCCTGGGACGTAATAGAATACGAAGAGGCGCCATGAACTCTGAGGAAAAATCATGGCCCGCGCCATGAAATCCCCCCCCCCTAGTCATCACCCCCCTCTTTTCCGCTCCCGACAGAAACTCCGCCCCCGAGAGCGAGGAGGGGAACCGGCCTCCTCCCCGCCGGGGCGGCGCGCCGAGGAGGGGCAGCTGCGGGGGAGCCTCGGAGCTCGAGCCTCGCGGAACTTCCGAGCGCTCCTTGAGCACGGGGATGCGTCGACCCCTCTCCCCAGGTCATGACCGCGTCGTGAACCACTCCCACGGAGAGACCCCACATGAAAATCCGTTCGGCTTGTCTGGAAAGAGCCTTCACTGTCGTCCTCGCGATGAGTGAGGCGCCCTTGTTGTCTCCTCGGCGTCATCCTCATCCTCGCCCTGGCGCAGGGGCCTCACCCGCTCCCCGCGCTGCCCTTGCCTCGCCCTCCTGCCGTTGGTTTCGTCACCCACCACCTCCTCTCTTTGTGTATTGCAAGAGCGCGCGCGTCGATTTTCCTCGACGCCGTCGCCGCTTCGGCCAGCGCGGGCGCATTCTCGAATGGCCGCGTCGCGCGGCCGTTGGGACAACCCCGCGGGCCAGGCCGTTGGGGCAACCGCGCGAGCCGCTGGGGCGCGAGAGCAAGCCGTTGGGACAACCCCGCAGGCACCAAGCTAGTCGCGGTCGCGCTCAGGCCGGAGGCAGCACGAAGCCAAGCTCTTGTGGCGAGCCCGATTCGTCCGAGGATGGGTTACCACCCCCGGCCCGGACGCAAGAGTTCCCCCCTGCGCCCGATTCGGCCGACGATGGTTTACCACCGCCGGCCCCGAAGCAAGGGTTGCCCCTTGCCCCCGACTCCAGTGACGATGGGTTGCCACCGCCAGCCCGGAGACAAGGCTTTCCCCCTGTCCCCGCTCGGCCGAGGATGGGTGACCACCCCCGGCCCGAACGCAAGGGTTTCCCCCTGCGCCCGGCCGCCGCCGTCGTCGTCGTCGCCTCTTGGTCCTCCTCTCCCTCCTCACCTATAATGGGTCGAGCGAGTCGCCCGCTGAAAAGCGCATAGGGAGGGGGTTCCCCCTAAGACCTCCTTGCAGTTTTTTCGCAGACGAGGCTCCCCGCCTGATACTTCCCCCATAGTCACGCCTCGGGGGCCCCGAAATGACGTTGGTGACAGGGTTGAGGATGCCCCGCTCGGATAAAAAAAATTGCAGGCCCCATAGGGAGGGGGCTCCCGACTTCCTCACACATCACTCACAAACGAGGCTCCCGCCTGATACTTCCTCCATTTTCAGGCTTCAGGAGCCCCAGAAGTGACGACAATTACATGTTCGAGGATGACCCGCTCGGACGAAAAACATGGAGTGCTGGCCCCATTGGGAGGGGGCTCCCGCATGAGACTTCTACCCAGTTCACTCACAAACGAAGCTCCCCGCCTGATACTTCCCCCATATTCACGCCTCAGGAAACCAAAAGTGACGACAATTACTGGGTTCGAGGATGACCCGCTCGGATGAACAACATGAATTGCGGGCCCCATAGGGAGGGGACTCCCGTCTAAGGCTCTCTCACAATTCACTCACACACGGGGCTCCCCGCCTAATACTTCCTCCATACTCAGGCCTTGAGAGCCCCTAAATGACGACAGCTACAGGGTTGAGGATGACCCGCTCGGATGGAAATCGTGAAATGCGGGTCCTATATGGAGGGGGGTCTCGCCTCAGACTTCTTCGCAGTTCACTCACAAACGAGGCTCCCCGCCGGATACTTCCCCCATATGCACGCCTCGGGAGCCCAAAAGTGATGACAATTACAAGGTTGAGGATGTCCCGCTCGGATTAAAAACACAATGCGGGCCCCATAGGGAGGGGGCTCCCGCCTGAGATTTCCTCACAGTTCACTCACAGACGAGGCTCCCCGCCCGATACTTCCCCCGTTTTCAATCCTCGGTAACCCCAAAGTGACGACAATTACAAGGTTGAGGATGACCCGCTCATATAAAAACATGAATTGCGGGCCCCACAAGGAGGGGGCTCCCGCCTGAGACTTCCTCGCCGATTCACTCACACACGAGGCTCCCCGCCTGATACTTCCTCCATATTCAGGCCTCGGGAGCCCCAAAGTGACGACAATTATGGGGTTGAGGATGACCCGCTCGGATAAAAGACGTGAAGTGCGGGCCCCATAGGGAGAGGGCTCCCGCCTGAGACTTCCTTGCAGTTCACTCACAGACGAGGTTTCCTTCTGATACTTCCCCCATATTCAAGCTAGCGAACGAGTGGGTGAGTGAGTGAATGACTGAATGAGTGATGCTGATGATGAGGATGATGCAGATGATGATGAGTGAGTGGGTGAGTGAGTGTGGGATCGAATGATGGTCAATGTGATCAAGACGGTCTGTGTGAGTGACTGTGAGTGTGTCCAGAGAACACAAGAACCTCACTTTGGTTGTGGGGGAAAAATCAGGACGGGAGGTTTTGGCTATTTTCGGCCCCAGGGGGCCCTCGCCGGGCCTCGGGGCCGTCAAAAAACGACTCGAGACGAAGAACCGCTCCTGGGGAAAGGGTCGGGACTTCCAAAGACGCCGCCCTGGATAATTCAAAGACGTCGCATATCTGGGTTCCAAGCCTCGCAGGTTTATATATATATATATATATATAAAAAAAAATCCAAGCCTCGCAGGTTTCTCGAATAGACCGGAAAGTTGGGGCACATGGTGCCCTGGGATCTACGACGGCGGGGGGGCGTCCATCCTCGATGAGGGGGTGCGTGCGAATAGCCCCCTTGTGGGTGTATCCCCAAAGTTTGTCCCCTTTGACGGGCCTGTTTTCCACCACCACCACCACCATAAGTTGGAGGGGGGGGGTCCTCCACCTCCTCCTCCTCCTCCTCGTCCTCCTCCTCTTCCTCCTCCTCCTCCTCCTCCTCCTCGTCCTCCTCCTCCTTCCCCCCTCCAACTTATGGTGGTGGTGGTGGTGGGAAACAGGCCCATCACCCTTTGCTGGGCGGCCAAACTTTTCGGGCGGAACTCGGGGATTATGGGGGGAAACATCGCCTGCGATTATCGGCAGTTCTCCAGGCTCGGGTTGCGTTCCAGCGGCTGCGACTCGCCGAGAGAGTCCCCGAGATGTCCAGGGCGCCCCGAACGGTCACGGGAGAGCCGAGCCTTCGACCCGAAAGCAAAACGGAAACCAGGGCGATGGGGCTTCTCGGCAGCCCGCGCGCCTTCTGAGACGCTGTCGGTGGTTTCGGAGAAGGCCCAGTGCGTCTCAAAGGCTCTAGGGCCTCTGAGGAACCCCGCCGCCTTGTGAGAAGGGTTGCCCCCTCTCGCTTCACCCCTGGGATCGCCGCCGGCAGACTCCCCTGCGGCAGCCCCTCCCGACCGCCCCCGTCTTCCAAGTCAACTGGCGCCGCGCATCGCGCACCACGGTGCGCAGTTATATTCGCGACTTCGCGCCGTCTCCGTGGCGAAGGACAACTCCGGGGCGATTATCTTCGCGCACATGGGGGTGACCTAACATTATCCTTCACAAACCACTGTCACATTGTGTACCCGGGAGGCCTCCTCAATCGATTCCATCGCGCTGCTGTTCGCGTCGAATCTGCGTCCGATCCGCGAATCCACGCCGAACCCGCGTCGAACCCACGTCGAATTTGCGTCGGTTCCACGCCGAAGATACGCCGGGCACCACAAAGAGACCGCCGTTCACAGGATAGGCGATGTCCCCGAAGCTGCAGCGAGACCGCTGACTTGCCCAGGAGCTCCCTGGACATTCTGTGGTGCGAAACCCAAGGCCTGTGCGTCCTCGAGCCCGGGATGGGTTTCTCGGGCAAGGGGGGTCCTTGGTTTCCTGGTGGTGCTGTGCAAGACATTGTCATGAAACGCTTTGCTACATGATGCCCATCTATGCCATGGCTCCTCCTGGAAGAATGCCGTGCGAATGATATGAACATGATGCTGCTATGGTGTGTTGCACAACGCGTTTCTACGTCTTGCTGCGATTGGCCAAAACCGGTTGTATCTGGTATGGTGGCGATATGTATCGCAAACACTTATTGACTGAATGTGCGATGCTGTATGTATGGCCGACACTTCACCGTGCTGCTGCGTTACGGAATGTTTCACACATGCCATGCTTCACGGCATGAAGGCGCACTGTTCTGGATCCGTGTGGGGGGATGGCGATCCATTACGTCGCTTTCAACATTGCCTATCGGACGTTTGCGAGTAGGCACTTTGCGAGTAGTGGGCCACGCTCGGCGAGCCATGTGAGCTGGTCCTCCCGGCATGGTGCCCAACACTATGCCGTGCCATGCTCTGGAAGAAACCATGCCAACCAATGGCCTGGCGAGGGACCCGAGCACGCACGACACCCAATGGCACGACGGCACGGAGCCCAATGGCACGACACGATAGACGAGCGACGGGCGACAGACGAACCACGGGAAGCGGAGCGGGGGAGCGGGCGGGACGCGAAGGGAAGGGAAGGTCGTCCCACGGCGGGCGCCCGCGCCCGGCGCGGCCCCGCCCGCACGACACGAGTACGAAGTACGGGAGGCGATTTTCCGCGGAGACTCGCCGGGTGGTAACTCCCACGCTGGCTTCGGGCGCGCCAGAGGAGACGTTAATGTATGGTATAAGAAGATTCGTGGTTACTGTAGACGTCCAGGACCTCAGTCCGCAGTTTCGAACTCTTTTCGTGTGAATTAACGGCGTGGACCTGGAAACGATGCATCAAATCGACAACCAACCACTACGTGTTGGATACAACTGACTTGGACAGTCGTTCGTAAATACAGAAGGAACGCGTTTCGGATGAACATATAACGAACGCTGTTTGGTTGAGAAACTACTTCCGCAAGGGACACGGTGACGCCTAGATGTTGGCAAGACGTAAAAAGAATGCTGAGCCTGCAGAGGGCGAAACTGGTAACTACCCAACACGCCCTGATTATCGAACCTATAAACGGGGAATGTTAAACCACGTTGTGTAGCGGAAGCCGGGGAGCTATGACAAACCGACGGCCGCAGCCAGAAAATATGTAGAAGCGTTCCGAAGACAAATGCTT
>CAUYUJ010000492.1:513292-518292 GCA_963575745.1 Prorocentrum cordatum
TCAGGAAAACAGAAGGCAAACTGTCGAACGATCAAGGAACACCGAGCCCCTCCACAACGAAAAGGGTTCCTTCTTCAGCGCCCCGGCTGTAGGCGCGGGCCCAAACCACTCCCCGAAAGGCGTGCCCTCCAGATGCCGTCGTCTCGTCGGCAACCGCGGGCGGGCATGCGCAGCCCTCCCCCCCCGCCATCGTCGTCTTCCTCCTTTTTGCGACCGCTCTCCCCGGGAGCGCGCGCTCGCGCGCGTGGCATGCCGTCTTCCTCCTCCTCCTCCTCCTCCTCCTCCTTCTCCTCCTCATCGCCCTTCTCCTCCCTCCTCCTCCCCCTCCTCCTCCTCCTCCTCCTCCTCCTCCTCCTCCTCCTTTTCCTCATCCTTGGCTGGCTGCAGCAGAGAAAAGTCGCCTCCCCGTCACTGGGGAAGCAGGCGACATTCACCCGAGGACATCAAGGAGAACATGTGGCCCCACGAGGCGTTGCGACGCCTCCGCCAGCAAGCGCCAGGCCCACGCGGGTTCTGGCGCTCTGGTCGCGAGGCTGGCGGCGGGGGGAGGAGGGCGGGAGAAGGAGCAGGGGGAGTACCTAAGGGCACGCCTACTTTGCGCCGACAGCCTAGGCTGGGGTTCCCTGAAGTCCCGGCCCGTTCCCTGGGGCCGCCTTTTCGTCCTGCGTAATTTTGTGGACGGTCCAGGGGGCACGGAGGGGCGCCCAAACGCAGAAAACTACGCTTTTACGACGACGACGACGAAGATAATGAAGGGGCAGCGGTCTCGGCAAGCACCCGCCCTGATTCCGGATCCGCCGTACGTTCTACGATGTTGCATTCAAAACGTGCGTCTGACTGCATACATTCGCAAAAACGTAGGCTCAAATGCTGAGCCGATACACCACGTCTCGATCCGGATCGTTTTGAGCACGGAACGTGTTGAGATTCAACCCAGGCGTCTCAGGGCAGCTATGCCAACCTAAATACGGCGGATCCGAACCCAGAAATGCGACGTCCTGATTTTTTCAGGACGGCGTCCCTGGAAGCCCCGACCCTTTCCCCGGGACCGGCTTTTCGTCCTGAATCGGTTTCTGACGGTCCCGAGGCCCGGCGAGGACTCTCCCCGGGGCCGAAAATAGCCGAAAACCTCTGGTCCTGATTTTTGTTACGACGCGATCGTGTCTGGGAAGCCGGGGTGGAGTTCCCAGGAGGACACCGCGCGATGTCCTGGCCCCATCCACGCAGGAACACGCTCGGCCAGTTGCGTCGGAGGCCAGTCGCTTGCCGCGAAAACCAAGGGAGGGAGGGAGGAAGGGAAGGAGGGGGGATGACGAGGAGCCAGACCCCCTCTCGTCGTGGAAACATTAAAGCTGGCCGTTTTCTGCTGTTTTCGGCCTCTGGGGGGCCCTCGCCGGGCCCAGGGGATGCCAAAGAACTACTCAGGGTGAAAAGCTGGACCTGGGGAACGGCTGGAGACCTCTGGGGGTCTACGTTGTGAACATTCATGAGGGAAGAGGGAGGGGGTGATAGGGAACGGAGGGGTGGAGCAGGAGGAGGAGGAGGATGAGGAGGCAGGATCAGGAGAGAGGCGTATGTGGAGCACTCTCGCGGTGAGGGCGTCGTGCGATGTATTGACGGCGGCCGCCTCAGAGGTTGTCGAAGGTTCTGGGCGACAACGGTTCGTGCGTGTTTTGCAGCCTTCGCGCTTCCTCCAACATCATTCTTCCCTTCACCACGCGCTGGGTCGTCAGGGAGCCCGTCCCGAAGACGCCGTTGACCGCCGCCACTGCCTTCCTCTTGCTCTGCACCCACCTTGCACGCAGAAGACGCCTGCACGCCACGGCCGTGCCTGGCAGGGGCCGTCCACGGCCCTGGCATGGTGCATCAGCCCCTCCTGGCCGTGGCCAGGACCCAGGAGGAGGAGGAGGGGGAGGAGGAGGGGGAGGAAGAGGAGGAGGAGGAGGAGGAGGAGGAGGAGGAGGAGGAGGAGGAGGAGGAGGAGGAGGAGGAGGAGGAGGGTCTGCACACCATTCCAGGACCCAGGGTGGCTCCGGCCATGCACCGCGGTGGCGTGCAGGTGCCTTTTCTGCGGAGGGACAGGAGAGCGAGGACCACGACCAAGACTGAGCGCGAAAACGTCCTTGTCGATCTTGGTGATCGTCCACCTTCGTCGTCGTGAATTCGTGAAGCATCCACGCGAATCCACGAGGCAGGCGTGGACCATGACCCAGATCGGCGTCGACGACGTCCCGCGACACCCTGGTCGTGGCCGCAGTGCTTCTCCCCTCGACTCTGCGAGCCTTATTTTCTTGCAGATCTTCGGATCGCCCTGTTGTCGCTTGTACTCGAGGGACGTCACCTCCCAGCAGGCCTGAACCTAAACGGTGTTTTTCGTTTTCGTGTTCTTTTCGTTTTCCCTCGCTTTTGTCTCCAATCCGCCTTGGCTGCAAAACGAGGTCGAAAGGAAAACGGCCCCCGAAACCGCCAAAAACACCGTTCAGGTCCAGACCTGCCTCCCAGGGGGGCTCTGAGAAGGCCTTCGTCTTCCTCCTCCTCCTCCTCCTCCTCCTCCTCCTCCTGCTCTTCCTTCCCCTTCTCCCTCTTCTCCTCCTCCTCCTCCTCCTCCTCCTCCTCCTCACTCCTCCTCCTCCTCCTCCTCCTCCTCCTCCTCCTCGTCCTCCTCCTCCTCCTCCTCCTCCTCCTCCTCCTCCTCAGCCATCTCCTCCTCCTCCTCCTCCTCCTCCTCCTCCGCCTCCCTCTCCTTGCAGGGACAGGCTGAGCATGGGACGCCCAATGCGTGGGAGAACGAAGGGTATGACGAGGAGGGGACGACGAGCTGCATTGACAGCCGAAATATGTTTTGGGGGTGTCGCCAGCAGCATTATAACCCCTCTGAGGTAAGTGGAACAATGAAGTAGGAAGGCGAATCCAGTAGCTTGAGTTCGGGTCCACAGAAAGAGTTATAAACAACACCAGCAGCAGATCGACGCTCGAAGTAGGAAGGCGCGTGAAGAAGCTTCAGATCTGGATCTCCAGAATTCCCCACTTTCAACGGCTGGCGTGTAATCACACCCGACTGCGCAGTTGACGGGGGGGCCGCTGATGAAGGCCCCCTCCGCGTTCCTCAACAAGGGCGGCTCCCCTCGCCCGGGCCCGTCCCGCGCGCCGTCGCCTCGCTCCGCCTCCTTCGGCCCCCCCTAAAACAAACGAAAAACTATTGCCCTCGACTGTGCGGGGAAGATGTGTATCCATATCCAGTGCGTCTTGGACTTTCGTGGAAGGGGCGCCACACGGCCGAGGCGCACTGGATATGGACAACCCTCGAGCCTCTGGGGGCCAGATGTCTAGCCGTATCCAGTGCGCCTCCGGGGCTCTGGGAGGGGAGAGCCTGGAACTCGAAATCTGCAGCGGCTACGGACACACATCTTGCCCGCAAGCTTGGCGGCGCGCAGAGGGGAGTAGGGGGAGGGGAGAAGGCCGTTTGAGAAGGAGGGGGGGAGGCTGCATAGAAAGCTTCCCATGAGGGGGGAAGGCTGCTTGAGAAGGCTCTCCAGAAGGAAGGGGGAGGGTGGTGAAGCCGAAAGGTACCGATACCGCTACTCCCCGGACCTCTCCTGGGGTGCGCTCTGACCAGAACTTCGAGGCGAATCCAACGGTGGCGACGAGGGCCTCCGAGGAGGCCCACAAAGAGGAAAGCGGGCGAACGGCGAAGGGTAGAGGCATGGGCACCCATTCCTCCTCTGAGAGGGGGGGGGGGCTGGGGGGGGGGGGGAATGCTTCCTACCAGGCGCGGGCCTCGCACCTACGGGCGGCTGCGGCTCCACGCCTCCCGGAAGCGCGGGCTCCGCCAGAGGACGTCGCCGTGGGCCCGGCCGCGGCGCGACGACGGGCCTCCCAGAGGCCACGGGCCCGACATCGAGGAGCCCGATCCCCGGCGGAGCCTCCTGCGCGTCGCGAGGCCGGCGGCCGCGCTGCCCGGGAGCTGGCCGCTGCGGGGCGTGAGCAGCGCTGCAGTCAGCCAGTGAGGCAAGGGTGCGCGGTGAGGATGCAAGGGCCCCGGAGGCCCCTTTCGAAGCTCTTCGAGCGGGGCGCGCGGCCAGCGAGAGCGGCGAAGGAGGGGGCGAGGAGGCAGGGATGCAAGGGTACCCTTGGGAAGGTTGCCCGTCCTTACTATGCGGGTTGACTGTAAGTCGGGCCTGTCCTCCTACAGACGACTTTTGGACGAACAGAAAAACATGGTCAAATAATACCCCCCAAATGCTCAAAAATAGTCAAAGCATCGTCCCCCGACTATTTTTCCTATCTTTGAATATTCCCCCTGTGGAGGGACAGGCCCGACTTAAGAACAATGCGCAGTCCTGCAGGCAAGCACATTCGAGGACGAAGCCAACACATCGGTAGACATGTGGGCGACTGGCTCCTATCGTCACTGCACCGGAGCAAAATTGGGCGCCCCTGGACCTCACCGACGACGGGCGTCCACTTCTGCTCTTGTGGCTTCGGGTCCCGGAAGCCAGGGAGCTCCCACTTCTCTGGGAGAGCTTGAGGAAAAGCCTCATCGACACCGCGGAGCAGCCTTCGATCCACGCCGTCGTCGGGCTGTCCGAGGGCCTTTTTCTCGCCCTGCTCGAGGGCCTTCTTCTCTGACTCCGCTGCTGCAAGCAGCTCCGCGTTGGTCCTCGTTCCGGACATCTCTTCGTTCAGCTCGTCGACAATCTGCTCCCACTGAGGTTTCAAGTGCTCTGGGACCCGCGGGAGGCCGGCTTCCTCTCGCCTCCGGAACAGCTGCTGGGTGGCTGCTCCGTACCTCTTCGGCCCCATCTTGTCGCCCCTGCCAGCCCACTTTCGGCCCTGCCACACGTCGTCCTCCCTCATTGGCGCGCTCCGGCAGGGACGAAGACCGCGTCGTGTGCTGGCGCTCTGGGCGAGCCCTCCGGCGCTGGACACCCACTGCTGGCAGAATGCAGCGTGGTGGCCGGCGCGAGGCCTGCTCCAAAGTGATCCATCGAATGCCCCAG
>CAUYUJ010000492.1:520792-526280 GCA_963575745.1 Prorocentrum cordatum
AGGAGGAGGAGGAGGAGGAGGAGGAGGAGGAGGAGGAGAGGGGAAGATGGGGCAACGTCAGTCGAAAAATAACGAACTACTGCACACACGCAAGACCTTTCAAAAGAGTCCGCGCGGATCTCTCGGATCGGCGCTAAGCGCTGCAGGTGGTGCCTCTGGCGACGCCCCTGGCGCGCTCCGCGCGCCACCGAGGGGGGTCCGGCCCCGTTCCAAGACATCCGCGCGGACATCCGAAGAGTTCTGGTTTGTGCCGTTTCTCCCGCTTCTCCCGCCTTCGAGTACCCATCGGTCGGAAGTAGTAGATGGAAACATGACATAGGAAGACGTTGAAAGCAGATTGAGTGTCCACCCGCCCCCTCAAGAGGACGGAAAAGGTGAAGCCACTCGATCATTAAAGTAAGAAGGCGCTTAAAGTATATTGGAATCTAAGACTCCAAAAAATACCTACCATAGCGCACCGCAGATGCGGATAGGAGTGAGGGGGCGGCGGGGACGTCGGCAGTCTGCGAGACTCTGGAGAATCCCGCCGCAGGCGCTCAAGTTACACAAAGTGTAGAACGAGCCCGCCGCAGGCGCCGATTTTCTCGTTAAATCAAAGTGGTCGGTCGCGGGTGGGTCGTAAATGGGTCACGGTAGGGTCGCGGCTGGGCCGCGGGTGGGTCGTGGGTGGGTCGCAGGGTGGGTCACGGGTGGGTCGCGGGTGGGTCGCGGGTTGGTCGCGGGTTGGGTCGCGGGTTGGGTCGCGGGTGGGATCGCGGGTTGGGTCGCGGGTTGGGTCGCGGGGTGGGTCGCGGGCGGGTCGCGGGTGGGACGACGACAACAAACACACAACACCACAAGCAGAATCCCCACCACGGATCCCCACTTCAGCCACGCACCCAGGGACAATGAATGACCGTTCGGCCCCCTCACTCTGACTTCAACGAACAATGAGTAAGCTAGCCACCTCACCGACCCTGGCCAGCCCGAACTGGCCGGTTTCCCCTGGGGCCGCAGGCGACCCGACGAGGGGAAGAGGAGGAGGAGGAGGAGGAGGAGGAGGAGGAGGAGGAGGAGGAGGAGAAGGAGGAGGAGGAGGAGGAGGAGGAGGAGGAGGAGGCTGAGGAGGTGGTGGAGGGAGGAGGAGGAGGTGGAGGAGGAGGAGGAGTAGGAGGAGGAAGAAGAGGAGGAGCGGGAGGAGAAGGAGGAGGGAGGATGAAGAGCAGGAGGAAGATGAGCAGGAACAGGAGGACGGGTCGCCAAAGCCCTTCGGAGAAACCCTCCACCGATGGGTAAGCTGGCCACCTCACCGACCCTGGCCAGCCCGAGCCCTGGCCCCAGGATCGGTGCACACGCCCCCTCTGCACGGGCCAGGAGGGCGCCGGCGCCGGTGCTAGGCCCAGGCTGGGCCCAGCCACGATCGGCGAGGCGGGCAGCCTCCTCCTCCTCCTCCTCCTCCTCCTCCTCCTCCTCCCTCCTCGCTCCTCGCTCCTCGCTCCTCCTCCTCCTCCTCCTCCTCCTCCTCCTCCTCCTCCTCCTCCTCCACGCTCCGCCTCGCTCCTCTTCCTCCTCCGCCTCCTCCTCCTCCTCCTCCTCCTCCTTCCTCCTCCTCCTCCTCCTCCTCTTCCTCCTCCCTCCTCCTAGCTCTCTGCTCCTTCCTCCTCCTCCTCCTCCTCCTCCCCTCCACCTCCTCCTCCTCGCTTCCTCCTCCTCCTCCTCCTCCTCCTCCTCCTCCTCCTACTCCTCGCTCTCTCCTCCTCGCTCCTCCTCCTCCTCCTCCTCCTCCTCCTCCTCGCTCTTCGCTCCTCGCACATCGCTCATCCTCCTTCTCATCCTCAAACTCCTCTTTTGCATACACCTTGGAGCGCACCTGGTGAATTATGTCAAGCGCTGCGTGATGTACAATGCTGTCTTGGAATTCTTGGGTTTCGATTGTTTGGCTACGGAAAGCGGGACGCTCCCGCACCAGAAATCAATGGACGTCCTGGGGTCTCAGGGTTGGGTTTCTTGTGGAAGGTTTCCTGCGGTCGAGCTTGCCTACTGCTCTACTAGCCTTCACTGCAACAGTTGTGCGCGCCTGGGAGCTCGCTAACCGATTGTGCGCGCCTGGGAGCTCGCTAACCGCAGCCCCCTGTATCGGACACCAGCAGGACCAGAGCATCGAGGAATCGGTCTTCCTCCAGGCCCTCGAGCCCGAGAGCAACCACTACTGCGGCCAGACCTTGCACACCGGGGCGGTACTCTGGGACATGAGCGACTACTACGAGCACGTCGATTGGTGTCGCGCGAAGGCGCAAGTTCCCCCTCTGGTTGCTCTGCGTTGCTTTAATCCAGTACTAGAGCCAGCGACTCGTCACCTACGAGACCATGGCCGTCGTCGTCGGCTACCCCCGGCGGGGTCTGGCAGCCAACTGCGGGTCCGCCACCTTCCTCGTCCAGGTCTGCACCTTGGACCCGTTCGAAGCATGGCAGAGGAACAACGAAGCTTTGGCCAGACGACCTGCACTCCAGCAGGACCCACCACCATATAGATGCCGTCGCGCGTGACTTAGTCAAAGGGGCGGCGGCGCTCCACGCAATCATCGTGAGTGGGCTTCACTGCGCCGCCGCGCTCAAGAAATCCGTCACCCTGGCCAACTCCGAAGAACTCCGGCCCACGTTGAGACGAGCTCTCGGTAAATATGCCGGCGCCGTTGGCGTCTCGGACAGGAAGTTCGACATAGACTACGCCGTGGACACCTGCACAAGTGGAAGAAGAGCCAGCCGGTCCTAGCTGGGCGCATGGCTAAGCTGAAGTGTCGCAAACGTCGCTTATTCGCGGAGCGCAGCACGGGAACTGAACTCAGTAAGCTCTTCACCACGGGCCTCGATCAATTCGGCATGCACGGCGCCGGCGTCGCCGGGGCCACTCGCCCCTCATCGCCCACCCACTCCCTGTGCTCCTCCAGCTGACGCGGCCAATTCTGGCAAGCCCGCCGTCTGCATGGGCGGACGTGAGGGGACCTTTTGCAGCGGCAATCCTCGCTCTCAGGCGCATTGGTTGGCATTTTCACGCCACGCCCCGTTCATCCTTCTCGACCCATCTGGCGAACGCTGACCATTAAAGGCTTTCTCGCCCAAGTTTATTGAGACCAAGTTGCGGGATGAGTTGGACTGCGCTCAGCTGGCCGCGATTGCAGGAAAAATGGGCCTGCCCTGGGGCACCGCGCTAAATTTGACAGTGGCCAGACAACTCGGCAGAGAGCACAGCTTGTCCCGTCGCGAACAGGGCCTCCTCTCATCTTTCCTGTGCCATTCGTTGTGGACGCACCACCAGCTGAGCTGCGCGGGCTACCGAGTGGACTCACCTGCATATGCGGGGGGCCGTCGGATAGCATCTCCCACCGTCTCCACCACTGCCCCAGCACAGCACCTCTGATGGGGCAAATGCTTCGAGCAAGTGATCTCACCATCCTCGCCGACAGGCACCGTCATTTCCCTCTGGTGTGCGGTTTCTTGGTGCTCCCCGAAGCAGTGGCGGTGCCGCCGCCAGGCTCAGGGTCCAACCCATACCGGCATTGGTGCCGAGACGATCTCTGCCCTGTCGAACGCGCTTTCGAGGGCGTCGTCTTCACAGACGGGCCCTGCTTCAAGGATGAACCCCGTCCGTTTCACGCGGCCGGATGGGGAGTAGTCAAGACCACCCCGGCAAGGGAATTGCACGCGGCGCTCTGGGGGGCCGTCGGGGCGGCCTACCCGCAGACCTCCCCGGCTGCTGAGCCCATCGCGGTGCTAGCGGTCATGGAGCATTGCCCGCGCGCCACCTCCATTCACTCCGAGTTCCTCGGCGTCGTGAAGTTGTCCTCTGCCCCCTGGGAACGGGTAGCGGCCAGGCAGCACCTTTTTATGCAGGGCTGGGCGTGCAAAGTACTGGAGGGGGCCTGCCTTGGGATCGGGGCTTCCAGATCCTCGAGGCCCCCGCCCGCGCAGACCCAGAACCCCTGCCGCCGCTCGCGCACGAGTGGCACCCAGCGATGCTGGAAGTCACCCGGCCGACAGGCACGCCACGACGGGCGCCCCGTCGCTGGCCCGGGCCGTCGGAGGCGGCACGGCAGCGCTGGGCCGACGAGCGGCCGCGCAGAGGAGATGCCCCCTGCACGCTGTCCGGACGCCGACGCTCTGCCCCAAAAACTGCTCCGACCACAAAAAAACACGATGGACAGTCACCTTCGGCAGGGAGGCTCTGTGAGAGGCGTCGGAGGGCCAGGCAGCTCCCCCCTGTCCTCCCCCCTGCGCCGCCCCCTCTCCCCAAGGGGCTCTCCGCCCGCAGGGCGGTGCAGTCTGATACGGGCCGGCCCGCAGGGCGCCACCAGTGGAGCCGGAAGCACGCCCGCGGGGTCTGCGCGGTCTGCGCGACATTTGCCCGAGGGGCAGCCAGACCCGCAGCACCCGCAGAGCCCTGCCCTGGCCACCGCTAGGCTATCACCGAGCTCGCCCGCAATCCGCGCGAGCATACCAGTCCACCCATGCAATCACTCCTTGGGGGTGGCCTTACAGAATCATGCAGCACCTGCGGGGCAGACTCGGAATCTGGGAACCTCAGGAAGCTCAAGGATGAGTGCAAGCTCGGCTTCACCTCCGACGGGGCGAAATAGTCCTGGGACAGATTCCCGAAGGACCAGCACCCTGATTTCAAGAAAGGGCCAGCGAAGTGCATGGAGGAGCACTTGTCCCTTGCCGACCTGCTGCGTTCGTTGTACTTTGCTATCCTAAATCCCACCGCTTTTCAGCTGTGCACCAGACATGGGGAGGGACAGGGCAGGGGGAAGGATCTGGGTGGCCGGCCGTCATAGGGGCGCTTCACGCCGCTTCGGCGGTCGGCGTGGCGTAGGCGAGCCTGCCCAGCGGGCAGGCAACGTTGCGCACTACAAACGGGTACCATGCAAGCGAAAATAAGTGCAATTGCCACCGTGCCCAAAGAGCCACCTGGTTGTGGTGACAGGGAGGCCCGACAAGCTGTCCGAATCCCGCCCAGCAGTTGCCAGGGCCTCCAGGACAGCCCCAAGAGGCCACGCTCTCCCAACTGAGGCTGCAGATCGTGGCAAATTAGGGCCCTCTGGGCGACCCTGCCGCGGCCTCCTGAGGGCTCTCCAGGGAGGCCCGTTCGAATCCTGCCCAGCAGCTGCCAGGAGTCCCATGAGAGCGCCAAGAGACTACGATCTCCAAACTGAGGCTGGAGATCGTGGCAAATGAGGGCCCTCTGGGAAGCCCTACCCGGGCCTCCTGAGGCCTCCTTGGGGCTTTCTTGGGGACCCTCGCCGTCTCGGAGCCTCAGCAGGAGCTACCTGACGGTCGCTGCGGACCGCTTGGCCCTCAGAGGTGGATTCCCGACCAAGGCTCCACCAGGGGGCCTTCCACCCCATTCAGGAAGCGCATCGTCTCAGAATCCCTCTACTCCTCGTCCTCCTCCTCCTCCTCCTTTTCCTCCTCCTGATCGCGCCTCCCTCCTCCTCCTCCTCCTCCTCCTCCT
>CAUYUJ010000492.1:526380-561688 GCA_963575745.1 Prorocentrum cordatum
ACTACGACTACGACTACGACTACGACTACGACTACCTCTCCTCCTCCCCTCCCTCCTCCAACTCCTCCTCCCCCTCCTCCTCCTCCTCGGCCTCCTCCTCCGCCCCCTCCTCCACCTCCTCCTCCGCCTCCCCCTCCTCCTTGTCCTTGTCCTCCTCCTCGCGCCCAGGACCTCCGATCTCTGCGGCGGCGCGAGGGCCCCAGCGGGTCCTGGGCGTGGCACCCCTGGGACCGTCGAGAGCGCCACGCCAGCTGCAGGCCGTCGGCGCACCGAGCTGCAGGGGATGGCGGGGCTGCCCGGGCCTTTGTCGCCGCACCGCTGGGTGCTGTCGTCGAGGGGGGTGCCGACGGCGTGCAAGCGGTGGGGCAGGTGAGCTCGTGAGGACACGCTGCTGTGCACCGAGGCGAGGGACCCCGTTTGAGCAGGGCTGTGGGGCTGTGGGCGAGCCAAGACGCTTCGCCACTGCTTGACCCATGGCTCCACGCAAAGCCTGGGAGCCGGCCACCAGCACGGCAGCGATGCCGGGCGAGAGCGAAGGACGGCTGGCACTCGGCCCGAGGGCGGCGCGCAGGGCACACCAGCAGCCGAAGCTCGCGGGGCGCACGTGCTCAAGTCTACAGCTCTCGGGGGCCCGCGAACCTCAAAGGGCCTTCATTGCTGCCCCCCCCCCCCGGCTCTCAACGGGGAGAAATGACTCGTTCTCGCCTTCCTCGTCCTTCCCCTCCACGCCGTCCACCTCCTCGTCCTCCCGCTCGCCGTCGTCAGTGTGATCGTCGTCGTCGTCTTCGTATGGGAGTTGCGCAGGTAATCGTGCGCAGTAGGGGTGCGCCATACTTGGCTGAGCTTGCCTCGTGGTGGCCATGCGTGCAATTAGTTGCCAACTAATGTTCGCCGTGCTGGACCTGCACGACAAGGGCATTTCGAACTTGCCCATACAACGACCCAAAGATAATTCGCTACATCAACAAGCGGGTCGGCTCCCCTCCCTCCTCCTTCCTCCTTCTGCCCCGAACTTGCCGCTCCAGGCGGCGAGGTCCAGCCCGCGAGCGCCCCCCCCCTGAAGGCGGAGGGGGGCTCCGTCAGGATGCCGTGCCCGGAGCCCTGCTGCGCCGTCTCCAGCTGTGGGGGCAAGCTCTCCTGCAGGTCCTGAAGCAGAGAGGAGGCAGCAAGAAAGAGGAGGGAGGAGAGGAGGAGGGAGGACGAACCAGGAAAAAGGGAGGGGGAAGGAGAAGGAAAAGGAGAAGGAGAAGAAGGAGGAGGAGGAGGAGGAAGAGGAGGAGGAGGAGGAGGACGAGGGAGGAGGGAGGGGAGGAGGGAGGAGGGATGGAGAAGGGAGGAGGAATCATGGAGGAGGAGGAGGAGGAGGAGGCGGAGGAGGAGGAGGAGGAGGAGGAGGAGGAGAGAGGAGGAGGAGGAGGAGGAGGAGGGGAGGAGGAGGTGGAGGAGGAGGAGGAGGAGAGGAGGAGGAGGGGAGGAGGAGGAGGAGGAGGAGGAGGAGGAGGAGGAGAAACGCCCGTCGCAACGGGGAGCGAAATGAACGCACCGGGCCGCCGCGCGGTGCGGGCCCGCTCAGAGGCATTGAAGATGTAGTACTTGTCGGCACGGTCTGTAGGACCCCGCCCCTGAGCCATGTGGACCTGGACGCCGCTGGCCGTGCGGGGCAACGCGCGCCGGGGTCGGTGACTGACTTTCTGGCGCTGCCAGGCCGCCCGCGTAGGTCACCGACCCAAGGGGCTGTTGCTCCTGGCAGATCGGTGGGACCTGGACGCGGTGGGCGGCAGCGCGCGCCAGCGCCTGCGCCACCATAGGGCCCGGCTGCAGCGGCCCTGCACGGTGTCGGAGCAGGTTGTAGGTGTGGCACAGCGTGGCCAGCCGAGCGATCGTTGGGGGCAGGCCGTTTGCGCCCCTGCGGGTTTGCGCCGTGGTCCCCCTGCGTGCCCAGCCCGAGACGATGCAGGGTGCTTTCGTGCGCAATGGTTCGCGAGGCCACGCACGCGCGCGCGCACACACGCACACACACACACACACACACCCAGGCTCCACGGCCATCCAAGTAGTGTGATGTATGGTCAGTGCCGTCCTCGCATTTCCCCCGGCACGGCAATCGGGGATGTCCCACGTGCACGCGGTACGAATAGTGCCCTGCGCCTGCGAGAGTGGGAACGATCGCCCAGCAACTGTCTCGGGCGGCGACGGCCAGCTGGGCCTTGAGACGCAGCCACCTCCGGCGGTGGTCAAGGGGGACCGCCCCTGCAGGCCACCAAGCACGGAGGCGTCCACGCATCGTGGCATCGAAACTTTCGGGAAATAGCTGCTGGGCAGCTGCAGCCGCGCGCGTGCGCTGCCAACGGTGTTTGCGCGCTGCGGCCGCCGCCGCGCGCAGCTCGCGGCATGCTGCGGTGTTGGCGTCTTGCAGGGCTTGCCGCAGGCTCCGCTGCAACCGATCGCTGGGCGCCGTGGCCTCAGCGGTGTCGAAGGCCTAGAGGCACTGTAACATGGACTCGGTCTGTTCCCAGAACGGGGCGCCCCATCGGCCCGAAATAACGATGGTAGCAGGGAGAACGTCCATCGCGCGTTCGCGCCATTCGTCCGCGAATACTCTCCAGTCCGCCAGCGTGGAGTAAGCGGCGGGCCACGCAGCGGCCCAGTTAGCCGGTAGTAGCGCACCCAGGGCGGGCCCAGGTGCCCAGGTGCCGAGACTGATCAGCTCGGCCTTCGCGAATGACTTCGGCGGGGCTTTCAGGATGCGGTGCGGCTCGTCGAGCTCATCCTGAATGAGACACTCTAATAGGGGCAGCAACTAGGCCATGTACATGGGGACGGACACTGTGGATCCGCTGTAAGGAGTTATTACCTGAGCCGAAGAGGAGGAGAAAGAGGAGGAGGAGGAAACTAGACATGAAGATGTAAAGGGGCAAGGCGTGCTGTTCAATAACGCGGTGTACAAGGCCGATGGGCGGGCACGGACAAGGAATCCTCGAGCCAAACAACCACAAGGGATGACCCTACCCACGCCCATCAAACTGGCAAGGGGAGACGAGTGGGCAGAGCAGGGCACTGCACAAGGAACTACCATTCGAGTCTGGTGCTCAAACAAGTAACACGCCCGTCGCCCCTTCAAAGGGGCAGCACAACATGAGAACTCCATGAAACGCCCCTTCATAAACAAACACCCCGCAGAGGGAACGTTCTGACCAAGTTTCGGAACGTCTGAGGGTTGCCAGACTTCGTTCCTGCCCCAGGGCACATTGGCCCCCCACGGCAAAAAACCGCAAACACATCTCACGGCGCCCGTGGAAAGGGTTGGAAACTACTCCCGTGGAGCCCTGAAGGCTTTCCAGAGCAGGATGACTTATTCCCCGCCCAATGAAGCGCGAGACCATTACGAGGAGAGCTTGTTAAAGCAACCGCGAAATGCCAAAGCCGCTCGCGTGAATGCTCTACTTGTCAATCTCGCCCGTGGATATCCAAGAATGTCAGCTTCCCCACTCCAGGTGATCTCGTGACACAATCACGAGAATCATCTCCTCACTTCTGCGTGAGTGAGCAATGCTGTGAGCTCGGGGCGGCCTCCTTCGACTTCTCGCCGCTAAACTTGACCGTGGCGCGGTCATAGATGATCCGGCCGCCCGTCGCGCCGAAGTGTAGCTCTCTCCCGCGATGCCGTCGGTCATGGGGTCGGCCGGCATGCCGCGAATGTCGCGCCAGAGCAAGTCGTCTATCTGCTCGGCGCGCAGCTGGTCGGCTGACCACCACAGGTTACCAGCCATGCCTCTCTCGGACGACGGCCAGGCGAGGCCCGTGAGCAGGGCGCTGTAGACGGACGTGCCGTCGATGACGAGATCTACAGTGGCGCGAACCTCCTTCCCCCCGCAGCCCCCCGATCTCCTCGGCATGTGCGGGGCCGCGTACCATCTCGCGCAACGCGAGGGGGCGCGCCTGCAGACCATCTGTTGCGCCGCATGCTGCGAGCAGCTCAGCGCCGAATGAGGCTCTGCACGCGAGCTTGCGCGATTGGCGCAGCGCCCAGCAAGTGGCGCGCCTGTTCGCCTGCGCGACGGCACTTGCCGAGACGCGCGCGCGCGGTTCTCCCCGCGCCGCATCTTGACTCCCCCTCCATCTTGAAAGACCCGTCGCTGAGCGCGCTGAATCGCCCAGAACACTCCACTGATGGAAATGCAAGGCGCGCCCCAGCCCTCTGCGCGGCGAGAACGACGAAGTTGAACTGCGCCGCGCGCCAGATGAGCAGCTTGGAACAACAACTACGCAGATGCACCCTTCCTGCTCCGATTGCACCTGGCACCCTCGCCGTCTGCCCCGCGCCGCGGGAATCCACGCGCGCGGCCAAGCGCGCGCGCAGACGCACATTTGTAAGCTCATTGTGGCCCGCCCGCCAGGGATGAACCGGATTCCGCCGGCCCCGGCCGCCCTCGCCCCCGGCGGCGAAACCCAACCCAGGTGATTGGTGCATCACATTTTCGGTGCATCCCGACACCCGTCGTAGCTTACTAGGTAAGGTGCATGCACCAATCTGGCGTGATTGGTATATGCACTTTACTGTGTGCGCGCATAGTCGTGTCCTGATGGGGCTTGGGCCATGCACCGATGTTGCCCCCAGAGTGCCCTGGCATCGTCAGCGGGGGCAGAGCGGGCTGGGGCCCGTCGAATCGGCTGGCCGCCCCCTGAAGAGGGACTGCGCCGTCGCCAACGGGCAATTGCCACTGCGGCTGCTGAAATAGACTGCCACGAACACCACCCCGCGACACTCGGCTTCCAGGGCCCCCGGCGGCCAGAAGGTATTCATGCATATTTGTGTACTCCGAACTCAAGGCCCTCTGCAGGGCGATGATGCACGCTGCGACGCGGGGCTGGGCGAGCAGAGCATTGGCCGCTGCTCCCTGGAGGGAGGCAAAGAGGTCGGACAGTTGGCCTTACCAGGTAGACGCGGCCGATCGGTATCAGAGCGTCGACGTCCTCGTCCTAGTCGAGCGTCACGGTGCCATCGGCACTGCGGTGCTGGTGCACTCCCGCAGTTGGTGAGATCGTCGCAGTCGCCATTCGCCCTGCCGAAGACGCTATCGATGTGGCTGATCCGCTGGTCGACGTGTTCATTGTGCCCGACGATCTTTGGATCGTCAACGTGCCTGGACAACGTGATCACTAGCTCCGAGACGCTGGCAGCGCTATTGCCGGACGTCGCGCGCGCGCCCTCCAGCTCCAGGCCCCAACTGGTAGGTCAGGCATTGCTCTCGGGCGAGCGCGTGACAGGGCGAGCTTCATGGAGAAGGCTCTGAGCGCACCCTTGCAGCCCGTGCCCGGCTTTACGCAGCGGCGGCGCCCGGTCCGCTCGTTGAAGCTCTTGCAGCGGGGCGCCCGCTCGGGGGCGGCTGGGCTGCCGGGCGGCAGCGTGCAGTTCGCTTCTCGAAGTGCCTCGCCTCGTTCCTGTGCGTCTGCGCAGGCCACAACTTGCAGGAGTGGCTGCTCGACATCAATTGGAGGGTGAAAGAGGGGTCTGCAACGGGGGGTCTTCAATGGGGGCTGAATGGCCCATGTGTGCTCAATGTATCGCTCATGTATGTGATCGGGTACGATTGGCGTCCAATGCTGGCGGTCATTAGTGGCCAGTCATTCGCGCCCGCGCGTTGCCCGCGCGGGCGCACGCGCCGTCCATCCGCTATCGTTCATGCGTGCGGGCGTTCTTGCAAATTGCGCGTGGGTCGGCGAAGTGGAGTGCAAGTGTGTCTTGATTGTGCGGTTGATGATCGCGTATGTTCCCAAACGGTGACTTCTCGACCCCCAAGACAGATTTGGAATGGGCCCCGCGATTCTCCCAAAATGTGAATTCACATTTTCATTTTTCCCAAAATGTGAGTTCACATTTTCCTTTTTCCCAAAATGTGAATTCACATTCTGGCCCCTTTCATAACAGAATCCTACACAAATTTCCAACATGTGAATTCACATTTCCCTTTTTTCCCAAAATGTGAATTCACATTTTCCTTCTTCCCAAAATGTGAATTCACATTTTGCTTTTCCCCACAATGTGAATTCACATGTTGCCCTGGCCTTCAAGATCCCCAAAACTGAGGCGCAGCGTTCCGCATGTCAGATTGGCTGGGCAGATTTCGGCACTCACCTGACTGCTTTCGTGTGTTCCAGCCTTTTCTTTTTGCGCCCATAGCGCACGTTGCCTTCGTCGCCTTTCCCGAGCCCCCCGCCCCTTGCTTCCTTTCCCCTCAAGTCTCGCGCGCGGGCGCAGGCGGGGGGCTTCAATTAGTTCCCCCGCCGAACGCAGCAATCGAGGACGCATCGCCCATTCATGGCCTTAAAAACATCATTGCCGGGACCCTGCGCCCGACCCCCACTTTCGCCCTCCAAGTCAACGGCGACGCGCGCCCGGTCGGGGCGACGCGCCGCCGCTGAGGATGGCGGGCGCCAACCCAGAGGTCCTTCGGATCCATCGAGGTGGCTCTACGGATCCACCTGTGGCAGCGGATCAATGGATCCACCGAATAAGCTCACATATCAAAGGATCAACATCCTATCAACGGATCAACGACGTATCAACGGATCGGCAACGGACCAACGGATCAACAACGGACCAACGGATCCAAAACGGATCAACGGACCCGCTTATATTCAGCGCATTGATCAACCGATGTTCGTGCATTAACATATACATACATATGTAAGAATGACCCACGTGTACCATGCACTCATACATAGGACACATGCACATGTATGGTTTTACAGGTATACGCATGTATGCATGTACTGATATACGTAGACACCAAAGTACATGCATGTACGCATGTCTATACTTACACACATGCTTATATGCACATAGTCTTATCATGAACATGGTGTTCATGTTGCACGAACGTGTTACACGTGTGTATGCAGATATGAATGTACATGTATATGTGTGTCCTTACGCATTAATACAATACGCATGGATAGGTGATGCATGAACCGCAAATACCATGAACCTGCCATTCTGAAGCTCTAATTCTTAATGGCATCCGTCTTGCTCCACGTCGCATTATTTTTCACGGGGGCGTCGGGGATCTCGGGGGGGCCCTGGCTGATTCCGCAAGTTCCTTCGCCCCCGCGGGGGCGGCGCGACGGCGAGGGGGGATGTGTGTGTGTGTGTGTGTGTGTGTGAATGTGTGTGTGTGTGTGCGTGTGCGTGTGCGTGCGCGTGCGTGCGCGTGTGCACGCGTGCGCGCGCGCGTGTGCGTGCGTGCGCGCGCGCGCGCGTGTGGGAGGGTCGGGCGGGGGGGGGGGGGGGGGGGGGGGGGGGAAGTGGCGGAGAAGAGGAAACGGAAGATGAAATGGAGGAGGAGGGAGGGGGAGGGGGGGGGGGGGGGGCGAGGGCAAGGAGGGCGAGGAGGAGAAGGAACAAGAGGGAGGGCGAGGGCGAGGGGGAGGAGGAGGCGGAGATGAAAGGGGAGGAGGAGGAAGGGGGGGGGGGGAGGAGGGGGAGAAGAAGGAGGCAGGGGGGGGGCAGGACATCCAACGACTAAAACGGGCAAGCCTTGTTTCACCAAGCGCTCCGCGCATCGAGCTCCTCTGCTGGCGCTCGCGTCGGGGCAATCTCGCGTTGCCCTCTTCTGTGCTTCCTTGTGTTTGGTATTATTTTTATGTTGTCTTCTTTCGGAGTCTTTCTTCTTGGCGTCGTTGCCTCATTTTGCTTCTCTCGGCTTAGTTGCCTCTCTTGGCTGTCGCGAGATTTCCTGTCATTTCTATGGCTTCTGCTATAATGTTGCATTCTTTGCTTGTTTATCCTTCTTCATATGTAGTTTGCCTTTGCTTCGTTGGTGAATCGTGTCGTCTTTGCCTCGTGGCCAAGTCAAGCCGCGCGCCTCGTTTTTCCTCGCCCCCGATCTTCCGTCTCCCTTGCGCACGCCTTTGTCGCCACAAGCTTTCTCTATCTTCTTTACTTTGCCGTGCCCCTTCTGCTTTGCTGCGCGGGCCTCCCCCATCGGGCCCCGCGGGGTCGCGCGGGCGCGCCGGCGGCCCCCGAGCGCGCGCGCGCGCCCCCTTGAGCTAAAGGGTCGACGGGCAAACCTTTCCATGCCTGGCGATTCGTTGCGGGGAAGGCGCGGGCGCGGGGGGCGAGGGTCAAATTTCGACGGGTTGGGGCTGGATTTCTCATGCACCAGCGCAGTTGAGCGCAGTTCTGCGGCCCGGGGAACGGTCAGCCGCGCGCCCGAGCCCCACCTCGCCTTCCGAGCAAGACCTTCACGACTTCAACCTCCCAGTCCCGACAAATCGACGCTAGCGCGATCGGGGCGCTGCCTCGCCCTCGGCTCAACTTTTTCAACCGCCCCGATGACGCGCGCCTCCGTTTCACCTGTCCCTCGCGCTGTTCCCCCCCTCGCCCGCCTCTGCCCCCCCCCACCCCCCCCGCCTCGGCGCCGCGACGCTCGCGCATGGCGCCCGGGGCAGCGAAGATAAAGATGATCGCCTGCCAACGCAGCAAACCGACAAAGAGAAGGACGAACGCTCGCAGGGCGGGGGGGGGGCAGAGGAAGATGGATTCCAGGAGGAGAAGAAAGAAGGAAAACGAAGAAGGATAAGGAACAGCAAGGTGGACAAAAAGGAAGACAATCGGGGATGACGAACCTCGGAAATGCGAATGCCCCTGACCTCCTCGAGGCCGCCGCGAGGACAATTCCTCCGGCCATTTGCTTCAGGAGGGAAGATGCCGGCGATTTGCTGTCTGATCCCGCGGGGGGTCTGCTCTGCCATGCCCTCCCAAACGGGCCTCCCCACCCTGAGCGCGCAAACCCCTTTTCCGTCCTCCGCGCGTGTAGCCGTGCTTGCTGAACGCCCTCCTTTCGAACCTGTTGCGGTGGCGAGTGGAACATATCTTTGCAATGGCACCATTCGCATGTTCATCCAGATATTCGCGGTAGAATTTCGGAACATCTTTCTCAGCGACGCCGTGAGATAGATGCTTGAACACTTGATGTTTTGGAAGAATGTGAGCCGTAGCTTGAACGCGCAATGAGCCGTCAGCGCCGGCTCGCTAACATGTTTAGCTCTTTGCATGCACCATCTGGCACGCGCCTGCTCTGCTGAGCTTCGCAAGTGTCCGTCCACCGCAAGAGAATTCCACGCGATGCAATAGCGACCCCGGTTTAGCACTTGCAGGCAGGTCTTCGCCGTGCTTCTGCAGCAGATGCACGCAAAACCGAAAGACATTTAGTTTCGTTTGCTTTCGTTGATATGGTCGGATTTTTCACGCCCAATCATGCCCTACGCGAGGTCGCCCATGAGTGATATCTGGTATTCGATGACGCCTCTCCTTTCTCGCTCCTCGGGGCACCAGTAGTCGAGGGGCAGCTTTGTCCTTCGAGGTCAGAGTTTTACGTTGTCCTCAAATCTCCGCGAGGTTGCTAGAACTGAAAGCATAGTTGAGTGGCATTCTCCAAATCACAGCGCCAGCGCATTGTTTTTCGGCAGCGCCAAGGTGGACGCAGTGCATTTCGTCGACGCTAAGAGCGGAAACTGACATGCCGAGGCGGGGGTCCAACAACGGATTTCGGTGGAGCAGCGTTGCAAGCCTAGGGAGGGGGATATCACTTGTCAGCACTCCGCCTCCGTTCGTGCTTTGAATTTGCGTCTGACCTTGATGGCGCGAAATTGGCTGTGATTACTAACGAGTACACATTTTCTCTCTTTGTTTCGCATTCTTCTTGGCAGCCCGCTTCCCCGATTGGCTGCAATGGCGCGCGGCTGGAATGCTCCGTGAATTCTGCTTGAGATACCTCGCAGAAGAAGCGCTGGCTAGCATTGGAATTGTTTGCGAGAAAGCCCATGCCTGTTGTCACTTCGGGCCAATCCGCTTTTATGCTTACAACAACGCATCTAAAGCCAAACGGCCTGCCAGCTTGTTCTTTCCCGATCGAATCAGATTCGCGCCAGTCGGCTCTGTCGCGACGAGCATCTGGGAAGTGGCCAGGCAAAAAGGCTGACAGACTCCAGTGTACCATTATGCAAGCCGGTTACAAACTGCACCAGCAGGAACAACCGCGACCCGTGATCACGCCGCAGAGCTCGTGATTCTGAGAATTGCGATGGCGCGTCTGCGTGAACTGTTCGCAAAATGACACGTCATATTCCAAAACGGGTCGTCTTTTGGATGCGGGGCCTTGTCTGGATACAACGCAATTGGGAGCAGTCGTTATATTTCTCAAGGGCTGGATTCTTCAACCAGGGGATGGTTGAAGTACGCCTTTGTCCACTCTTCTTCGTTCTTCATTGTTCCAGACCAAGACTCAAGCACGCGGCGGCCCCCTTCAACCTCAGCAAAAATTGCTTCGCGGGGTGGGATGGAGACATTGTCTGCGGGCATCTTGCTTCGTCGTGCCTACCTGCACCGGGCGTTTCCATAAAGTGCGATATCAAATCAACTGCAGCGACGCCTAAAACCGCGCCTAGCTGTCCTTGAAACTTTCCACGCTGCGCTGTTGGGCCCATCTTATACCTCTCAGCCGACTCTGCTCCAGCCCCGCGCGCGCGCCAGCACAAAATGCACGCGTAGTTCGCTGGAACTTTCCGCCCAATTAAGTAGTGGTTCACAGGAGCTCGATTAAGTCGTGCCCACTTTGCTCTCTCTTATGGTCTGCTTCACCTTCTGCTTGCCGTTCTGCCTCCACTCTTCCTCTTAGATAATTCGAGTCGCTTCCTGATCAGTCGGTCCTCTCCCAAATGTGCCCTGGCGACTTCGGCGACCTTTCTCTTTTCCCCCCCCCCCCCATCAGACACAGCGCGCGGCGGGGGCGCGGGGCCGGGGGGGGGGGCAGCTGGCCGACATCTTCGAGCCAGTCGCGGATCGAATCTCACCCTTCCTCCATCATCCATCCCACCTGGCCCTCCTCCTCCTCCTCCTCCTCCGCCACATCCAACTCTTCCCCCTTCCTCCTCCTCCTCCTCCTCCTCCTCCCCCTCCTCCTCTCCCCCCCCCCCCCTGCTCGTCCTCCTCCGTGCTATTGCCCCGCGCCGAACCGATCCTGGACCTCCATTGCCATTGCAAGCGACTGCCGAAGTGGAATCTGCGAGATCTTCGAGGGAACTGAGAAGCACCTGAGGAGCAAATCTGGTCTTCAGATGCCTCTCAGACCCCGAAGGGGTCTCCGAAAGGGTTCGACATGGTCCGAAACGGTGAAGAAACTATGTATTTCACAGGTGAAGCACGGCAATTATCGGTAGATCACCGCACCAAAAATCATCGCAACATCAAAAGTCCTTGCCCTAGGGGGCGCCTTCCTTCGAGCAATCGCAACTTGGCCCAGGGGGGAATGGCTCTTGAACTTCAGCTCCGTCTTGCGGTGGTCGGGCAGCTTTTTGGTCAGAGGGGCGAGGTCCCCGGCAGGCTTCGCCATCCTGATCGGCGCTCTCAGCTCTCTCTCTCTCTCTCTCTCTCTCTCTCTCTCTCTCTCTTTTTTTTTTCTCTCTCTCTCTCTCTCTCTCTCTCTCTCTCTCTCTCTCTCTCTCTCTCTCTCTCTCTCTCTCTCTCTCTCTCTCTCTCCTCTCTCTCCTCTCTCTCTCTCTCTTCTCTCTCTCTCTCTCTCTCTCTCTCTCTCTCTCTCTCTCTCTCTCTCTCTCTCTCTCTCTCTCTTTCTCTCTCTCTCTCTCTCTCTCTCTCTCTCTCTCTCTCTCTCTCTTTTTTGTTCTCTCACTCTCTCTCTCTCTCTGTCTCAGCGCCCCCCTTCCGGCCACGTTTCCCTCGACCCCTTGCTCTTCGCCCCCCCCCCCTTTCGCCGCGTGCCCTGCGCCCTTCCCCCCAGCCGCCTCCTGATCCGCCCCCCGCGCCCCGGCGCCCTGCTCCCTCGCCCTGCAGCCCATGCCCACGTGGTCCTCGTAAGAACATCGTCGGTGTCCCCCGTGAGATCCGAGGCGCCGTTCTCTTTCTTCATCGCGGTCAGCCAGTCGGTCATGAACGTTGCGAACAGGTCCGCTGCGCTGTCATTGGCTCTAGTTAAGCAGTTCTTCAGATCCGCGCCGTGCATCGGGTTATATTTCAGCCAACTGCGCTCAGGGCCCTTCTCGCCAATCGCCTCCAAGGACTGCGCGGCGCTCGCAGCCTTCTCTCAATTATCATCGAGCTGCTTGAGCTCCCCCTTTGCTTGGTTCAGCCTTTTGTTCGCTTCCCTTTTGTCTCTGCTTTTCGGCGACAGCTCCAGCATCTCCTCGGCCTCCTTCTAGATATTTTCTTTTCTTCGTCAGCCTGCTTTCGTTGATGTTTCTCTTCCGCTTAATTTGGTGTCGCTGCTTTCGCTCCATCATCCTCCTTCTTCTTTGGGGGCTTCTCCGCAGCCGCAGCTTTCTTCGCCGCCATAGCTTTCTTCGCCCTCAACTTTTTTCGTCGCCTCCTCAGTTCCCGCTGCAGCCCCGCCATCGCCGCGCTCGCCCTGGCCTTGCGATCGGAGCCATCGCCCTCGCCGCCTTCTTCTGGAGTGTTCCGCTTTGCTGCAGAGGCTTTGGATGCTTCAGGGAAAGGGGGGCTCAGCTCCGGCGCCTCCGCCCTCTGCCTCTTTCGAGCTTGGTGTTTGGGTAGACTGAGTTGCCTCCTCGCGCTCTCCCTGCGCCCTCCACCCCCTCGCCCCCCACCGCCCCCCCCAAGTAAACGAACAAGTGTGAACAGGAGAGCCGCGAGAGCAGGCGCGCGCGAGATGCACATGAAACTTGCTGCGCGCCCGAGAGATGCACAAACGAGCTAATCACACCATTCCGCCCCTTCCCCCACTGGGGCGAGTTCAGAGCACTTCCCCCGGCATTATTCCAGCGTCTCCCTCTTTTTCATTCCTCGCGATAGAAGCACAACCAGCACTTCCCCAGTTGCGCCACTTGACCAAAGTCCCCCCGAGAGTCGTGCACATCTCGGCATAGTTGGCGGCTGCCTTGACGTTCCCAGGGCCTTCGTCGCCACCCCCCTCCTGCGCCGTCAGCAGTGGCGGGGCAGGATGGCTGTGGGAAGTAACGGGGATGGGGAGAACAAGGGAAGGACAGACTGTTGAAACCAGACACTGCCGCTCACCACTGCTCCCCAACACGGGCGCCAACCGCTGCTGCCGAACACTGCTGCGCGACAATCCCCGCCCACTGTGATCCGACCGAGAGAACGGTATATGCTGTTCGTGATGTCAACGCGCTTGTAGATTTCAGTTTTCGGGTGACCTCCCCTGACTTTCTTCATTCCCTTGTTTGCCCAGTTGGCTCGCCATTGTCCCTTCTCTCTTCTCTTCGTTGGTCAGCTTGTCGTGCTTTTCTTTTTCTCATGCACTTTCTTTTTTTCTCAAGGTAGCGCATGAAGTGGCCGCGCGCATTAGTGCGAGAAGGCACTTTGTTGCCGATGCCTCTCTGGGGCACGTCGGTCATCGCCTGGGCCTTCGCAGCGAATTCCTCGGCCAATCCTGCTCCGTTGGCATTGGGGCTTGCGATGTCAGCATCGGCCCTCTGAAGTGCTCCTCGTTGCTCTGGTGGCAACGAGAACTCGCCCTTATAATATTGCCGCGCCGCTTCCTCCTCGGCTGAGAAACCGCGCGTTGTTGTTTTTATGTTGTTTTGTGTGTTTATTTGTGTTGTTGTTCGTCGGTCTGCCCCTGACTCTGACCAGCTGCGTCTTTCTCGCGCCCGCCGTTATCATTTTTGCCGCGCCCGCCGTCATCAATTGCCTCATTCTCGCTGGTCCAATGCGCCTTCTGACTCTCGCATCCATGTTCGCCGCCCCCGCGCGCGCCCCCGCCGGACGAAGAGCCCCCAAACGCATGCCTTTGCGCCGTGTCGCCTGCTTCGTCGAGCCAAGGGATCGCAGTCAGATTCGCCATCAATTTGCTTCGTCTTCTCCAGCTGCTTCTTCGCCCCCTGCCCCCCCCCCCCCCCTGCCCCGCCGCTTCTTGTCCTGCCCCTCCCCCCCCTGAACTGCCCCCCCGCCCAGGGCCGCCGCCTGGGCCGTCGCCCTGCGGGCCAGCGGATAAAGAGAATAAGACGACGCGTCGTGGGGAGGACGCAGGGAAGGGGCAACAATGGATCGACCGCGCGGCGAGCCCGCGGCCCTTGCGCGCCCGGGCCCAGGAGAACCGAGCTCGATTGCGCTCCCGCGAAGCTCTTGTGGAATGCCTGGCCGGCTGGCTCGCGCGCCGCCCCCCGTGGCCCGTCGAACCCCCATGCGCGTCTCCAAAGACGTTCGTCGAAAGCCTTCCGAGCGCGCCCGCGAATGCGGGCGCGCCAAGCCCACCTATTCCAAGCGCAATGCCCCGCCCCCCCCACCCCCCCAGCGCTCGGCCCTGGAAACCGCCCGTCGCCCGGCAACTGCGGCGACGGCAAAGACCATGTCAGGCGGGATGAATAGAAAGAAAGGAATTGAAGAATAACGGCAGAATCGAGAGAGACGAGAAGGAATACCGCCAGAAGGGATTAGAAGGAAGGCTGAGACGGAAGAGGGGCCATGAAATTCTCTGCCGCACATCGCTGCAACAACGGCGCTGGCATGTCTTCGCGCCTCATGCTGACTTGCCCCATCCCGCGCCACTTGTCCAAGCTTGCACCCGCGACATGCAGCGTGCTGTCGCGTGGCAGGAACACTCGCGCAGCGTGGGCGATGCTTTCACCTTTAGCCTTCTGTCGTCGCATAGCATGTGCTTATTTGCTTTTGTTTTATATTATGTGTTTCCTTGCGTGTTGTCTTCTCTTCTTCAATTCTTGCTCATTTAGCTTTGTCTGGTAATATTGGGTTCGGTGCGCATATTGTCTGTCTTCTCTGTTGATCTTCTTGGCCCTGTGCTATTAGCTTCTGTGCTTGTTTAGCTTTGTCTTGCGCCTCGCTTGAATATCTGCCTTCGGGTCTCATATTTGCCCACGCCGCTTGGCGAGGCAACGCCGCTCTTCCTCGCCAACTCCCCAATCACCACGTCGCGCCTGCTGCGCAACTGAGACTTCTCAATCCCCCCCTCGCAATGCTCCGTGGCAGCCGTGGCCAAACAGTATTGTGCAAACTCTTCTGTCGCCTCGTTTCTGACCGCTGTCGTGTAGATGGGGCTTAGCTACAGGGCTGCTCAATACATTGATGAACAATCGATCCTTTAACCTCTTTATCTTCATGTCGTCGTCTCCTATCATGCCCGCCCACACGGTTCCCGCGCGACCTCCTTGAGTTTCTCGGCGCTTTGCCTGCATCTCCGCACGTGTCGCACTCCCCAAGGTCTCCAGGGGTCACGTTGCAGACTATCACCCAGCCGAAACTGAGCGCGGCAACCGCAGCGCGATCTTGATTTACTTCGAACCTGTTGGGCCACTCGGTTCCGGGCAGCTTTTTTCATTGGAATTGCGGTCTGATGGCACGCTGCGCGCCTGGCCGAAACTCAAGCGGCCCCAGCCGGATGAACGCCGGCGTTTTCTGGGTCCTTTCCCTCGGAAGTCTTTTCGCACAGGCTCCGCACTTTTTTCTTTCCCCCGGGGTCTGCACTTCGCCCGCGTCGAACATGCTCGAGGGGGTCGCACTTATAAAATATGATTCCGACGTCGACTCTTGGATATATTCGAAGCCGTCAGGCGCCTTGCTCATTGCGAAGCCGCTGTGATCCGCGCGGTCACCCAGTCGTGGGGCGGGTCAAAGGGATTCCTTGGAAGGCCGGCTCCTTCTGCGGTCATTCCTGCTGTGGTTCTCTTCGCGGGCCCCGCGGCTGCCGGCCCCCCGATCTTTGGAACCGCCGCGGCGGGTTTCTGTGCTACTGGCGGTTCGCCGCCATCGTCGTCGTCTCTTTCGTATTATTCGCATTTTTTCTCGTCGCCCTCTGAGGCTGCAGCTGGTTTTCTTCGATGCCGGTTGATCGTCTTCTGCGCCGTCGCCGCCGTCGCGCGACATCGCGGCCGACAGTTTGTTGTTTCGTTGTTGTTTTTTGTTGCACAAAAAAAGACCAAACAGAAAATGTCAAACCTTTTTTGTTCGATGCCTATGAATATAACGCGCTGATTGGCTTTCGCCTGCGTCGTCGTCTCCTTCATCTTATGCCCCCTCTTCCTCCTTATCCTGCTCCTCGCTGTCGTCTTCGTCCTCACTCGGGGCTTCCTTATTCGCTGCATTTGGCCTCTTCTTGAAAGTTCTGGAAAACTTCCGCATGGTAGTTCTTCTTGTTCTCGGGCCAAAATGGCTGCAACCATCCTGTTTCGGGCCTTTTATTATGCGCATCCTGAATGCGTCGCAGCGCAGTCCTGATCTTCTGGCTCATGGACGTGCCCCGCGCTTTTTTTTCTTCAGGCGCCGTGTCAAATGTCTCTACATCGCGCACGAGCAATGACGCAGTTCTCATGCACTCCTCGCTCGGCACAGGGTTCTTCGGGCACCTATCGCGAATCTTCTTGAACATATATTTGACCTCGCTGGGGTGGGGGTCCTCTCTGCGTTTGGTTTATATGTCTCTTTCTCTCTTTTTTGTTTGTTCTCTCTCTCTCTCTCTCTGTGCTTCCCTCTCTCTCTCGCTCTCTTTCTCGTTCCCCCCATGCCTCGTTCTCGCTTGCCCCCCTCTCTTTTCCCCATTCCTCGTGTCCTTCCAGGAAAAGAACAACGCTGGAGGAGAGAAAGAATTGAAGCAGAAGCGCGACCGGCCTCCATGAGCTCATATGCGTTCAAAATCCTCTTTCGCATCGCATTCCCAAAATCGATGAGGGCAGTTTTTTCCCGAGGCATGCCGAGAATGATCCACTCTGCACTTTTTCCTGGGAGGTCGTGGTAATCTTCTGCCTGCTCGTCTTCTGCCTTCTCATCTGCCTTCTTCTTCGAGGCCTCCTCGTCCGCCTTCTTCTTTGGGGCCGCCTCATCTGCCTTATTCCTTGGGGTCGCCCCATCTGCATTCTTCATCTGCGGGGCCATCCCGCGCGGCCCGCGCGCGGGCGTAGGCCCGGGGGGGAGCACGGAAACCTGCGGGGCAGCGGCAGGCGCCCCTCCTCCCTCAGCGCCCCTCTTCGTCCTTCTTCGTTATTCCACTTCCCCCTCGTTGTTCCTCCGCTCCTTCCTCCTCCTCCGAACCGGATTCCAACTCCACCGAGGAGGGGGGGGGCAGAAACGTTAGTGGACGGCCAGGAAGAGGAAACGTCAGGAGAAGCAGGGGGAGGAGGGACTCTCACTATCAAAAATGTTATACCGCATATTGTTTGTGGGCCACCAACATTAGGGTGCATGCATCGTGTATCTCGAGCGTGTAGTACATAAATTACATATCAGCGCGCATATACAATGCATATGTTATACATGGTGCACGCAATATACTTCAGGTGTATGCGAGCTTCCGTATACCATATGTAGTATATCATATACGACATACAGTACATGATACAACGTAGCAGGATAGGTACTGGATGTAAACAGTTGGTAGACTGTGTTCTTGAGTATGCATACTGTATATAATGTTTAAAAATAGGGGATAGCTTTTAGATGTTATATTGCATGGTATGTAGCATGTGTGATTTAGTGTACATCACTAGCAGCTCGTACTCTTGATAGTGAACATTGCGTTGATGGAAGCATCCATTATGTAATGCATGTTATACCGTATGCAGTATGTCGTATATAGACTGTAGCGCACGTAATCGCTATAGCGCTAAATCGTGTATCGATGTACGGAATTTCATATACAATCTAGCACAACGCAGTTCGTGCACATTCTTTAAATGGCACGCACGGATCCTGAACCAAGCCGATGACCCAACAACTTGGCACGGATCCACCAACAACGCGCGGATCCACAAACAGGGCGCGGATCCACCAACAAGACGCGGATCCACTTTCAGGGGGCAACCTCCAACGGATCCACCTCATGGCCACGTTACCACCGAAATGGATCCGTAGAACCACCGTGATGAATCCGAGGGGCCTCTGGGAACGCTCCCGCTTGGCTGTCCCAGCGAACGTCTCCAGGGCTCCAGCGACGATGTCGCGGGAACCCCTCAGCGCCATGCGGCATTGGGTGTTCCTGGCTGTCCGGCCGTCGAATTCTTCCGGTGGTTCCACTTGAAGACGCGCCTGCGCTTCGAGCGTCAACCTCTCGAAGCGTGCACTTGGCCCAGATGGTGAGCTCGTCGGGGATGGCTGCTGCGACCTCCTTCGACAGGCTCGACACTTCTTCGCTGGACAGAAAATTGCGTCGCATTTGATGACCGCGGTCTCGACGGCAACGTGGATCTTAAGCGCAGCTGTATGAAGAACGCAGGCGACGCAGGCGTCGGACGCAGCCTCGCTAAGCTTGGGAAAGCTTCAGGCACCCCTGGATCGAAATACAACTCCACGCGTCTACATCCTTCGTCCTCGTCGACTTGTGTGGCGTAGTCGTCCCAGGAGGCCCCACGCAAGTAATGATGACATTGCGCGTGGACGATCAGTAGCTAGCGCTGCGTCTCGAAGTGTTGGGGCCCCTCTTGTGGCCTGCGGCCTAATTCGGCCGAGGCGTGCTCGACGGCAGCGAAACTCAACTCTCATGCTGGTTGTCGGCGCTCTCCACTTCTCCAGCTCCTGGGTGCTGCCTGGACACAACCCGAGCATGTCAGGCATGGGTCGCAGAGCGGTCCTTGTAGATCTTGGTGATGTTGTCCTTGGTGATGTACTGGTTGTGCACGTTCTCGGTCATTGGTCCTGCCAGAGCGAAAGGGAGGAAGTGCAAGAAGGCGATGATGATGAAGGCGGCTGACCAGGGTCGAAAGCGGCAGAGTTGGAAACCATTGCCGTCGACGCGGAAACATGGCGGCCGTGGTGGGAGCAGGGGCGAACCTGCTCCGCGACCAATGGGAAGTGAAGCTCTAATTGGGAAGATGTGAAAGATCTGGTCTATGTGAAAGATCCGGTTTTTCTGAAGGCGGAATGGTAAATGGCAAGGGGCAGTATACCTGAAGGCGCGTCTAAGGCGGGCACGGGAGCACTGCAGGCTCCCGTGCCCCTGAGCCAACAAAGGCGGCGGACAGGCTGGGTAAGATACAGGCACGGCGATAGGAAGGGGGGCTGACCTACCGCTCGGATCGGAGAAGGAGGAGGAGTAGGAGGAGAAGGAGGAGAAGAAGGAGGAGAGAGGAGGAGGAAATGGAGGAGGAGATGGAGGAGGAGGAGGAGGAGGAGGAGGAGGAGGAGGAGAGAGGAGGAGGAAATGGAGGAGGGGGAGGAGGAGAAGGAGGAGGAGGAGGAGGAGGAGGAGGAGAAAGAGGAGAAGGCGATAGGACAACACAATGACACTTGCGATCCATAGCTTGCCCCTGGACTCAAAGGGCAACAGGGCAACATGAAATACTGTGATGCATCTATGATGCTCATGCACCTGTAAGAGCGCATGCCTTGAAGCCTCGCTGGGGGACGCCGCTGGCTCACGGCGGGACCACAGAAAAGGGTACGTAGGAGGGAGAAGGGCACGGAAGAGAAGGGATGAGGAATGAGGCGGAGGAAGAGGGAGGAGGAAAATCGCCACCCAAATCTCCAACGACATATCTATATCGGCCCGGGGACCATGAAAAACTTGCACAGGGCGGCAAATTGACCCCGGAGAAGGGGTGGATGACCTCTGGGGCCGCGCACTGAAAACATCACACCGGCGAGCGTCGGGAAACAAGGTAACACTCGAGACAAAAGCTGCCAGAGGCCCGCGTGGATTTTGGGTCCGACGCTGGGTTCCCTGGAGGCGCCTCCAGCGCCGCCAATGGCCCGCTCCGTGCGCCAGGGGAGGAGGAGGGTCCAGAGCCGATGGAACAATCCGCGCAGACCTCCGAAGGTTAATGTTTATGTTTTTCCCTTTCGAGGCGCCACTTGCGAGGGGCTGGGGAGCCTCCGGTAGGATCCCCAGCCTGCAGCTCGGGGAGGGGGCACCGGGGACCCTCTCGCTGGAGGTGGCCCGCTTCGACGGTGGCGGTGGTGCTATGCTGCATGTTCGGGGACCTTGTCTATCCCACCGCGTCTCTATTCGTGCCGAATCCGCGTCGAACCCACGTCGAAACCAGGAATACACACCGAATCCTCGTCGAATCCACGTCGCATCTGGGCCGAACATCTGCGCCGAGCCTCCGTCGAACACCAATCAAAGAGCGCCGCTCGCAAGGCAGGCGAGGACCCCGGAAGCTGCAACGCACCAGCGGCGACCCCGCCGCCTGCAATCAACGTTGAACGCCGCCGGCGACACAGATACGTGGCGGCATCCGCCACACGTCCGATGAACTCCGAACCCCCAACCCCGCCGGCCATCGAGTTACCTGAACCGTTGACTGGCGAGGGTAGGGTTCGGATTTCGCCGCCGACCAGAATCGGACGATGTTGAACGATCTTAGGAGAACCACAATTGTCAGAAACATAGGAAACTAGGAAGTCCGCGCGAATTTCTTGGATCCGCGCCGGACCCCCCTCCCTGGCCCGCGGAGCGCGCCGAGGGCGGCGCCGGAGGCGTCGCCAGGGGGCCCCATCGCCGATCCGAGAAATCCGCACGGACCTCCGAGGTCTTATGTTTCTGTCGTTCTTAGCGGGCGAAGAAGGGTACCAAATAAACTGGTTCGCTGTCGGGGGCGCCTGTCCCAGGGCGGCCGGAAAGTTTATACTGCAGGTCCGTGCCGTGTCGACCCTGGCATTGGTTCCTGACACCGCGCTGGATCGTTCAACCTTGAACGATCGGCCGTCTCCGCAACGTCCGATCGTTCAACATCGACCGATTCTGGGCCGCCGTCGGCGGCGGGGTCGCCGCCGGTCGACACGACGCGAACCTACCGTACCCTAAGATCTGACGTTTCGGGAACGACCCATCGTTCACGGTCGAACGGGGTCGCCGCGGCATGAACCAGCGACGGGGTCGTCACGACACGAACCTGCAGGGGGTGGCCTCGCCTCTCCTCCTCTCCGAGCGGGGGGGCAGGCAGGGACGCGCAGTGTGTGCGCGCTCGTAGCGGGGAGGGGAAGGGAGAGAGGCAGGAGCAGGGGAGGGGGGGGGGGTGCAAAACGAGAGGGAACGGGAGGTGTGCGATGCTGCCCCTCCAGAAGGTCGACCGGGGGCCTCCAAGAGCGCCATGGGCAAGTCTGGCACGCCTGGAGACGCCAGGGGGGCGAGCAAGCCGAGAGGGACGACACCCAGGCCGCCTTGGGACCGAACACCCGGATGGGTAGAGGGGGCATGCGGAAGGAGAAGGCCTGAGCGGCGACAGCCCGAGAGAAACACCGGCGCGACACCCAGCTGGACTTTGTTTCGCCGTTTTTGTCTGCCCCTGAGGGGCCTCAATGGGCCCGGGGGCCGCCAAGAAAACAGCTCGGGATGAAAGGCGGATTCCGAGAAAGGGGCCGAGACTGCTGGGGACGACGTGTTCATTGAAAGTTCTGGGAAAAAACGTTGAAGACTCTGGCGAGGGGGCGGGGGCGGGGGGGGAGGAGGAGGAAGAGGAGGAAGAGGAGGAGAAGGAGGAGAAGGAAGAGAGAAGAAGAAGGAGAAGAAAAAGGAGAAGGAGGGGGAGGAGGAGGAGGAGGAGGAAGAGGAGGAGAAGGAGGAGGAGGAGGAGGAGGAGAAAGAGGCGGAGGATGAGGGGGAGGAGGATGAGGAGAAGGAGGAGGAGGAGGAGGAGAAGGAGGAGGAGGAGGGACTTTCGGCGACTTTGGAAGACATCGGATCTCTGTGGAGGTCGGCGGAGAGAGCACGAGCGCTGGCTCTCGGGCAGCAGGGTCCCAGGCTGGCGGCCGCCCAGCCCTTCGATAGCGGAGCCCCCAGAGGCTTCGCGGGCGTGAAGCGTGTCCATGTCCACGATCTCACGGTCTAGACTGCCCCTCCGTCGACCTAGACCGCCCAAGCCACTTCATAACAGAGGGCTCTGATGGGCCCAGCTTCCACCACCACTACCACATGTGGGAGAGGGGGGGGGGAGGAGGAGGAGAAGGAGGAGGAGGAGGAGGAGGAGGAGGAGGAGGAGGAGGAGGAGGAGGAGGGAGGAGGAGGGAGGAGGAGGAGGAGGAGGCGGACCTCCTCATCCTCCCTTCTCCCACGACCTACGTATGGTAGTGGTGGTGGAAAACCTGCCCGTCAGGCTATGGCCCGGCAAGGGCCCCCGGCTGGGGGCCCTTGCCGGGCCCAGGGGGCCGTAACAAGAACGGCTCGGTGCTTGTAGGGGGAGTGCGGGGGGTGCTCTTTGGGCATGCTGAGAACTCTTTGACCCTCTGGGGGTCATCTTGGCTGACTACCTACCAGACCACCCCAACCCAACCCGAAGACCCGAATTTGACCCGAATTTCGGGTTTGGGGGGGTACGGGCACCATGTGTTTTCTCAACGTTCCCCGACCCCCCCCCACTGGAAATGGAGGGCAAATTGAGGCCTTCGGGTTGGGTTGGGGTGGTTTGGTAGGTGGTGATTGGCAGCCTTAGAGATGTAGCTTATGACGATCACGTCTTGAGCGCCCCCCTGGGACCCACGAGGCGCCCACGGGTGGCAGCGTGGCGGCACCTCGGCGGGCCCATCCAGCGCACGGGGCGAACACGAGGCGCCCACGGGCGGCGACGTGGCGACATTCAACTACTCTTGAGAGTGCCTTCCGCGCTCGAGCCGAAAGCCGGCGTGGACTTCAAACACACACACACACACACATCCCAGTGCAGCTTAGGTCAAGGCAGGCATAGCGCTGCCTCCATGCATTGCGCGAGTGGCACATGAGAGGTTGCTTGCGGACGCGCCCCCGCACCTTGTAGAGGGCTGGTGCCCAGCAGCCATCAGAGAGGCCAGGGGCACGACCGCCACGCTCTGGCGCGTGCTACCCCTCGGCCCGATGTTGCACTAGGACAGGGAAGATACACCCTGCGAAATGCTTAAGAAATCATAGGTTGAGAAATTCATAGTCCCAGATTTTGGATAAAAACCCAAGATTTCCTTCAAAATCTTAGGTTTCACATTGAAACATTAAGAATTATCGAGACTCTGGCCGAAAACTTAGGTTTTCTTAAGCATCGCCTAAGGTGTAAGGAGGGCCGGAAACGCACTACGCCCGAGGGCATGCATCATATGTGCGCGTGCGCCGAGACACCATGGGCCATCGCAAGCCTGGTGGTCCTCATCGCCACTGGACACCCTTCTGAACAGTGTCCGCTGGGACATCACCTGCGCGTGGTGGCATGGACAGGGAGGGGAGGGAGGAGGAGAGAAGCTGTAGCAGGGAGCAAAGGGCGGGAGGCGGAGGTGAACAAAGAAGACGAGCAACAGGAGGAATGGGTAAGAGTTAACGATGATGCAGAGGGATGCTGCTGCAGGAGAATGCGTTCCGTGGACGCTTGCTTGGACAAAATCCCTGACACGTCGGAACCGCCAACCCTCCCACCTAAGCATTTGAAGCGCCCGGGGAAACGGGGAGGGCCTCCCCTCATTGGACACTGGCCGCTCTAACCGCTCCCCCACTCGTCCAGGGGGGGGGGGCCGCGGGGTCAGAACGGGAGAGGACACCCCCCTCTTCCCCCGCATCGAATCCTATTAGTGCTCGATCAAGCTTTCACTGCTGGATCCAACGTTAATAGCGTCCTGGGCCAGCCAACTCTAGCAACATCCTACTACAGCTGGATCCAACTCTGTTTGAATCCGACGTCGACTCGAGCCAACTGCAAGAACAGCTTACTCTCGCTAGTTCAAGCTCTGATTGAACCCCACTGGGGCTCGATGCAGCTCGATCCAGCGCGTCGTCGTCGTCGTCGTCGTCGTCGTCGTCCCGTCGTCGTTCGTCGTCGTCGTCGTCGTCGTCGTTCGTCGCGTCGTCGTTCGTCGTCGTCGTCGTCGTCGTCGCCGCTGCCCCACGGCGCCTGCGCCGGCGCCAGCGCTCGCCGGTCGTCGGTTGCCACTGGGGAGGGAGGGGGCGGGGTCCCGCCCCCAGGTTCGAACTCCCCTCCCCCCCCCTTGCCATTTATGACTACCTACCAGACCACCCCAACCCAACCCGAAGACCCGAATTTCGGGTGGGGGGGGGGGTATGGGCTCCATATGTGTTTTTTCGATGTTCCCGGACCCCCCCCCACTAGAAATCGAGGGTAAATCTGAGCCTTCGGGTTGGGTTGGGGTGGTTTGGTGGGTGGTGAATTTAGGGACCCCCCCGCCCCGGCTCGAACCCTCCCCCCCCAGCCGTGGGGACTGGTCCCCCCCCTGATTCGAACGACCATCCCCCTTTGCAATTTGAGGGGAGGGGGGGGGGCACCCCCTCGATTCGACGCCCCCCCCCAGCGTCAACAGAACGCGTTGTCTTCCTGGTGCAGGTTGCATGCGACGACGGCGAGGAGGAAATCCCGCGGGTGTGAACGCATCCGCACGCACTCAGGAACAACAACGCCGATTCCGACCCGAGGGCACCGCAATCCAAACAGCCAATTGGGCGTAGGTGGATTAGTGTTTGGACGCCCGAAATGGGTACGGAAAAAATGGGTACAATGCCCAACAACAAATGTTGCCCCAAACCAACAGCGGCCGCTGTTGGGCAGGCGGCCTTCTGTCTCGGATGGACACAGGCCGCGGCGGCGCGGACAACCAGTCCTGTTCAAAATGAACAGGAACTGCAGTTGGGCATTGCACCCATTCTTTCGGTACCCATTTCGTTCGTGCTGATAGTGGTCTGGCTCTTCAAATCCAATCCCTGCTTTGACTTCGAAAAAGGGAGCCCCTCCTCTCCCCCATACCGCCTCCCCGGGGGCCGCGCGCGGCCAGAGCGTCGATGGCGGCCCTGTCAAGCAGCCCAAGATGGACCCAACGGTCGCGACTGCCTCAAAGATAGCGCATGCGACACCGCGGCAAATGCTCTCAAGCCGGCTGCTATTATGGCAAGTGAAGTCTTGGCACCGTGCAGGCTCGCTCATTCCGTGGGCGGCAGAGCGGGAAAGACAGCGGCACCCACGCTGACGGACCAGATGGGAACGCCAAGGGAAAGAGGGAGTTGAACAGGAGAGAAAGGTGAAGGCTGGGAGAAGGAGTGGTTTGAAGAAGAACCTGTGTATATTTGCACGCCTCGGGCTGCTTCATCATCCTCCACCCTAGGTGTGTCAAGGATTTGCCCAATGCGACCTGGCCATCCTGGATGTTAACGCTTCCGGCCCCTCCTTCCCTCCAGTGCATGCGCCACTCTTTCCTCGTGCGCCTGCGCCAACCCATCCGCTCCCTCCGTTCCCGTCAACCCCTTCCTTCCATCCTCCGCTAATGTCACTAAGCAAACGCGTTCCACTGCCCGCGAAACAACTACTTGCAAATGGCCTGGATCCACCGCGAGGGATTTACGACCCATGACATAAAGGGATATACGATTGTTTCAGACTGATGCAAGTAGGCACTTTGCGAGTAGCGGAGCGCGCTCAGTGAGTCACTGTCTCCTCCTCTGCTTCCGCTTCATCCAAGCCCCCTTTTTGGATGTGCATCCCGCCTAGGACTATCCGACAGAACAACAAAAGACCGCCTCATGCGGAGAAACGTCGCGCCCGACGGTGCTGGACGCAGTGGGCATCATCACTGAACCGGTACCGCGACTCAACGATAAAAACACAATTCGGCCAGGGACGACTTAAGCAAAGTTTTTTTCATCTGGGTCGCTGACTGCGGACAAGCGGACTCGACGTCCACGACGACGGCAAACCGCGAACATCACGCCCCAGGCTCTTCGTCACCGCTTGGTCCGATGACGGTCCCAGGCTTAAGAGGCGACTGGATCGCTCTGCGTGTGAGGACACCAGCGTGCGAGAATCCCTCCCTCGCCTTCGCGAGAAGGAGGAGGCCTTCCGGAGAAGCAAGAAGGGGATGATGATGAGGAGAAGGAGAGGAGGAGGAGGAGGAGGAGGAGGAGGAGGAGGAGGAGGAGGAGGAGGAGGAGGAGGAGGAGGAAGAGGAGGAAGAGGAGGACGAGGAGGAGGAGAGGGAGGAAGAGAAGGAGGAGGAGGAGGAGGAGGATCAGAGCAGAGCAGAGCAGAGCGCCGGAAAACGTCCAGGAAGGACGGCCCTTGAGAGCCCGGCGGGGGCGCCGGAGCGCCAGAAGGCTCATTCGTTGTAGTTGCGGGGGTGGAGGAAGCGACGCATGTAGTCCAAGAAGCCTTCTTCACGAGTCTTCCACCATGGTAGGTTCTGGGCCAACACCCACCATTTGGAATCGTTGTCGGTGTCGACCACGTCATGTAGATAAGATACAATGTCATCATGCCAAAGCTTCTTTTGCCCGCCATGTCGGCGAAAAGCTGGGCGTAGGTCGTGTGTACATGGGTCCCAACTTGCACTCAGTCGCGTCCATCTGTCGTGATCGTGGTTGGCCACACGTGCTGCGAACGCCCATTTACGCTTGAAGTATACGTCGGTCCAATCGTCGACTCGTGCTCGTTTGGCGTGTGCCAAAGCGGCGGAGGTACTTCTCCGTATGAAGTGAACCCAAGACTCAGATCCATCGTCGTTGTCTCCGTCGGTTGCTGTTGTCGGTGCTGGTGTCGGTGTCGGTGTTGGTGCTGGTGCTGTCAGTGCTGGTGCTGTTGTCGGTGCAGGTGCTATTGTCGGTGTTGGCGCTGTTTTCGATTGGTGCTGGTGCTGGTGCTGTGTTCGGTGTTGGTGCTGGTGCTGTGGTCGGTGCTGGTGCTGGTGCTGGTGTCGTCGTCGTCGTCGCCGTTCGGTGCTGTTGTCGGTCCTGGCGTCGGTGCTGGATTCGGTGCCGTTGACGTCGGCACGTGTGCCGTTGTTGGTGTTGCAGCTGGCGCGTGCTGTCTGTCTGCTTGCTTCCAGCGTGTTCCGTCTTCTCGGCGTATTGATGATCAGTCGGAGCATTTTCCGTTGTGTTCGTTGTAGCGTGATGAGCATATCCTTGGTGAGTGTCCACGAAGAGCAACCGTACATAACTCATGGTGCGATCGTGCCGCTGAAGAGTCGGAGTCTGCTGTGCAATGGGAGTTTTCTGTTGGTAAGTTCACACCGTAGTGTGTGAAACTTCGACCATCCCGCGGCGATCCTGTTTTTCAGCTCATGTCCGTGGAAGTCGTGGAACGATAACTTTTTGCCCAAATACTTCGGACTCTGGTCGTTGGGTAGAATGTCTATGCGTGCGCCATCTAAGACGATGTGCGTGATTGGTCTGCCAGCCCTCCGGCTGAGGTTGGTGATAATCTTGGTCTTGTCGGGGTGAAGTGAGAGTCCACAGCAGGATGCTTTGTTCTTCAAGTCGCGCAATGAGCATGTAAGTTGGCGAAGGTTCGGGGCGTACAGCAAAACGTCGTCTGCGAAACGTAGGTTCGTGATGCTTGCTTCTTGAGCAAAACCGAGCTTGATGCCAAACTTTGTGCGTTGCCAACCAGGCTTGATTTGTCGGAAGATATGCTCCAGCAGCGCATTGAACAGGAAGGAACTGAGCGGATCTCCCCGCTTCACACCCCGCTGTATGCTAAAACTGCGACTGGAGGCGTCAGTGCGGACAGTGGCCGTCTGATCATTGTACATGTGCTAAATGAAGGTGATGTACGCTTCGGGAATGTGTTGCTGTCGTAGAGCGTCCCATAGGTGCTTGTGGTCCACGCAGTCGAACGCCTTCTTGAAGTCGATTGCTGCCGCCCAGAGCGATAACTGCCAACAGTGTGATTGCTCGTGCAACATTGCCGTCGTGACGAAGTGGTCATCCGTGCTGAAGCCTCGCCGGAAGCCAGCCTGGTCAGGGCTCTGTTGTGCGTCAAATGTGGCTTCTAGTCGATTGCAGAGGAGGCGGGACATGAGTTTGTACATCCGTGGGATGATGGCGATCGGTCTGTAGTTTTGCGGTAGCTTGGGGTCCCCAGATTTGCATATCACCGTTATCGTCGTTCTCTCCCATTGTGTGGGTGATGGGTGGTTTGGCTTGATAATGTCGTTGTAAAGCTGAAGTATGTGCGATTCAATGGCGGTTCCCCCCGCTTTGAGAAGTTCGGCTGTGAGTCCTGCAGTGTCGCTGCACTTGCCGTTTTTCAGTTGCTTGATTGCATGTCGAAGCTCCTTTGGTGTGAGTGGTGGTATGCTCGAGTATGTTGCCGTGTCGGTGTTGCTAGAAATGTCGCTGTCGTCCTGCGGTGCTTTATAGAGTTGCTCGTAAAAGGTGGCGAAGACGTCTGCGATGCTCTGTCTGCCAGTTGTTTCGTCGCCGTTTGAGGTTGTCATTGACGCGATCATGTCTTTTTTCTTGGACGTTTTCGTGCCCGCGATTCTCTTGAGGTTTTTGAGCTGGCACACAATGGTTTCAATCCTGGCGTTTTCCCGGACGCGCTTGATGGTTCGAAGCTGTTTCAAAATGAGCTTGCTCAGTGTACTCCTGGTGGTTGCGTCGGCATGCGGTGTGCTGCGCCGTCGGTCAATGAGGTCGCGCAGCTTATTGTTTAATGTGACGTCGTCTTCGTGTGCTTGGTGTCGCGGTGAACTGTCGTGGTACTCGTGGTAGTCGCCGTGAGCTTGGACAAGGGCTTTGGTGATGTGATTGCTCCTGTCGTCAGTGCTGGCTGCGACGTCGTGGGCGTCGAGTCTGTGCTGTAGGTAGTGTTGGTACAGTGGATCGGCAGCAGGTGGGCGCGTAGTCCGATGATTGGATCGTTTTGTTCGCTTCTTCCGCTTCTTCTCCGGCGTGGCGTCGAAAACAAGCCTCATACATACCGCTTGGTGGTCGGACCCGAGGTCTGGAATAGCTGTTGCAAACGAGTCATGCACCTGGTTGCGCTAACTTTGTCGATGAGTATGTAGTCAATCTGTGTTTGGGTATGGTTTTCCTCATTGATGGTATAAGTGAAGACGTTGCGATCATGCTTGTAGAGCAACGTGTTGGTGATAAGCATCTTCTGTGAAGTTGCCCATGCTCGTAGCCACGTCCCACGTGTGTTGCACGCTCCGATTCCGTGTGGGCCAACTGTGAGTCTCTGGCCTCTGTTGGCATTGTCTTCCTCGTCCGCGTTGATGGGATGTTTGCCAACCTGTGCGTTGAAGTCTCCAGTGATGATTGTGGTGCGCTTCTGCTTGGCGGCTTCGTCGTGGAGCGCGGTCAGGACGTCGTACATCTGCTGGACGTGAGCGTCGGGGTACCCGCAGTGTGGGAAATAAGCCGTCGCAACTCTCACCTTGCAGGCGGATGTGTCGAGGTCGATGTAGGCGGTGCGCTCGTTGATGCGTGTGAAGCATGTGATGCTGTGCACGTGCCGTCGGTGGATAAGAAATGCTACGCCTCTTGATGTGGTGGTGTGGCCCGCTGCCGCAAATACGTGGGAACCCAACTTCGTTGTCCACATCTCTCGTTCTGTCGTCCTCCAAGTTTCATTTATTGCCACGATGTCCCATGCCATGGTCTCCAATTCGCAGATCAGCGTGTCGATGGAGTCGTCTGTGGAGAGGCTTCTCGCGTTTTTGCGGATGACGGTGAACTGGAAGCGACTGGAGTCGGCGCATTGGTTTCCGAGATCTTGTTGAAGCTGACAGAGGAGGAGGAGGAGGAGGAGGAGGAGGAGGAGGAGGAGGAGGAGGAGGAAGGAGGGGAGGAGGAGAGGGAGGAGGAGGAGGAGGAGGAGGAGGAGGAGGAGGGAGGAGGAGGAGGAGGAGGAGGAGTGAGGAGGAGAAGGAGGGGTAGCAGGAGGAGGAAGGGGAGGAGAAGGAGGAGGAGGAGGAGGAGGAAGAAGAAGAAGAAGAGGAGGCCAGCGTGCCTGAAAAGGGCTGGCCCACGCCCATCGACAGGCGCATTATCATGACGACGCCGCGAGACACGTCCGACGGGAGCCCTCAACGGTCGGCACATGGGGATCCCCCCGCACGACCCAGATCTCCGACTGCCTGTTTTTTGTAAACTGGCGGTGTTTTCGGGCGGGTGGTAATGAGGAGTTCCCCACATGGGGGAGGGCGAAGAAAAGGGCCTTAAGGGGGCCCTTCGGGCCCCTTTGGGGACCCGATGGCTTCACAAGGGGCCCTTAAGGGCCCCTTGTGGGGCCTTTTTCTTCACCCCCCATTTGGGGTGACCCCCATCATTGCCGCCCGCCCGACGTTCCTCGCTGTCGGCATCCCGGGTCCGTTGTCGGGCCCGGAGACCTCCTCCTCTTCCTCCTCGTCCTCGTCCTCCTGCTCCTCCTCCTCTTCCTCCCCCCCTCGTCCTCCTCCTCCTCCTCCTCCTCCTCCTCCTCCTCCTCCTCCTGATGAGATGGGTCCGGGCCGAAAAACGGGTCCTGGGGAAGAGGTCGGACGGTCGGGGCCTCTGGGGCCGCGGGCTGAAAACTGAGAGGGCCACGCCGGTGGATGTCAGGGGAACGGAGCGGAACCCTGCGCCATGCTTCCTCTAGAAGGAAACAGAGCTCCATTCCTGGGAAGCTGGTCCAGCGGTGCGCCCGCCGACCCTTTTCTTTGCCCCGGATGACGGCAATGGTTGCAATGGCTTCCTCGGCCACTGCAGTGGCTTCCCCTGCTATTGCAAAGGCTTCGTGCTGACATTCAACTCTCGTCCTACTCAACAACGGAGTAGGACCGAGTGTGTTGACGTAGAACAGAGTGGAATAGAGTAGCGAAGGGTCGATGAGTAGGGTAGAAAGGAACCGACACTTAGAATCCACAAGGGTAGATGAGTGTAGATCAGGATAGAGTCGAATAGAGTAGCGCAATAGAATGGAGCATAATAGAGCAAGAGTAGAGTAGGCGTAGGGTAGGTGTACGTTAGACTAAGGTAGGGTAGGGTACAATAGAGTGCAGCAGAGCAGAGTCGCGAAGTGCAGAATAGAGGGTGGACGGTAGAGTGGGGCCAAGAAGATTCGAGTAGAGTAGGGTGGAGAACAGATCGACTAGTAATGGAGCAGGAGTAGAATTGAACAGAATGGAGTAGAGTGGCGTGGGTGGGGTAGGGCAACATCGAATTGTTTGTTGTGTGAGATCGGGACAGTCTGGGTAGAATGCACGAGGGTGCATCGTACGGCGAAGCCGGGTGTCATAGAGAAGAGTCGAGTCGAACAGAGTTGAGCATAGTACATGAGTAGAGTCGACCAGAATCGAATACAGCAGAGTCGAGTAGAGTAGAATGGAGGCGCGGGAAGTAGAGCTAGAGTAGACTGGTGCAGGGTTCTATTTGAGTATCCCAAGAGCAGAGTGAAGCCGAGCAACGTAAGGCAGAACATGTTAGGGTATATTAGGACAAAGTAGGGCCGACGAGGGTAGATGGTAAAGTAGCGTAGGGTAGAACAGAATAAAGAAGAGTAGAGCAAAGCAGTGTTGAGTATAGTAGGGGTACAATAGTAAGGCTAAGGGTATGCTCGGAATTTCGTAGGAGCAGAAGAAAGTATCAAAAAGTAGGGTCGGGTACGGTAGGGTAGAATAAGGACAAAATAAAGCTAAACAGACTAGGGTAGATCGTGGAGTGGAGTCAGGTACATAATAGTAGGGTCGAATAAAATAGAGATGAGTAGAGCCCACACCGATGGATGCGAGAGAATAGTGTGGAAATTCTTCCCGTCAAGAAATGAAAGGGTGTTTATTTCCGCCGGGGACAGGCGGACACGGCGACGGCAAAGCGAGGCGGGAATTTACTTACGTCAGAGGAGCATGAAGAGTATGGCAAGGATATTTCCGCTTCGCCACGCTACACGACGACATGCGCCTAAAAGCGTGGGCGAAACAGGACAAGCAAAAAAAACGCCAACGCACCCGGCACTACGCGCAATGCATGTACAAACTTGTCACTGGTAGCCGCCATCATCAGATTTGTGCGCGATGCTCTCCAAAATGGTTCGCCATCCGGCGGGGTCCTGCAGGAACGGCAACCAATTTCGCTGCGGCCCGAGATGTGCAACCAGCGCCTTGTGTATACATTTCGCCCATTCGTGGCTCGGTCTGCCTCGCCTCCTTTGGTGCTCATCCACGACTGAATGAACGTTGTCAGGCTGGAAAATCAGTCGTCGCAGAAAGTTTGTGTTTGGAGCACGTCCAATCCTACCAAAAAGTATGACATGTGTTTGAAGGCCTTGCGCGCTGTACGGCATCTGCCCGGCCTGTTCCAGTACCTCATTTATTCGGCACTTGCAGAATCTAAGACGGAGGTATGTGCAATGCTTTCCGTGAGCATATGGCTCGAAGTCCATCCAATCGTCTCCTCTCGGCCTTGTTCAGCAACGCCGTGTTGAGTGAGTGCATGATCTTCGTCGTCACCAGCGTTTTCCCCCCCCAAAAAAAAACCATGTTCGAAAACATGTTGCTGCTTTGTCAGCGCCGTGTGCTTCCATGCCCGGTCGCATTTGGAAAAGTCGGCCCGTGCTGCCCCGAGTCTCTTGTTTAGTTCGGCCACCAATTGCCCATCCTGGTATAAAGAAGCACCCAAATATTACATGCTCTGCTTCTCCGGAATAGGTTGCCCGGCTGGCGTCCTCAGCGTCACGTCGCTGTTGATCTTGATCATCTGGAAGTTGTCCCAATGTAGCTCCATCCCAACTTGAGTCCCCGCCAGAACGATATTGTCCAAGAGATGTTGCAAGTTGGTTTGACTTCTCCCGGTGAGCAGCGTGTCGTCGGCACACAAAAAGCACCGAAAGGTCTCCAAAAGACACGTCCAAGTTGTCATCGTCGCTCCGGCTCTCCACGGCGCTTCGCAAAACCATTGTCATGGCCATGACGACAAAACGACAACGGACACACATGTGATATTCCCGACATCTCTTTTTTTTTCGGAAGACTTCAACGCCCTGCTGTTCACGCAAAATTGCCCGGCCTCAAAAATATGCCCAATCCGCGTAAGCACCTTCAGGGGCACCCCAACACGGCGCAGCGCCGCCAACAAAGCTTCGAAATTGATGGAATCAAAAGAATGCTTCGAATCCAGGGCGACCAATGTAGTCCCACCATCTTTCCCACCGCGTGCGAGTTCGATATGACGGCGCATTGCGTGAATGGTATCTGTTGTACCTCGCCCGCGGCGGAAGCCGCATTGCGTTTGCGTCAGCCGGTCTTCTGCCCCAGCCTGTTGTAGACGATGTAGGAAGAGGCTGGCGAGGAGTTTGTATGCCACACATAGCATCCAAATTGGCCGATAGTTTTCGCACATATGGATCGGGCCCTCGTTATTGTAGATCGTGCTCACCTTGGCATGCCGCCATGCTTCGGGTATGTTATGCTCCGTTCATGTTGTATTGCACAGATCTGTAATCCATTCCAATCCACCAGGTTTCCGAGATACTGCCTGCGAAATCGCCCAGGGGACGGCGGATCTCAAGTGGTCGCGTCCATTTGACAGCGTTGCAAACCTGCGGCAGTCACGCACCCGTGTTGGCGGGCATGCTTTTGACCCCTCCCGGAGGCCCTCGGGGGAACCCATCGGGGGAATGAATTTCTTCTCCCGGTAAACTGGGTCTTTCCCCAGTAAACTGATCCACTCCGTGGTGCGAGTTGCATCATCATTCTCCAAAAGCCTCTGGAGAATTCCTGAGAGGGCCCCTCAGTGGCGTCTTGGGCCTCCTCAAGCGTCTTGGGCCTCCTGAGAAGCGTCTTGGGCCTCCTCAGAGGCGTGACCCCGAGTTGGCCGTGACCGCCGCTCCAAGACAGAACCCCTGGGCTGCGAACAAAATGGACGGTGCCACGCCAGGGTGGCCCCCCAGACATGCGACGTTCTGATTTGTTCAAGTCGGCGTCCCTGAAGTCCCGACCCTTTTCTCCCTCCTCCTTCTCCTCCTCCTCCTGCTCCTCCTTTTCCTCCTCCTCCTCCTGCTCCTCCTCCTCCTCTTCCTCCTCTTCCTCCTCCCCCTCCCAGTCAGCCTCGAGGGCCGAGGAGGAAAGAGGATCGCGAAAACCCTCCCCGTCTCGACTTTGTTGGCGCCGCGCGCACGTCGCGCACGGGGGGGGAGGGGCACGGGGGGAGGAGGGGAGGGGGGTCCTAGAGGGGGAGGAGGGGGAGGAGGAGGAGGGGGAGGAGGAGGGGGGGGGAGGGGGAGGAGGAGGAGGAGGAGGAGGAGGAGAGGAGGGGAGGAGGAGAGGAGGAGAGGAGGAGGAGGCGGAGGAGGAAGAGGAGGAGGAGGCGCCCGCGCCAGCCGCGCGCTCCCCGACGCCGGGCCTCGTGCGGCGTGGTCTCGCCGCGGCCGGCCGCCTCCTCGGACGAGCGGGCGGGCCCCGCCGCCTCGCCCCGCGCGCGCCCCCTCGCCGAGCTGGCCCGCGCGGCCTCTCCGCGGCGAGGGCGGAGGCCGCGGCGCTGCGACGCGACGGCGACGCTCCCAGACATCGGGCGTCTCGAAAAAATCGAGACAAAGGTGTTTTTTTTTTCTTCTTTTCTTCGCTTTCGGCCTCTGGAGTCCCTCGCCGGGCCTCGGGACCGTCAAAAAACGACTCGGGAGGAGAAGCCGGTCCCGGGGGAGTGGTCGGGAGGTTGGGGGCCCGTGTCTCGAAGAAATCGAGACGTCGGATGCCTGGGTTGGTCGGGCGTGGCCTCCTACAGGCGGGCTTTGGGACGAAAAGAAGGAACGGTCAAAAGATGTTCAAAACTGGCCAAAATAGGAACAACAAGATCGTCCCCAGACTGCTGTTTAAACTATTCTTGACTCTTCCTCCTGTGGAGGGACAGGCCCGACTTGAGGCGACGGCGACGATGGCGACCCCGAGATCCAACGGGCGTTTGCTGCCGTTTTCGGGCTCGGGGCCTGGGACAACCATTAAGTCGTGCGTGTCCCTCTACAGGAGGAATGTACAAAAACAAACAAACAATATGGGGACGACTTCTTTTACTACTTGTGCAGACTTTTTGATTATTTATCATTTTTCGTCTAAGATTCGCCTGTAAAGGGGGTCATGCCCGACCTAAGACAATCACGGATCGACCTGACTCGAACGGTGCCGCGAAAAGAAGGGGTCCGGGGCTCTGGTCGTGATTTTTTGCGCAGCGTCGCAGCTGTGTCGCAACGTCGGATCTCAGGGGACGGCGACGGCCTCGGCGGCGACGGCGACGTCGACGGCGGCGCCAACGCTGACTGGGACGGACGGCCTGGACCGTCAAAAAACGACTGAGGACGAGAAACCAGCCTCAGGGAAAGGGCCAGGGCTTCCAGGGACGCCGTCCTGAACAAAAATCAGGACGTCGCATGTCTGGGGCACGTGGCCGCGGGGGCCCTCCCGAAGCCGACAGGGGGCCGACAACTCCTGACGACCCCGATCCTCGGGGGCCCCGAAATCTGACGCTGCAGAAAATCTGCAGCATCGTGGAAAATCGCGATCAGGCCCTAGGCCCAGTCTTTCGGCTGCATTTCTAGAGCCAGGTCGAACTGTGAACGCCCGGTGTGAACATGTGGAGTTCAACGGCCATTACGCTGATTAACATAGCTGCAGACGGAGTATTGCCGACTCTGAATAAGACGCTCAGCAAGAACAAATCTG
>CAUYUJ010000492.1:561788-609288 GCA_963575745.1 Prorocentrum cordatum
CCTCCTCCTCCTCCTCCTCCTCCTTCTCCTCCTCCTCCTCCTCCTCCTCCGCTTCCTCCTCCGCCACGTCTTCATTTACCTCCGACGTCTTCTCACGCATCCCGTCACCCTCGAGGTCGAGGTATCCAGGGTCGGCGGCACTGGCCGTAAGGCCTTAGCAATACTTAAAAGGTCGAACAACGGCCTAGAAAACAATATAAGGAAGGCAAGTAAGTACAAAGAGAAAGCTAAGACAAAGAATGACTATTAGGAAGAGGGCGCCTGGTTGTCAGGGGTTGGACCTCGGCTCCCGAGCCTTGCAGACCCCCGACGTCATGGTTTGTTTTTCCACAACGTCGCCCCCCCCCACTCCCCAAGGCCCCCAAAGGCCGCACCTGTGCGGCGCGACCGTTGGATGCTCACTCTGGGGACCTTCCTGGAGACACTCGCTCCACTCGTGCGTCGAACCTGCGTCGAACGTCCGTCGATGTGAGCCGACCTTGAGTCGAACCTGTGTCGAACCTGCGTCGAACTCGGGCCGAACTCGAGCCCATATGGAGTCGAACGGGGAGGCCGCACTGGAGCCGAACAGATCCGCCAGGCGGGCCTCGGGAGGGTCCCCCAAACACGAGCACCTGACGACCGTCTCCGGGCACCCTCACCGGGGGAGCGAGGCGCGAGGTGCGTCGAAGAGGAGGAGGAGGAGGTGGAGGAGGAGGAGGAGGAAAAGGGAGGAGGAGGAGGAGGAGGAGGAGGAGGAGGAGGAGGAGGAGGAGGAGGAGGAGGAGGCCGACGCCAACGCCGACGTCGGCGGCGACGTCGGCGGCGACAAGCGCGAAGGCCTCCGAGGGGGCGCCGTGCGCGCCCGGACTGCTGGCCGCCCCGCCGCGGGAGGCCCGGGCGGCGCCCGTGGGCATGGCCCGCGGGCGGCGGCCTGGGCCTGGGGCGGGCAGGACGCGTAGGAAGTGAGCCCGCTCCTCCTCCTCCTCCTCCGCCTCCTCCTCTCCCTCCTCGTCCTCCTCTCCTCCTCCTCCTCCTCCTCCTCCTCCTCCCTCTCCTCCTCCCCCGCCTCCGCCTCCTCCTCTTCCTCCCTCCGCCTCCTCCTCCTCCTCCGCCTCCTCCTCCTCCTCCTCGTCCTCCTCCGCCTCCTCCGCCTCCTCCTCGTCCTCCTCCTCCTCCTCATCCGCCCCAGGCATGATCGCGTCGTAAAAAAAACAGGACGGGAGGCTTTGTACTATCTTCGGCCCCGACGACACCGGCGGCGCCGACGGCGGCGGCGCCGATGCCAGCGCCGACAATGACGACCCGACGGCGGCGACCCCCCGACGGGCCCTCGTCCCAGACGGGAGGTTTTGGAGTATTTTCGGCCCGCGGGGTGGCCCTCGCCGGGCCTCGGGGCCGTCAGAACACGACTCAGGGCGAAAAACCGGTCCCGGGAAAGGGTCGGGACTTCCAGGGGCGCTGGCCTGGAAAAATCAGAACGTCGCATGTCTGGGCAGGAAACGAGCCCGCTCTCCCCCACCGAGATCCGGGCGTTGCAATCTCTGCTCCCCACTGCGCGACATCGCCTCGTCTGTCGGGCGGGTGGTGCTGGTGGTGCGGGTGGCCTCAACCGTGGGGGGGGGAAAGGGGCCCTGAATGGGCCCTCCAGGGCTCCTTTTGGACCTGTATTGGTTCCAAGAGAGGGGCCCTTCAGGGCCCCTGTAGGGCCATGTTCCTCATCCTCCATTTACGCCATTTAAGTCACCCCCCATTACCACCCGCCCGAGTTTCAGACCCCAGGACCATCGCAGATTGATCCGGCTCGAAAGGTGGCCCAGACAGATGGGGTCTGGGGCCGCGGTCGTGGCCTTGCGCGATGCCGCAATTGTTTCGCAACGCCAGCTCTCACGGGACGGTGACGGCCTCGGCGGCGACGGCGACGTCGACGGCCCCCCGGGAGACCGAACATTGGAAAGCAGCTCTCGCCCGCTATCTGGGCCCCTATCTCTCTGAAAGGCTGGGCCCCTATCTCTCCGAAGGGCTGGGCCCCTCTCTCTCTGAAAGGCCGGGCCCCTCTCTCTGAAAGGCTGGGCCCCGCTTCCACGACGAGAGGAGGTCCGGACCCCTATCTCTCGAAATGGCTTTCGGGCTATGGCTCGTGCCTCGGGCGGCCGCTCGCGACGACTCGGGCGCCCCCCGGAGCGCTCTCGGCGGGGCGCAGCTGCCGACGTGAGGCGACATCCTGGAGCCAGGGGGAAAAACTTCGGACAGCGGTGGAGGAGAAGAGGAGGAGGAGGAGGAGGAGGAGGAGGACTAGGAAGAGGAGGAACAAGAGGATTGCACGCCACTAAGGGGGGGAGAGAGAGAGAGAGAGAGAGAGAGAGAGAGAGAAAGAGAGAGAGAGAGAGAGAGAAAGAATCCGACGGGTCCAAAAACCCTAAGGGGGCCCATCGGAGAGGACCTTTTTGTCACCACGGTGCGGCTCGGCATAGGCTGCGCACCGCGGGCCAGCGACAGAGCCCCCTTAGGAAAAATCTTCGTCGAGCTCGACAGCAGCAGCCTGTCGGACACGGAACTCTCGTCCGAGCTCACGGGCCTCCACCTCATTCAGCCCGAAGGCCTGGAGACAGTCAGCCATGCAGAGAGTGGCGGTTCCCGAAAACTGCTGGGCTCTCGAAGTCCAAATCGTCGGCTGGGACCCCAAACCTCCGACCTGGAACCGAGAACCGAAAAGCTCGCGAGCCAGAGCCCCAGGAGATCTCGGGGGCCCCAGCCGTCGCGCCCGATTCGGGTGCTTGAGCTTTTTAAAAAACTCGACGTGTTCTTCTTACCAGGGCCGACCAAAGAGTGAGCCGAGCCCTGGCATCCAGAATGCAAGCCCCTGGAACCTGTGACTGTCGTTGCGTAGCTGCCACAGGTGGAGCAAAAGAGGAGGGGTGGGTGATCCTCTCCCTCCTCCGAAGACTCCACAGGAAACTCCAACAGGCAGTGGCCCCCCGCCTTCCACGGCTGCGTTCCTTCGGACGCCCTATCCAGGAACCTCTCCAGCGAGGCAGCAGCCGCAGGGTCAGGGACCGTCGGGGCCTCCACACGAGGGGGGGGCGCAGCTGCCTCATCCTCGGCCCGAGCCCACTCGAGCCGAGCGTCGTGGTCCGAGGGGAGATCCAGGGAAATCAAGGACAGGCCCTGGGCACCTACGTTGTCGTGGACCCCCAGCTCACTGTGGTAGACTTCCGCACGCGTTATAAACTGCAACACCTCACGGGCCAGGTACAGGCAGCCCTTGGCCAGGAGGGCGTCACATTCATCGTGCTGGACAAGCGAGGCCCCCAGCTTGGCCAGCCCATCAGCACCATGGTTACCAGTGCGCTCGAAATCTGACAAGAGGCCGTCTCTGACATCCTTGGCCGAGGCGCGAGCAGGAACCTTCTTAAACCTGGCCCCCTCAAGGCCTCCCGAAGCCCACGACTGAATCCAGAGGTGGGCCCTGGGGTTGGCCGAGGAGACCGAGCGCGCTCTATTTTTACAGCAGCCTAGCGTTCCCTTGCAGTCAGAGTACAGAGTGAAATCGCCTGCGCACAGCTTCGAGACGATAAAAACTATAGCCCTCGCCGTCACGCGCCACCTGATCAGGCAAGGTGGCTGGGGGCATAGAACCATACCACTCCGCTATACACCTGCGTGACTCATCGAAGACGGTGACTCCCCATCCAGCAACACGCATGGACGGGAACAGTCCATCTAGGCCTGAACCATCACAGAAAACATGCCCCTCGGAAAGCATAAGCGGCCCAGCAAGGCCTCCGTCAACGCGAAACTCCGTGGAAGGATCCCAGGGTTTCCTGGCCAGAAGCTGGCACGGATCTGGAAGGATTCCTCGGGAAAAACGCTCTTGCAGCTCGATACTGCAAGTCGAAACTCTGCTGGCTGCGCGCTGCACACACACGGGAAGATTGTCGCGGCGCCAGGCCGCCCTAGCCTGGCACTGAAAGTGGCGATGGAACAAAGTGCCTCGCTCACCACACACCAGGCATTCTGACGCCAGCTCAGGATCGTGCTCGCTGAGCCTGTGCTGGCACCAATGGGAACCTATGAGGAGTCCTCGGAGCGTACGCTGCTCTCTGACCCCCCACGGACCACCCGTCCCAACAGCCTCGCCCTCCCCGTCGATCCTTCTGTGCAGCAGCTCGTTCAGCGGTCGCCAAAAAAGTTCTGCGCGCCAGGCCTTGCCTGGTCTGATTTTGCCCAAGGCCGCTAGGTCCGAAAACCTTCGCGCCGAAAAACGCGCACGCCTGGCCATGAACGCGGCCGAGACCTGAGTCAGGTCCCAAACCTGTCCCTGGGCCTCCTGCACCGAGAAAGGCCCCTGGAAGACAAACCCGATCCTCAGGCAGGTTAAGACCAGGGCGGACACAGGGTCCTTGACCAGCGTCCAAGGTTTCGGCCTCTGGGCGACCTCCTAGGCCTTCGCAAACAAAACTGACAGCACGCGCTCTGACAGCCTGCCATCCTTTAGAATCTGAACATACGTCTTGATAGCGTCAGCTGAGACCTGCACCAAGGGATCTCGCGGCCAACCCCCACGCGTGCACATCGAAGCCAATCCGAGCGAGCATCCCTTGGGCAGCCTCCCCTCGGCTTTGACAGCCGCAACTCTTAAACTCTTCAGCTTCCCATCAGGCAGCCCCTGGATGTTGGCCCCCCAGAGAGCCTTGGCGGTGACCCCCGCCCGAAAGATTCCACCCGTCGGGGCACCAGTCTCGCGGAGGCTGAGGACCTTGGCCACCTTGGCCTGGGCCTCCAGGAAACGGGCCTGGTGGGTCGACACTCGCCGCCTTGCACCGTCCGTCGCGCCCCCTCCAAGGTCGCGGTGGACAGACGACCTGGCCTCTTCAGGGAGCTGGCAGCTCGAGGCCAGCTGGTTGGCCAGGGAGGATGACGACGCCAAGAGCCCAAGCTTGTTCCAGGGAGTTGGGAGGCTCCTAGCCTGGAGGTCCTGGGTGACAAGATTGAACGCCGACGAAAGCTCAGTGCACACCGTGGCCTGGCCCCCGGTGGACTGAAAAGAAATATCAGCAATGACACTTTTCAGGATAACAGTTGGGCACGACGATGCCACTCTGCGCAGCACCGACACGAGCAACAGGCGAGCGAGCGAGGTGGCCCCCGAACAGCCAGCAATCACGGTGCCATTCGGCGAGACGATTCTGGAAATCGCCCCTTGCCAAGACACCCGCCTCGGGGAACGGTAGACCGTGCAATAGGCCCTCAAGAGGGCCTTCGGAAAGGCAACCTGTTCAGCTGCCGCAAGTAATTCAGCATGGCTGATATGCTCGTAGAATTTGCGAAGGTCCAGAAACAAAGTACCCGAAACTAAACCCCGAGTTTCCCGAGCAAATGCAGCCATAGCATTGTGAACCCACGCGCTCTTGTCGCAAGCAGTGGACGTGCTCAAACCCCAGAAAAAAGGGCGCGTCCAGCTCCCCTTCCCACGCCGCGCATCTGGCATGCCGAATCCTGCTCCACACTCGGGCCCAGAGGGGAAGGAGGCCGATAGGCCTGACCCCCCCAGACGGTTTCGCAAGAAACACCACCACGACGAGCCACAACGGGCCCACAGAGGGGTCCCGTTCCCAGGCCGTGAGGATATCGGCGAAGGCCTGGACGAGCGCGGGGGGGACCTGAAGAAGGAGCTGGGGGTGAAAGGAATCCCACCCCAGGCCCGTGCCTGGGGGAAACGACTTGGCAGCCGCAAGGACCTCCTCCGAAGTAATCGGCGGCAAGCTATCTTCGCACCTCCAGACCCAAGGCGGGGGCTCGCCAGCTCGATTATCTTTGCACCAAATCGGCAACCACTCTTGTAAAGTCTGCTGCAGTGCGGCATCACCTACTAGGGGAACAGTCACCCCTTCATCAACTTCAGCCAAGACGGGCTGGGGAGGCGCCGAGGGGCTTTTCGAGTACCTGTGAGCAACCCGGCCCCCATCCGACGACGGACGACTGCGCCCGCGACTCCCATGTCTAGCGCCCCTCAGCCGCCTCCTGAGACACACGCTTCGAAACTTCGGCCTGCAGCCAATTCACAACCACCGTTTTTTTATCACAGGCTAGCAAGCTTCTAAAAAGAAATGCAAACGTGAAACCTCTGAGTTCCCCAACCTCAGCACTTTGCAGCAAGTGGCCAAAGGCGCAAGCCTTGGCCAGCAACAGGTCACGGTCTTTGACCCGACGCATGTAGAGCATCGCCAGCCTCCTGACAGCCAGTTCTGCGTGAGGACCGAGCAGCGCTGGTTGAGATCCTGACCCCAGGCCGCCTGCATAGGGACCTTCTGAATCTGGCAGCCAGACGACCTGCCTGCGTACCCCCTGGCTTCTCCCAGCTCATGAAGCTTGACCAGCTCGGCCTCCGCCGCATCGAACCACTGGGCAGCGGCCTCCATGGGCCTGTCCAAGTCAAAGCCGTGCGTCTGACCTCCCTCAGGCGTGACGAACCTCAGTATCTCCTCGTCCTCCGTGCCAAGGGAAAAGCCTTCGGGGCGATCCGCTTCCACACCTTCGCTGCGCCAGCAAGACCTTTCAGGCGGAGGTGCACCGACGAGTGCGGCCCCGTGGGCGTGTCTGGCCACTCACGCACTTCATCAATATGGTAGTCCAAGCACCTGCTGACCACAAAGAAGTCGTAACATTTGTCGTGGCAGGTTGGCCCAGGCGGCCGAACAATTGTCACCCCCAGGTGTTCGCACCACCTGGGCTCTCGCAACGCTTCCGCATCAATGTTCCAGTCTCCAGCCATGAGCACAGGTAGGGGTAACGACGAGGAAAGTTCACTGAGCTGCGCCAGAAACGTGATATTCTCTCCCGTGAGGCCGATCTGCGTGTGACCGTAGACCGAGATCACCATCAGCTGCACCCGCTCAGACAGAACCAGCCTTCTCGCACACATCCTTTCCGACGTGCACGCGTGCACCACATCAGTCGCCCCAAACCTGGCCGACGCCAACACAGCAACTCCCCCTGACGTCGCGTTGTCAGCCGCCCCTGTCGAGGCAGCACACGAAACGGTCGACGTGCAACCAGCCTTGTACCCCCATGATCGTGGCCCCTCCTGCTGGGCCTGGGTCAGCCTCGTCTCCTGGAAAAAGCCCGATGTCGAAAGTGGTAGCCCGAGGCCCCTCTTTGGCCCATTCCAGGAACTTGCGAGCCGTTGCCCAGGCATTACTACTGCAGGTGACTACTTTGAGAACCGAGTCTTCCTCTTGCCGAGCAGTCGCGTTCTCCAGTTTCGAGGCTTGTCCCCGATGGTCGGTGCTGCCCTCCTCAGCGGCCGACGGCCGATGAGAACAATGCGTGCCATCGGGGCCAGCTGCATGGCGACGAATATGCCCACTAGGGGCGCCTCTGGGTCGAACGTGCGGCTGGCCCCCTCCTGGGCACAGCGGCGCGGCGGCGGCAGGTCCCCAGGATGCTGGAGCCTCTGCGGCGGCGGCGCTCGGGCTGGCCGAAGGAGGGGCCCGTGCCGATATATGTCCCTCATGTGGCTGGGCCCCCTCTGGCACCAGCGGCGCGGCGGCGGCGGGTCCCCAGGGGGCTGGAGCCTCCGCGGCGGCGGCGTCACGGCTGGCACCTGAGGGGGCCTGTGCCCCAGCCGAAGACGAACCTCTCGTGGCCCATGACCCAGTGGGAGATGCCGATGCCATAGAACGCGTGGGTTCGGGGGTGTGACGGACGGGGGCTGAATCCCCTTCCCCCGAGCCCGAGGCGACTGGCGCCCCCTCGCCACAAATCGGCGCTGCCGAAGATGTCGCCGCGCCAGTGGCAGCCAGCAACTCAGGGTGCCATCGCCCCTCCAGCAGACGTGCATCAGGGCCTCCCGCAGCCGCAACTGAGAAGCCGAGCGAGGGCCACTCCAGGTCGACAGGGTTGGCTGCCCAAGAGGTCGGCAACCCTCTGGTGACAGTCAGCACCGAAACAAGTCCATCACAAACAGGCGCCCGCTCTGCACACGAGACTCCGCTGGCGCAGGCAGGGCTCGTCAGAGACGGAGCACCTCGTTCCCCCAGGGGCGCGGCTGGGGGACTGCACAGGGGTCTCTCGTGTGTGAGTTTCGGGCCAGCTGCTCGCTCGAAGGTCCTCTGGCCCTCATCGCGTGGCAGGCTCAACAGATCCCTCATATCGTTCTTGATTCTGCGCATCTCCTCCCAGTGCCGACGGAGAGCCCAGCGCAGCATATCTCTGTCATTCGATTCACACCAATCAAAAAAGCCGAGAATGTTGACACGATTCTCCGCTCCATCTTCCCAGGCCTCTGCGCAGATGTCCTCCGCCATCTGATCCAAAGACCTGCCCTGGCGAGCCTCCTGCACCCAGTGGTCATGCTGGACCTGCATGAGCAGCTCCCTGACGTAGGGCTGACACCACTGCATCCAGCAGTCGGCTCCCGACTCTGGCGAGTGCAGGCGAGGGGTCCACCTGGCCGCCGACATCGTGACTCCGTCGTAGAAGGCCGCCTCTGGCCCATCTGGGTCAATGGGCTCGGGAGGCGGCAGTCCCATCGTGCCTGGGCCTGACCCAGGCGGGCCGCCTCGCGCCGCTGGACCCAGCTGATCAGCAGCGACGCCCTTGTTCAGGGAGCTGGCCCCCTCAGGCCGATTTCATGGCCTGAGGGGGCGGCGGGCGGCAGATTCTGGCTGCGCGCTGCTTGAGCCCGTCTCCAGCACCCGCTCCTGCAGCTGGCGCCCCAGCGGGCGCAGGCTGGGGGGCCTCCGCGGAGGCAGCTGCCCCAGCGCCTTCGGAAGGCGGTCCAGCAGCTGCCGCAGGCGCCGCCTCAGGGCCAGGAGCCGCGGCCTCTGGGTCCTGCCGCCTGCGCTTGCCCGCCAGACGGGCCGCCATCTGCTCCTGCTCCACCTTGAAGGCCTTGGCCATCTCCGCCGCCTGGCCGAACATAGCCTTGACCGCCGCCGCCAGCTCGGTCTGCAGGCGAGCGGTGCGGTCCTCCAACTCACGCTTGTCCGCTTCCCCCATATCATATTCCGCATCGTCGAAACCCAGGCCTGCAAAGGACAGCGGAATCGTCTCAATCGTGCCGTCCAAGATGCCAGCCACACTGAGCGCCTGAGCAGGGGCTTGCTGCGGCGGCACGTACGTCTCCTTGAACTCCACCACAAGGCGGCAGTGCTCCTTCTCGCGCTCCTCGAGTTCGTCCGTGAGCTGCTGCACCCATTTGCGCTGCTGCTCGAGCCCCTCCTGCAGCCGCTCGAAGTGAGCCACCGCCTTCTCCAGCTTCTGACTGACCTCCGCCGCCTGCTTGTGGGCCATGGTGACCCTCTGGGACAGCGGGGCCACGTACGCCTTCTCGGCCGCCTTGCGGCGCCTCTCAGTGAGGGTACACTTGTGCTTCGCCGCGCTGGCCACGTCGCCCACGCGCTCCAGCATCGCCACCATCCTCTCCAGGTCGCCGATGTCCACCTCGGCGCCCTCAGGCTGGGCCACCATGAACTGGGCCCCTGGGGCAAGGGGCAGGGCCTGTCCTCCGTCAGCAGCGTCTGGGCCCTTGCCACCCTTGCCCTTGCGCCCCTTGCCCTTCTTGCCCCCTTTGCCTCCGTCTCCTTGCCGTGCGAAATCAGCCCAGACTCCTCCAGGCTCAGGTGTTGTGGCAGGAGCAACGTCGGACAACTTGTGGCCACAGGCTTTGCAGTACACACTTCCTCGAACATTCTTCTTGCACCCGCACTTAGCACAAGCAGGTGCTTTACCGACCTCCTTCCAACCTTCGTCGCCTCCTGGGCCCATGTCTCGCCACTCCCTCCATTGCCCCACCCAGGGCGGGGGAGCAGACTTCCTCCACGGAGGCCTGACAGCAGCGGCCGCGGAAGGAGCCATGGGGCGAGAAGCAGGAGGCAAATCCTGCGGGGACTCGGAAGGTACGTCGTAGTAAGTAGAGTGCTCCTCCAGGAGCTCACAAAGTTTTCTGAACCAGCGAAAAGCTGGTGCAGGATCACGGGCGGGGGCGCGCCTCCCCCACGCCAGCAGACTCCTGTCCTGAGCGAGACGCTACGGACTTGAGCCAAAATGGCTACGGAGGAGGAAGAAGAGGAGGAGGAGGAGGAGGAGGACTAGGAAGAGGAGGAAGAAGAGGAGGAGGAGGAGGAGGCCTCCCTTCCGCCCCCTTCCTCCCGCACTCCCCGCGCGGCCCGCTCGGTCGGGCCGCGCCGCGCAGGCTCGTGGGCATGCAGCGGGGCGCAACCTCCGGTGTCGGGCCCTGGGAGGCCGGTACTCGTTCGACACGGTTTCGATACTTGTCTGGGTGCTCGGAATTATTTCTGGGATGTGGTCCACACGAGCAAGGGGAACAACATAACGAAGGATTGCAAAAAAAACAAGATTGCAATCCTTCGTTTGGTTTTTTTTTGTTTGCAATCCTTCGGGTTTTTTGTTGCAATCCTTCGTTGGTTTTTTTTGCAATCCGTGTTTTTTTCTTTGCAATCCTTCGTTTGTTTTTTTTTTTGCAATCCTTCGTCCACACGAGCAAGGGGAACAACATAACCCTCCAGCCCCCCCCCCCCGCCCGGGCAGAGGCCCCTCCCCCACCCCGTCCTCTCTCCTCCTTCCAGCACCCTCGAGCCATGCAGCCTGGGCGCAGCGGGCACCACGCTCAGGGTTGGCGAGACCATCCTCGATGCCTTCAACACACTGGCAAAATGGCAAAAGACCTCCCGACAGCAGTTCTCGACACATCTGTACACCCAAGGCGCATGTTAGCTTGGCCTGGTGAGGATGCACGCGACGCTGGCACGCCGAGTGAGGGTGGCTCACACCTCTCGAGTATGCACAGCGGTGCGCTCGCCACACCGGGCGCAGGCGGAGGCGGCTTGTGCCCAACGCCAGCGTGCGCACTCCTCGCCTTGGCTCCCCCGCCCCCGCCTCGACCGCGAGGAGGTCCGGGCCAGGGCTGGGCCGCCCGATCGCCGCGCGCGGGCGCCGCGGGCGGCTGCCGCCCCCCCCCAGCTGAGGGGGGCCGCCCGGCTCGGGCCGAGGGCCTCCCAGCCCCGCCTCTGCTGCTGCTGCTGCTGCTGCTGCTGCTGCTGCTGCTGCTGCTGCTGCTGCTGCTGCTGCTGTTGCTCATGAGCTGAGTGTGCGTGTTGTGTGTGTGTGTGTTGTGTGTTGTTTATATGTGTGTGTGTAGGTGTGTGTGTGTGTGTGTGTGTGTGTGTGTGTGTGTGTGTGTGTGTGTGTGTGTGTGTGTGTGTGTGTGTGTGTGTGTGTGTGTGTGTGTGTGTGTGTGTGTGTGTTGTGTGTGTGTGTGTGTGTGTGTGTGTGTGTGTGTGTGTGTGTGTGTGTGTGTGTGTGTGTGTGTGTGTGTGTGTGTGTGTGTGTGTGTGTGTGTGTGTGTGTGTGTGTGTGTGTGTGTGTGTGTGTGTGTGTGTGTGTGTGTGTGTGTGTGGTGTGTGTGTGTGTGTGTGTGTGTGTGTGTGTGTGTGTGTGTGTGTGTGTGTGTGTGTGTGTGTGTGTGTGTGTGTGTGTGTGTGTGTGTGTGTGTGTGTGTGTGTGTGTGTGTGTGTGTGTGTGTGTGTGAGCGGGGTCGCTGTGGGGGGGGGATGGCTTGCATCCTGGGCAATACGATCTGTGGGGGGCCTGGCCGCCGAGCGCCCTGTGCTGACGGTTGCGCTCTCTCCGCCTCGTCGCTGCTTGCGAGGCCGCTACCGCCAAAAGCATGCGCGGGGAGACTGCGCGGGGGCTGCCTCTCTTCAGGGGCCTGCGGGGCAGCCAGGCAGGCCCGCCCGGCGAGGAGCCCCAGCAGGGCCCCATCAGATCCCATGGGCACCACCTCCGGCGAGATGGCCAGCACGCCCTCTCGAGAATCGACCAGCATGGCTTTCCACCTTCCTGCGTACAACCCGACGAGCAGCCCGATCAAAGCTGTGAGGAATCCGAAGAACGAGTCGAAGGCCCGTCCGTTTCCGGGCGTGCCGCTGGCCCACGCCGGCCGCGCACTCCGAGGCCCAGACGGCTCCCGAAGCGCACCCCTCACGAGGCTCCGAGGGCCCCAGTGGCTCCAACACGGCGCGAAAAACTGGGGCACCTTCACCCTGGGCCAGGGAGCCTTCTGGCAACTCCCGATCGTAGGGCACTGAAGGACACGCTATAGTACTTGGAGTGCGGCCCTCGGGTCGCAGCTCGCGTCTCCGGCGGCCGTTCGGGAAGATCCAGCAGGACGTTCTCGGCGAGGCGCAGCTGTTGGAAAGCACCCCGAGGCTGGAAAACCTCCCGGAACCGACGAAGACGCCAGAATACGTCGAACTTCCCCCCTCAGAGAGCCACCGATGATCACCCTGGTCGCCAGTCTCTGCGTGGTACCCTGGGGCAACTTCGGACGAGGCCAAGTGGGGCATCTCGGAAAGCAGGCGGGCCCAAAGGACGCATCGTGAATAGTGGTCATATGAGGGAGGAGGGAGGAGGGAGAAGGAATGAGGGAGGAAGGAGGAGGAGGAGGAGGAGGAGGAGGAGGAGGAGGAGGAGGAGGAGAAGGGCGTTCAGGAATGTCTGGGCCGACGTATCCTCATCCTGGGACTGCCGCTGCCAACGGGGGGGTGTATGGCGGGCCCCATCTCCGCTTTCCTGCGGGAGCCTCGACGGGACGCGAAGACTTGAGCCACAGTGAGCGATATGCGGGGATGGTGGGGTGGCGACCAGGAGGAGGAGGAGGAGGAGGAGGAGGAGGAGGAGGAGGAGGAGGAGGAGGAGGAGGATGCCCGATCGGGGGTGCGCCCGAGTAGCGCCCTGCGGGGTGCCTCTCCGAGTTCGCCTTCTTTTCCTGGCGGCCCCCCTTTTTTTTGTCGGGCCTGCTCTCGGGCCGGCCCGCCCTCGCTCGGACACGTCCATTCCCTGTGTTTTTGTGTCGGTTTCGTGCGTGGCTTTCTCGCCAAAGGATCAAGGGTGCTCCTCGATGGTCCTCGCCGAAAGAAAAAGGCACACGTCCGAGCGATGCCAAGCGGGCCGTCCGACGGCCCTCTCTTTCCTGTCGCCCCGCGCCCGCCTGCGCCCTTTGTGCCTCGACTCGGAGCGGGCGCGTCCCGCCGCTTGCTTGACCGCCAGTTGGATCCAGCTCCCGCAGACCTCCCCCCCCCCCCCCACACACACACACACAAACAGACCATTCCGTGGGAGGGACCTCGGGATTTGGGAACCAGAAGTCGCCTGCGAGCTGCTGGTACTCCTACAGTCATCGGCCTGACCTAAAGAACGGTAAATGAGGACCGAAGCCCCTTTTTCAAAGGAGTAACGCATAAGGAACGAGTGATAAAAGATAACGCATACGGAACGACAAGTAACGCATGCAAGCCTACGGAACGATCGAGACCCTTTTGAAAAGTAAGTGTTCCTTACTCAAGCCGCTCGCTCTACAAGGTTACTGCTATATGCTTGCCGCCGATTCGGAGGCGACGCGCACACAGTGCAAATGTCTGGGCCCAGCAGACATGATCCTGCTGAGCAGGTCCGCATTCCCTATAGACCTCCCGCCGTCTCAGAGAAAACCAAGCACGAGCTGAAATCGCTGCCAACCTTCCGCCGCCGGGGGGCCCTCCCGGGGCCCCGGGTCTGTCAAGAGCTCCTGGCAGGTTGGGGACTGGCCTGGGGGGTGGGTCTGGACTTCAGGGCCTCCCCGTTCGAAGGAAGTCACGGCGCAGGAGACCTGGGTCATCCTCGCCACTATCTGGCGCCCTTGCGTGGAGATCGCATGCCTGATGCAAAGACGCGTGCAGGACCTCGACATCGGACACTTGCAGGTCTGTCTGCGCCAGCCATGGAGCCTGGGACCACCATCATGACCACGGCGCCAACTGACGGCTGAAGTCAGACGTCCACCGCATCCTCCCCAAGAAGCCCTGGTGTGTGGCCTGGATGTTCGCTCTTGATAACCGTTGTTTTTCCTCTCTCTCTCATTCTTTGCTCTCTCTCTCTCTCTCTCGTCGGGGGGCTTCTCCTTTCTGGCGAATCTCCACGTCGGCAGAGGGTTGCGGAATGACAATATATTTGTGCTCAGGGTTTCCGGAACGGTTCCGCGAAGGTTCGTTGCGCCCCCGAGAAGAACACCCCATGTGCCACCGAAGAGACCTCGGCAACCTTCCCCTGGCAGAAACACGTGCGCTGAGGGTTTCTTGATTGGTTTCGAATGGATTGGCACGGGAAAACCAAAAAGGTACCCATACCGCTGCTCTCCGGACCTCTCCTGGGATGCGTTCTGACCAGGATCTCGAGGGGAATCTGGCGGTGGCGACGAGGGCCTCCAAAGAGGCCCCAAAAGGGAACAGCGAGGCAGGCGTAGTGGTATGGGTAGTTACCTTTTCCTCCTCTGCATGTTTTGTTTGGTTTCGAGGTGATTGGTAGGCTTTTTGGTGTATTCGCCCCGTCGCCGCGAGTGGCGGCCTCGTGCGCGTAGGTCCGCAAAACGTCTTCGAGTGGCCACGAAGTTCCACAGGGACCCCCCCCAGAAGCCAACATCGCCCCAACACCACCAGGAGATCAATCATTGGGTGCTCGCCTTTTTGTTTGCGACGAGCCTTTGAAGTCTCATATGCTGGCTCCGAAATGGCCCAAGACAGCCTCAAGAGTGGCCCGAAACGGCCCCACTATCGCCCAATAGCGCCCCAGGAGCGCTACAAAAGGGCCCGAGAGCTACCTATTCGGCCTCCGAGAGAGGGCGCGGGGGGGGGCGAATCAAGGACCCCCCCTTTCGACCGAGGCCTTCAAGATTACCCCAAGATGGACTCGGGGGCCCTCAATAGATCCCCCAAAAGCGCCCCAAGACGGCTCCAACATTGCGCCGAAATGGCCCCAACAGGCTCCCAGAAGCCCATCACCTTAATTACCATCGTTCGCATCCCTGCTTCATTATCTGCTTACCTACTCCCCTCCTCCAGGCAGCTCCCATGGGCATCCTGTCTGGATGAGCTGGTTGGGATACGAGAAGCGTCAGAACTTAGCATACATCACGTAGCTTGCACGTCCACAGTGCACGCACTCACGGCTTGATGTCACGGTTGTATTATGTTCTCTGTCGTAGCGTAACGCGACGTCGGGACTTCTATACAGACGCATCAAGCTGCAGGACAGTTGCAGGATGGGGTGAGTGGGAAGAGCTCCCAGAACGCAGGAGGTGAGGCGCTTTTCTTCCCGCGCAGCATAATCGGCACGCCTGGGCAGGTCGACGGTCGGTAAAATGCGGCCGCCTGCGCGGCAGCGCACATGGATGATGCCGACAGTGGATTGGTCCACGCCAGCCAAATAGCAGCCGCCAGCGGGAAGCCGCGACTCGCACACAGCTGCATCTGGCATCTATGTTTAGGTCGGGCATGTTCCCCTACAGGCGGATTTTGGACGACAGAGAAAACATACACCAGAAATGCACCAACCATGCCCAACAATGGTCCAACAATCGCCCCCATGTTATTTTGTGTGACTACTCTTGAAGATGCCCCCCTTGCAGTGCCACACTTCTCATTCGCGGGTCGAGAGCGCACCTCTTCCGGCCGAGGCAGAGGAGGGGGCCGCGCGAAGCGTGCCTTGCGCAGAGAAGGGGGGAGGAGAAGGGGGGCGCGGCCTCGGGACGAGGCCGGGAGGAGGCAGAGCCTCGGAACCAGGCGGTGCCCTGCAGTGGAGCACGCCCGACCCAAATCCACGCCTCGTGCGCACGCGCGCGTGTGCGAGAGGGCGGGGGAGACCAGAGCCTCGAGGCCCCCCCCGCCCTCGGCGCGCGGAGAGGGGCCGCTCCGACAACGAGGGCCGCACCGAACCGGGACCGAATGGATGGGTGTATGCTTGCGCCCTCCTCCTCCTCCTGCTCCTCCTCCTCCTCCTCGTCATCATCATCATCATCGTCATCGTCATCACCATCATCATCATCATCATCATCATCATCATCATCATCATCATCATCATCATCATCATCATCATCATCCTCATCCTCATCATCATCATCATCATCATCATCATCATCATCATCATCATCATCGTCATCACCATCATCATCATCAACATCCTCCCTCCTCCCTCCTCCCTCCTCCTCCTCCTCCTCCTCCGCTTCCTCCTCCGCCTCCTCCTCCTCCTCCTCGCAGAGGTGCGCTCTGCACGCCGGTGGCTCTCGGAGCGGGGGGGGAGGGAAGACCTGGAGGGTCCCTGGCCTTCGTCTGCGGGGCCCAAGAGAGGTGCGGCGACAGACCGTTAAGTGACCTCGAAGACCTCACCGCACGGTGCGTCGCCGCCTGGCCTTTGGGACCCTGGAGGCCCCAGTCGCCCGAGACGTCCTCGGAGAACGACGCAGGCCTCGAAGCCGTCCCAGACATGCGACGTCCTGGCTTTTTTCAATGCGGCGCCCCCGGAAGTCCCCACCCGCTCTCCGGGACCGGCTTTTTCGTCCTATAAACCGTTTTTTCGACGGGCACGAAGGCCGGCGAGGCCCGCCCTCTCCCCGCCCGTCCTGCTTGTTTTGCGACGCGATCACTCGCCATCGCTCTGACGTCCACTCCCAGTGCATATTTTGATGTAGTGTGTTTTTTGGGGGGGCTGAATGATAAAAAATGCTCCTCGATGGTCCTCGCCGAGAAAAAAATCCACACGTCCGAGCGATGCCAAGATCACCAAGATCATGTCTGGGGTGTGTCATCCCGAAGCCCCACTGGCTCACCACACGGCGTGGCCACCGCGCCGTCCGGGGCCCCCCCCCGCTCCACGAGCGTCGGCCCTGGCCACTCCGAGGACTCCGCAGAGAGTCCTTGGCTGTTGCAGCTCTGCTGGCATTCGTCGTCTGTTCCGCCTGCCGCTTAAGAAGTTTCCCGCGCTCGATAAGCTCCTCGCTGTGCTTCATGGTGGCAGAAACCGTCGTCGCCCGTGTGGCTGACCCACGTGGGGCCTGGGATAACAGCATGCGCCGCTCAGCCTCCATGTGTTCCAGGGCCCGGGGAGGGCCCGTGGCATCCAAACACGTTGACAACTCTGGGGGGTCTTTTCGAGAAGAAGAAGAAGCAGCGGCGGCGTAAGCATCGACTTCTTGAAATCCGAGTGGGTCTCTGGGATCTGCGCCGAATCCCCAGGGGCGGCGCCGGAGGCGCCAGCAAAAGGGGTCAGCGCCGATCCGAGAGAGTGCCGCGCGGAGCTCAGGCAGTTTATGATTATGCGCTTCTGCTTTCGTCGAAGGAAAGCTCGGTGGGCGGAGGCTGGCTGCTCAGCGCGACCACGTCGTTGGCGAAGGTCGGCCGCCCGCACATGCCCTGGCTGCCCCGAGAGACGGGCGTGCCACGTGCCTCCCCAAAGAGGCAAACCAGGTCAACCGCATCACAGGTGCAGCAGAGCACAACATAAACCACAAGCCAGGACATCTCGACTGCCCTAAGACCAACACGCAGCATGTCGCCACACTGCGCAGCACGTGCCATCGGGAAAGACCCAAATCGCATACAAATGCCAAACCGTGACAAACGTGCATAACCAACACGAAAGTCTCGACCCGGTAGGTTTTGAACACGGTACGTGTTACGCGTCACCCCCAAGGTGTCTCAAGGCAGCGGAGCAGAACGCAAGTGCAGCTTGCAAACAAGCCTGGCTGGCCACCATCCACAGGTCCAACCATACAAGCCAGATACACGATAGGCCAGAAAAGCCAGAAGCAACAGCTCTCACCAGTGCAGCTTCCAAAACGGCCCGGTTGAAAACCATCCAAAGGTCCAACCAGACAAGCCAGATACACTGGTAGGCCAGAGAAGCCAGAGGCAACGGCTCTCACCAGTGCAGCTTCCAAACAGGCCTGACCAGCCACCATCTCTCACAGGTGCAGCTTCCAAACAGGCCTCGTCGGCCACCATCCACGGGTCCAACCAGACGAGCACGATCCACTATAGACCAGGAAAGCCAGAAGCAACAGCTCTCACCAGTGCGGCTTCCAAACAAGCCTGGTCGGCCACCATCCACAAGTCCAACCAGACAAGCCAGATACACTGTAGGCCAGAGAAGCCAGAGGCAACGGCTCTCACCATTGTTGCTTCAAAACAGGCCTGGTCGGCCATCATGCACAAGTCCAACCAGACAAGCCAGATACACTGTAGGCCAGGAGAGCCAGAAGCAACGGCTCTCAAGAGCGGGAACACCCGAGCGCCATCGTCTTCGGCCTCTGGGGGGGTTGGCTGCTCGACCTCCAGGGCCGTCGAGAGACGACTCAGGATGGAAAGCTGGCCCCGCGGCAAAAGTTTAGGACTGCGGGGGCCGCGCGCTGAACCAAACCACGACAAGGGACGACTGGCCCTCTGCGCCCTTGCCTCCTCGGATTCCTCGGGCTCCACGCCCTCCCCCCCTCTCCTCCTCCTGCTCCTTCTCCTCGTCCTTCTCCTCCTCTTCCTCCCCCTTCTCCTCCCCTCGCTCTCCCGCAAGTTCGCGCCCGGGCGGCCCCACTGCACGGGGCGCGCACGGGTGTTTCGCGGACAAACTTCGATATGGCCCTGCTCGCGAGATTGGCGGCGCGCAGAAGGGGGTGGAGGGAGGGGGGAAGGCTTCTTAGAAGGAGGCTGCTTCTTAGAAGGTGGCGGCCTTATATATATATATATATATATATATATATATAGGACCGCGCCTTCTAAGAAGCAGGGGTGCTTCTAAGAAGCCTTCCCCCCTCCCCCTACCCCCCTCTGCGCGTGGCCGACGAGAGCCAGCACCGAGAAGCGTGGCGCCCCACGTCATCAACTACAGTGCTGAGAAGAGATGCGGCCGCACCCGCCAGGAGACTGGGCTCCCTCCGCGATCCCCTCCTTTCCCTCGTCGTCGTCCTCCTCCCCCTCCTCCTCCTCCTCCTCCTCCTCCTCCTCCTCCTCCTCCTCCTCCTCCTCCTCCTCCTCCTCCTCCTCCCCCCTCCCCTCGTCAATCCGGCGAGCTGCAGCGCCAGCCTCCGGAGCGCCGCGGCGGAAGTGCAGGCAACACAGGCTCGTGGTCGGCCACGTTGTAGGGATCAGTGAGAAGTCCGCCGCGGCGGAAGTGCAGGCAACACAGGCTCGTAAGTCACGCAATGGCAGTTGGTGCTGGTGCTGCGAGGGCGACAGACAGCGCGGGTGGGCCACGATCGGCGGCGACGCCGGGAGCAGCCCGTACGAAAGCGGGGCGCGCGGTGGCAACAGACCCTGGCGCTGCGAGGCAGGTGCGGGAAGGCCACGATCAGCAGGAACGATGGGAGCAGCCCGTGCGAGAATGAGGACATGCACAGTCAGTGGCCTCGGGCGCTGGCGCTGTCTGAAGGTGAAGAACGAGCCCGATGCCGTCAGTTACACTCAAAGCGATATCCAAAGTGAGCGGTGAAGACGGAGGCCGATGAAGGACGAGCCCGATGACATTTGTTACAGCGCTGGGATCAGGGCAAGGTGAAGTTGGAACCAGACCAACATCCTCATGCCGAAGAGCGGGAGTCGAAGCTGGTGACCGACGCTTCGAGAAAAAAGGCGAAGGTCGAGCCCGATGCCATCAGCTACAACCGACTCCGCGCGGGAAGCAGAATGCAAATACGGAGCCCGATAGCGACAAGGCGAGCAGTTGCAGCAAGCGCTGGTGATTACTGCGAGAAGCGTGCAGGAGCGAACGTCACCAGCTACAGAGCGGGGATCAGCTCGTGTGCGGAGGCACCCAATGGAAGCAGGAGCTGGCAGTGCGAGAAGGGCGCGCAGTGGCAGCAAATGATTGGCACTGCGAGAGGGCGGGAATGCAGGAGCGGACGCCCTCAACTATAATGGAGGCCCGTCCACAAGAAACCTTCCTCCAGAAGTCCAACCATGAGACCCCAGGACGTCCATTGATTTTTGGTGTGGGGGCGTCACGCTTTCCATCGCAAAACCATCGAAGCCCAAGAAACCCAGGGCACCCCGGAGGCAAGCAGGGTGTTTCTTGGCATGGGCCTCCACTGTACAACGCTGGGGTCAGCTCGTGTGCGCAGGCAGGCAGGGGCAGCATGCGCTGGCAGTGCGAGAGGGGCACGCAGTGACAGCAGGCTGCCGGGAAATGCGAGACGGCGGCAGTGCGGGAGCGGACATCTTCGGTTACGGTTCTGCTTCTGGAATTGGCAATGGAGGAGGAGGGACCAGGAGGAGGAGGAGGAGGAGGAGGAGGAGGAGGAGGAGGAGGAGGAGGAGGAGGAGGAGGAGGAGGAGGAGGAGGAGGAGGAGGAGGAGGAGGAGGAGGAGGAGGAGGAGGAGGAGGAGGAGGAGGAGGAGGAGGAGGAGGAGAAGGAGGAGGAGGAGGAGGAGGAGGAGGAGGAGGAGGAGGTTCGGCAGCGGCAGCAGGAATGGGCGGTGCGAGAAGGGCAAGCCGCGGCAGCAGGCCGCGGCAGCGCGATGGGGGTGGAGGCGCAGAGGAGCTGACGCCACCAACTGCAGTGGCTGGGCTCAGCTCGTGTTGCGACGTGGCCAAGGGGAGCGGCCGCGCAGAGCAGGGCTGCGAGTCCTCGGGAGCTCGGTGGAAGGCCTCGGTGTGAGGAGCGGGGGGCGACGCTGGAGCCCAATAGTCGTTGGGCGGGAGCGGGAGCCAAACGTTGTCAGCTACTGTTTCGGTACTCCAGATTTCATAATAAAAAGGAGGGGGTCTCAACCCTCCCAGACGAAAAGTTTTAGACCCCCCCCTGGGAGAACCCTCCAAAACATCGTCCCCAGACCCCCCCAGGCCCTCCAAGATAGCCTGGAAGAGACCCCCCCCGAAATGAGACCCCCCCTTTATTCCGAAATCTGGAGTACGCCTTTCAGGGCTACAGCTCGTGAGGCAGCCATTGTCGCCCAGGATGGGCTTGGGGGTTGGTGCTGCCCCCTCTCGTCGGCCCTGCTGTCGTGCTCACAGCAGGGTTGACCAGGCCACTCGAGTCCTCTCGGATCCCCTTCCTCTCCTGCCGTCTTCCCCTTCCTCCTGCTCCTCACCCAGCCTCTCCCCCTCCTGCTCCTCCAACCCTTCCTCCGCCCCTCCCCTGGGCCCGAGGCTCCATGCAGGCAGCCCTGCGCCGAATTGGGCCCTGGGCTGAGGGGTTGGAACCTCGAGCCTCGGCGCGAGGGGGAGGGCTCCCCCAGGTGGCGGAGCGCAGTTCCCGTGGGCCCTCTCGCCCGCAGCACTGGCGGACCCCACCCCGACTCGTTCCCCTGCCCTCCTGGAGGGAAGAGCAGTCTGCACAGGCGCCGGCCCTGGACCCAGGGTCGGTGTAGTATGCGTCCTTCTGGCTCGGCCAGGGAGGCCTATGCACCGATCCTGGGCCCAGGATGGGCCTGGCCAGGATCCTTCTTCGTGTACATGTTTCCCTGCCCCCTACCCACCCCCACGTGGCCTACTTTGGCCGTGCATCCCTCGCGAAGGAAGGCCGCATCGCAGCCACGACTGGCCAAAAGGAAGTGGCAGCAGACACGGCGGCCGAGACACTGCAGCGTGGTGGTCTGCAGAGCCCGGTCCTCCCAGCCCTTTTCCTCCCTCTCCTCCTCAACTTCATCCTGCTCCTCTACTTCATCCAGCTCGTCCTCCTCCTCCTCCTCCTCCTCCTCCTCCTTTTCTTTCTCCTGCTTCTCCTCCTCCTCCTCCTCCTCCTCCTCCTCCGCCTTCCGCCTAACCCTGCGCACGCCTCGAATCCTCCTCCTCCCCCTCCGCAGTTCCATCCTGCTCCGCCCACTTTGCATAATCTAGCTGTACAGGCCGCAGCAGCTCTGGCAGCGCGGACCCCCCCTAGTCCCAGGTTGCCTCAGCCCACATCCCGGGCGACATGACCTCGGCAACACGCACGCGTCAGCACAACACATCCCTGTGACACAAGATCAGCCAGCATCGAATCAGGGAATAGGATCCAAAATCCACATCTTCGTCAAATCGGGCTGCATCGGCACGGAGTCGGAGTCGAATCGGCTGCGCCATGATGAACAACAACGCCATGCAGCAACCGTCGGGCCGCATCGGGTCGCCAGAATATCGGAGTCGGATAAGATCGGGCAGGCCCTCCCGATATTGAGTCGGCTCGGTCGGAGAGAGAAGGACTCTGTGATGCGTCCCTCTGCCACGATGACCCCGGAACACATGTCGTCGAACCTGCTCCCCATATTTGGCCTCCACCCCCTGGGCATCCCTTCCCAGACATGCGACGTCCTGATTTGTTCAGGACGGCGTCCCTGGAAGTCCCGACCCTCTCCCCAGGACCGGTTTTCGTTCTGAGTCGTTCTTTGACAGTCCCGAGGCCCAGCGAGGAACCCCCCGGGGCCGAAAATAGCAAACAATCTCCCGTCATGATTTTTGTTACGACGCGATCATGTCTGGGCTTGCTTCCAGCGAGGATGCGATGCCTGGCTGGTCCCAGTACCAAGGCGAGACCATGAACCCTCGAGACACCCCGCCAATCGCGCGGCCTCTGCCCCAGCCAGATCGCACACGGAGGCGACGGCGAAGGAGGGTTGAGGGAGAGAGGGGCAGGGAGGAAGAGAAGAAGAAAGAGGAGGAGGAGGAGAAGGAGAGGGAGGGGGAGGGGGAGGGGGAGAGGGAGGAGGAGGAGGAGGAGGAGGAGGAGGAGGCGGAGGAGGAGGAGGAGGAGGCGGCGGAGGCGGAGGCGGAGGCGGAGGCAGCCTTTCAGGCCCGCCGCTCCATCCCCGGCTTCAAACAGATTGCCAACGTGATTGCTCAACTCGCGCGTGCTCTCCCCTCCTGGGGGATGTCCCTCGACCACCTGGGCGCTGGGGGCATGGAATCCACTGTGTGCTCTCTGCAATCTCTCCGTCGGCCCTCAGCCTACACCCTGCTCTCTCGTACGCGTGGCCTCCTCACATGCCCCCTCCTCATCCTCAACTTCGTAACCAACACCTCCCGCTCCTCCTCCTCCTCCTCCTCCTCCTCCTCCTCCTTGGCCACCCCCTCCTCGTCCCAGCCGCCTGTTGTTGCTGCTGCGTATCCGTCTCCTGCTGTTTGTCATCCTGGCCGTGTCTCTCCCCTTCCACAATCCTCCCCCCCTCTCGCTGCCTCCGTGAGGACGCCCTCCGAATACACGGTGGTGTCAGCCGGGCAACTGCACGACAGGCCAGCCTCCGCATACTGCTCCTGTGAGAGTTACAATCGACGAGGAATGGGAGTGGACGGCCCAAAGGAGGACCCAAGAGGGCCCCCAGACACCACTACCAACGTTTGGGATCCCAAACCCAGACGCCCGACGTCATGATGTTTTCAATGCGTCGGCCCCCAGGAGGTATCGACCCAACCCGAAAAAATCTTGGATCGTTATGGTGACAGACCGTACAAAGACCTCTGGCCCCCGAAGGTCTCACCGGACGATCCGTCGCCATACGGGTTTGGGAACCAGGCGCTCAAGGCATCCTCGGAGAACGACCCACAACCATCTAATAAGCCCGCTGGTCCCAGATCACATCCGACTCGCCAGACGGTGTGGTCACAGCGCCGATCGAGGACCCCTACGGTTGGCTTTAGTAAAAAATACCGCGCAACGCAGATCTCCGAAACGAACGCTGCACGTCGTTCATCTCTAATCGTGCTGATTTCTAACTGTGCTCGTTTCTACTTGTTCCTGGCCCCCTGGTGGCCAGGAAGAGGCCGAGGGTAGGACAATTGGACATGAAAGGATCTGGGCCCCCAGCAAAAGTCAGAGAACTCCCGAGTATCTCGCAAGGAACAGCGTGCATCCCTGTGAGGCGATCCCCCCGCGAAGGCCCCCTCTGCGCACGCCGTCCGCCCGCCAATGCTTCTCCAAGCAAGCAGGCAAGAAGTCAATACGCCCGGAGATTGCGCAGGACACAGATGTGGAAAAGTGTTGAACACGATCATCAGCATTACACCACGCGAAATGGTTAAGAAATCATGGGTTCAGAAATTCATGGTCTCAGAACTTGAATAAAAACCGCAAATTTCTATCAAAATCTTAGGATTTACACTCAAACGTTAAGAATAATCGAGACTCTGGCCGAAAACTCAAGTTTTCTTAAGCATCGCCTACGGTGTATACAGACCACGCTGCACTACAACCGCAAGTCTGCCGTGCGCACGAAGTGCCGCCTGCCAAGGCTTCTCCGCCCGCACGCCGTCCTCAGAGGTGGGGGGGGGGGAGGCACCGTGCCACAAGCCCTGGGCCGGCGGCGCCACGTCGCACGCCGTCCTTTTTTTTTCGCCGAAGAGGGTGCCTCAGAAGTGGGTCTCGGAGAGCGCGCTCCTTCGCTCGCGGCGACAGCGGACGTCCTGGAAGGGGCCCTGGGACACACAAATAAATACACACAAGTGAACGGATTCCCCATCTTTTCCAATATGTTCTGAGTTTTTGTCTTCCCCCCCACTTCCCATATTTTCCCCTATTTTCTGGGGGATCGACGATTCATTGTGTCTGTGTGTTTTTTTCCCTCCTGAGTTATGGGGGGGCGGGCCGGGGGGGGGGGGCATAGCATAACGCCCCCCCCCGCCGTGCAGTCCCGGCGCAGCAACGACGTCCGCGCGCACGACGACGACAAGCGACGACCACTACAGCGACGACGACAACGACGACGACGACCGCCACGACGACCGCGGCGACGACGGCGACGTCGGCGACGACGAGCGACCACGACGACGACGACAACGAGCGACCACGACGACAACGACGACGACGACGCCGACGACGACGACGACGTCGACCGTGACGACGACGAGCGACCACGACGACGAGCGACCACGACGACGACGACGACGCCGACGACGACGATGACGACGAGGACGTCGACGACGACGAGCGACGACAGTGACGACGACGAGCGACGCTTCCGGAGGTCTCCAGAGGTTTCCCGAGGCCTCCAGACGGCTCCTGAAGCCCCCCGGAAGCCCCCAGAGGCCTTCCGGAATCATCCGAAGACCTCCAGAGGCACTCGAAAGCATTCGAAGGCGTTTGACAACGACGACGAGAACGACGACGACGAAGATGACGACGACGACAACGACGACGACGACGACGACGACGACGGAGACGACCACGACGACGACGACGACGACGACGACGACTAGCGACGACGATGACGAAGACGAGCGACGGCGACGACGACGACAACGACGACGACGACGTCGACGACGACTAGCGACGATGACGACGACGACCGACATTGAAGAGCGACAGCGACAACGACGACGAGCAACGGCGACGACGACGACAACGATGACAACAACGACGACGACGACGACCTACATTGAATAGCGACGACAACGATGACGTGCGACGGCGACGACGACGACGACAACGACGACGACCAACAACGAAGAGCGACGAGGAGTGGGGGCGAGCACATGGTCGTTGCTTCCGCGTGGCATTTAAGGGGTATGCTCCTTACCTCCCTCCTCACTCCTCGCTCTTTCCCCCTCCTTCTACCCGTCGTCGTCGTGGTCGTCCATCTCCTACGAAAACCGCAAGTGCCTGAGAGCACCGCAACTTGCTCGCGACGAACGCCACTATTCGCATCCCTATGCGGATCCCTATGAGGACCCCTCTTGGGATCCCTATGCGCGTCCCTATGCGGATCCCAATTCGGATGCCTGTGCGGATCTCTATGCGGATCCATATGCGGATGCATGAGCTAATTGTCATGCGGATCCCTATGCGGATCTCTGTGTGGATGCCCCTCTATAAGGATCCCTGGGAACCCCAATGCGGATCCCGATGCGTATCCCGACGGAATGCGATCCCCATGCGGATCCCAAATGCGAATTTCTGTGAGGATGCCTATTCGAATCCCTATTCGGGTTCCTATGCGGACCCCCATGCGCACGACGGCAGTGCCGGGAGCGCACTGGGGGCCGGAGCGTTGCGTTATGGCGGGGGGGCTGGGCCGGGGGGGACATAACGCGCGCTATGACCCAAGCAATAAAGAGAAACAAGCTCCGAGATTGGCCGAGGTTGTTCCGACGCGGACGAGAGAGGGGAGGAGGGAGGGGTGGCGCGATCGGTCATGAGGCTGGACATCAATCTGGGGGGCCACGGCAAAAGGGGGGCCGACAAGGGATGACACGGGCAAAGTGGATGTGTGAGTTGGAGAGTCCCGGAGACTGTGCATGGGTCCAGAGGAGGAGGAGGAGGAGGAGGAGGAGGAGGAGGAGGGAGGAGGAGGAGGAGGAGGAGGAGGAGGCGCAGGAGGAGGAGGAGAAGGAGGAGAAGGAGCGGGGAAGAGCGGAGCGGGGAGGAGCGGAGAGGATGGAGGAGGAAGAAGGGGGAGGGAGGAGGAGGAACAGGAGACATCGGGAATCGGGAGAATCTGGCTGCGACTGAGACACAGATCACCAGACGGGCGAGAGAATGGCGATGACTCTCCGGGCCACTGCCCTTCTCGCGCGAGCATGCGCTAGCCTTGGCCATGGGATGCAACTGCCGGGACTTGGAGGTTTGAAAACAACCGCGTTTGCTTTCGGTCTGGTCGCCTTCGGCACCCTGCGGCCACGGAGATCTTCGAGGCATCAGAGCACTTATGACAGCAGATAATGTTGGGCTCGGTGAAGTTTGCCTCCTCCACCGGCCACTGCGCTTGCTCTTCGCGATGGTCGCGGGCTGCGCACGGCAGCTGATGATGAAGGCAACCTGCTTCGCCCCCTCTGGCGGCCACTGAACATTCTCGCGCGCGCCTTTCGCGCCTCCCGCACGGTCGCTGATGCAGCTGGGCTCTTTCGCGTCGCCTCCTCTGGTGGCCACTGCATCTTCTCGCGCGCGATGGTGTCGGGCTCCGCCAGGCAGCTGTCGGAGCTGGGCAGTTCCTTGGCCACCTCCATCGCACACTGCACTTTCTCGCATGCTGCGTGCGCGGGCCCTGAACGGCAGCTGATGATGTTGGACTCCGGCTTTCCCTCATCCAGCGGCCACTGCACCTTCTCTTCTGCGATGGTTGTGGGCTCCGCGCGGATCTTGATGTCGCATCCTCCAGCAGCCATTGTACCTTCTCGCATGCGCTGGTCATGGGCTCTGCACGTTAGCTAATGTTTGGTTCAGACGGCGCCTCCTCGACCAGCCAGTGCCAGAGTAGCGTTGTTCAAGTCGCGGCCGGCTGTAGCGACGAGGCTGTATGGGTGCTCGTCCCCTCCACCCTCCACTTTCTTCATAGAAGTAGAACCGTGTTTCTTGATGGCCATCTTTGGCGTCTGGGGTCCAGCGCTCCCAGCCGCTCCTTGCTGGGGTATGTGTACGATGCCGCTGAGGGCCACTGAGGGGACACATCTCCTGGCGGCGCGAGCAGGGGGTAGGGGCAGGGGGGAGGGCTTCTTAGAAGAAGGAGGCTGCTTCTCAGAAGGCGCCGGCCTCACGTCTACAGACAAGGCCCGCGCCTCCTGAGAAGCAGGGGGTGCTTCTGAGGAGCCTCCCCCCCCCTCCGCCTGCCCCCCCCCTTCTCTGCGCGTGGCCGATAAGTCTTCGGGTGGCAGCTCGGGCCTCCGGCGGCCGCTCGGGACGGCACCCGCGCAACCCGAGAAAAGAGCCCTCGGCGAGGCGCGGCCGCTGGAGAGCACGCCGAGGCCGGACGACCGCCGCCGAGAACCGACGACAGCGCCCAGAGACATCGAGACCTCGAACCTCAGACCTTCGTCCCCCTGCCCCCCCTCTGCGCGTGGCTGCCCTGACTTGTTCGATCCGCGGGTCGAGAGCGCACCCCCCTTCCGGTCGAAGCTAAGCGCGGGCCGCGCAGGGCTTGAATTTTTAGCAGAGAGGGGAAGGCAGGAGGAGGGGCTCCACGTCGAGGCCAAGAGAGGGCACAGCCCCGGAATCATGTGGCTGCCCAGACATGCGACGTCCTGGTTTCTTCAGGACGGCGTCCCGACCAGCTTTCTTCCCGACTCGTTCTCTGACGGCCCCGAGGCCCGGCGAGGGACCCCCTCGGGCCGAAGATAGCCAAAAACCTTCCGTCCTGATTTGCTTACGCCGCGATCGCGCCTGGGTGAGCATCTCGCTCGTCCCCGAACAGGCCTTGCAACGGCACGGGCCCTGCCGAAAAGGTCCGCGGCGGAAGCGCCTTCCGCCCGGGCGCGCGAGCGCGGGCCTGGGCTTGAGTCTGGGCCTTGAGAAGGACGAGGAGGAGGAGGAGGAGGAGGAGGAGGAGGAGGGACCGAGAAGGGGCAGGAGGAGGAGGAGGAGGAGGAGGAGGGACCGAGAAGGGGCAGGAGGAGGAGGAGGAGGAGGAGGAGGAAGCGAGAAGGAGGAGGAGGAGGAGGAGGAGGAGACGGATGAGCGAGAAGCGAGGCGGAGGAGGAGCGAGGAGCGAAGAGACAAGAGGGAGAAATCAAGAGGGGGGAATAATAACGATGCGGATGGGAGGGACGATGATGTTGATTTGATGACAGTGAGATGGTGAGGGTGGCGAGGCTGGTAATGTGGATGATGGTGCTGATGCGAATGGAGAAATGAATTAGTGATACTGATGATGCTGATGATGGTGATGATCATGATGATGACGATGATGATGATGGTGATGAGCGAGGAGGAAGCATAGGAAGACGACGAGGATGAGGAACATGTAGTTGAGGACGCGAGAAGAATAACAACGAAGGAGGGAGAAGGAGGAGGAGGAACACGGGGAACAGGGCAATTAATGATGAGGGGTGACAGAAGAGTGAGGAAGAAGAGGGCAGGACAGGGAGGAAAGGGCCCACTGACCAAGAAGAGCAGTCAGAGGAGGAACAGGAGGAGAAGGGACGAGAAGGAGCAAAAAGGAAGAAGGAGGAGGAGGGGGCGAATCTGGAATGAGGGGGGAAACGACGAGGAGGATGAGGGGGAGAAGGGGGACGAGGAGGAGAAGGAGGAGGAGAAGGAAGAGGAGGAGGAGGGAGGAGGGAAAGGGATGAACCCGCTCCCGAAAAACCGCTCGTTCCACTGGAAATCATTATCCGCCCCTTGTCTTCCTCGCGCCGTTGTCCTACTGGTGCTCCTCTTCCCACCCTGCTGTTCCTCGTCCTCCTCCTCATCTTAAGTTTTTTGGAAAACTCAACGCATCTGGATGTCCCCCAAAACGCTCCTTGGGACCCCCCCAAAAAACCATCGATTGTGAGCATATTGGGGCACATCATGGACGCCCTCGCCAATCACTAGACTTCCGTGGGTTACGTGGCCAATCGTCCACTTTCCCGAGGCCAGTGGACGGCGCCGGGCTCCAAGATCGGCTTTCGCACTGGACGCTCGACGGCGCCGTGCACAGCCATGCGACCTCGCGCTCGGACTCTTGAGGCGCTGCCAGATCAGGCCATGCCGAAAAGCACCAGAAGAGGGATGACGAATCACGAATATGGAAAAATCGCGCATGGGGCGGTTTGGTGGTGTGCTGTTGCTGGAAACGTCCGTAAGCAATTAATTTTGGCCTTCAAACTGAGCAGACTTCGACGGGCGATCGAAGAATTGTTTCCGGGCGTAGCAGGAAACGCCGCTGACCGAACGAGGATTTTTTTCCGGGCGAGCGGGGAAATCGTCCTCAGTCGAACGAGGGAAATATTTCGGGCGGGCGGATACATTTTACCCGTCGAACGAAGAAGTGCACAAACGCTGGAATCTGAAACTCCTGTTGGAAACCTCCAGGCAGCACGGAGAATTGAGCGCCATCGAAAGGGCCCTCATCTCCTGAATGCCGCCGAGACCCGAACACCCTTGAGAAACAATCGACCCTGTAAACGCACCCGTCTCTCTGGACCCCCTCTCCAGCCGTCGAACCCCCCTCTCTTCCGATACACATCGAACACATGCGAACGCAACACGCTCACTTGAATGACACACGCCTGCCCTGGAATTGAAAACACTTTTTTTCCCTAGAACAATCGGCCATCCCGAGTTTTCAACTTTGGGGCAGTGACAGTTGATTGGGCCAACGCTTCGCAAGATGACGACCGATCCCCTGATTACAAGAGCCGTCGAACGAGCAACTTACGGACGCTGCAAAGAAAACTCTGGCTGGAAGCCCCAGACACCACGGAGCGAAACCCGAACACCCGCGAGGAACAACGAGCCTTGGAAACGCAATCGTTTCTCTAGACCCATCCGGTTCACAATGACTACATGCCAAGGCAGAGCGAACGCCTGAATAACTCACGCGTTCCATAAGTTTTGACATCCCGCATTGTCAACTTAAGGGCAGCAGCCGTTGTTCGGGCGAATTCCACGCCAAAAAAATCAGCCCATCACACTAAGACAGGCAACTCGCGCGCAAGAAGTTGATGGGCAAGGATGCGAGGCCCTTTGGCGCCATACGCCAGAGCGTACCCAATCTTATCGCGACACCTCTCTTGGCCAGGTGGTGGTGGCGCGCATGCCCCCTCCCCCCGAGCCGATCAGCCGCTGCCTCGAATCTACCGTAGGGCGCGCCTTCTGCCGCGCGGCGCGCGCAGCGAGCGAGCGAGCGTCGGCGGCACGAGGCGGGCGGCGGCAGGCGAATGCCGGCGACGACGGGGGGTCGGCCGAGGCGGGCGGAAGCAGGCGCGGGACTTGCGGGCGTCGGACAAGGGCAACGATAGGCAAGGACACGATCGAGACCGAGGGTGCCCTTGCATCCGTGCCTCGTCTGTCCATCGGCAGCCAGCTCCGATGACCAGCCCCGCGCCAGAAGCCTCGCCATGGGCGCCGGAGGGGGCATGTAGCATGTATCCTCACCGCACAGCTCTATGATCAGCTCCGACTGTAAATCTATAGGGGGCCGCGTCGATCCACATCTCCCACTGATCACCGACAGCGGTCTGATGGCCCCACTCCGCCCAGGAACGCTGGGATTTGCCATCGGGGGGCGAGCGCTCCTCCTCCTCCTCCTCCTCCTCCTCCTCCTCCTCCTCCTCCCTCCTCCTCCTCCTCCTCCTCCTCCCTCCTCCTCCTCCTCCTCCTCCTCCTCCTCCTCCCTCCTCCTCCTCCCTCCTCCTCCTCCTCCTCCTCCTCCTCCTCCTCCTCCTCCCTCCTCCCCTGGGCTTTATAACGCCGATCTGTCGGCGACGTGTCGCCGATTCGAGGTCGATGGTTCCCCCCCGAGCCGGTCCCGGTGTGGCTTCCGGGTCAGAATGCGGGCCTCGGGCGGCCGTTCGGGACGGACAGAAGATTCGCAAGCATAACGTCCCCCCCAATCGTTAACCTCAGTCGGTGGCAAAACCCGCCGGCGGATCCTAGGCGAGGAGGTGCTGAAACGGTGACACAACAACCAATATAACCTATACTTCGTCCGAGCGGATATCCAGAATGGCACCGACAAAGGACGCATAACAAGAGCACTACTGAGTAAACACTTACGGGCGCCGGGCGCGCCGATGAGGACTCGCAAACATAACCCCGAAACAGGCGATGGCCCCAGACTCGGCAAGGTCTTTTGAACACAGCGAGGCGAACGTGTGAACGGATGCACGGTGCCAGCTGGCCCCCCGCCCGCATCGACAGCGCGCGGAAACCGGAAAGACGAAAGCTTTGAAAAACTGACAACTATTTCGATCCTCCACAGCGAGGCCCTTTTTTGGAACGCCCCACTTGGTAGGACACCGTGCCCTAGAAATGAAATTGCGCCCTGCCTCCCCCTCCTCCCCCTCCTCCTCCTCCTCCTCCTCTTTCTCCTCCTCCTCCCTTCTCTGCCTCCCCGTCCAAGTCCTGATCTCCCTCGTCCTCGTCCTCGTCCTCCTCCTCCTCCTCCTGCGCCCTCCTCCTCCTCACGCGCCTTATCCACCAAGGACACCTCCAACATCCTCCTCCTCCTTCTCCTCCTCCTCTCGCATCCAGGGGGAATGCCTGGCCACATACCAGCTAGAATAATCACGCCCTTATGTTCGTTCCCCCTGCTCCTTTCCACTCCCTCCTCCTCGCGTTCCTCTTACCCCCCACCCGTCACTCCATCCGTCTTCCCCGAGGCTGTGAATATCCACCAGAAGATCCACACACGCACACACATTCACACACACACACACACCACGAACCTAACTTTTGGAAAGCTAGCCCGCGAAACGGCCACGCCGCCGCATGGGCAAGTGCCAAGACGAACCGAAATAGGTCGCTGCCGTAAGTCCGACAACTGCCGCCGAATGCACCTGCCCGCGCTCTCCAGCGGTCTTCAGTTCTAGGACAGCCAGCATCACGCAGCACACGTGATAGCACCAAGAAACAATCCCCCGTCGGCCTAGAAATTTCCTCGGTGACCCAGACGTACTTCCTCGTGCAACCGAAGAAGATCCTAAAACACCCGGGGACTCCCCCCGCTCGCTTGAAATAATTACTCGGTCGACCGGACAAATGTTCCGTTCGTTGCAAATTGTCCCGTGTCGCGGCTGGTCTTTCTGGTTGGTTGTTCACCCGCGCCAGGTGAGTAATGTGACTTCCGAAACCACCAAAAAAGTCGCATCCTCTCTCGCACAGTTTGTTTGGAATGGGAGCCGAGACTGAACTTGATATCTTTGGGGGATACGGGGGGACACGAATTAAGATAAAGCCGTGGGGGTCAATGCGTCCAACAGCTGGGCACTCCTGGGGTTCCTAAGGGAAATATGGAAGCAAACCCGTGAGTCCGGTATGCGAAAGAGGACGAGGAGAAGGAGGAGAAGGAGGATGACCAGTGCAAGCCCAAGACCCATTAACAATGTTGGAATACACCCTCCCTACAAATTCCCTTTTGTTTCATAGTCCCATGCAAACGCTCATTTCCACTGAAAGGATTGCCCCGTTGCAAAACAGCCGTGTGAAAATCCGGAAGCATTCCGAACACTTTTCCTCAAGATTTCAGGACCACGAATTCACCTGACTATTGCGCCCTGGCGATCCTGAGCCGTGACAAACCGCCATACTGGGAATTCAACGCCGCAAATCGCTTTAACGATTGCGCCTGGACGACTCGGAATCGTTCGAATGCGACCCTGGTACGTTAGGCATGGAAATCTGCGAATCTTCAGAGAGCTACATTGTGAACATGACCCGCCGTCAACTCGTGTAACATTGCAAATATGTATTAAACGAATATGATCGGCGCTATGGCGATACCAACAATTTGAAAACGAGACGCCCTCAATCCGCGAACCCCTTGTGAATTCTTTAACCGGGTCCGCGCGGCGTTCAGCCGAGATCCACATATTGAAGACCACCCGCCCTCCATCCGTGAAGCCATTGCACATTTATGAAACAAAATGTGCATGGCGCCACGGCACCCGCCTTCAATGCGTGAAGCGATTGAAATAATATTTAAAATAATGTGCGCTGCTGTACAACGAGAGCCACACGTTGCAACAAAAAACAATCCTCAATTCGTAAAACTCCGGCGCATGTTTGAAACGAATGCGCGCGACGCGAAGGCGAGAACCACCTTCTGAAAACCGTCCGCCCTTCATCCGTGAAGCTGTTGCAAAGTAGCCTTGACGGCGCAAGTGGTGAGGAAATCTCAAGTGAAAGGCCTGGCCCGTCTTTCCGACTGACCTCGGGATGCGAAAGGGAGAAAAATCACAAGGAACGGAATGAAGAATGAGGAGGAGAAGCGCGAACGCCGATTATTGCGAACCCCATCAACCAGCGATTCCTGGAGCTCTGTTTCAAGAGTCGCCTGGCTTTAGTTGGATCACCCCCACCCAAAGGCCGACCGGCCCCGGGGGGAGGGCGGCGTTGGTACGACTCTATCGCCTTCAGGTCCACAGTTCACAGCAAGAAAAAGCGACAACGCGGAACAGACGACGGCATGGCGACTGCCCCGACCGGCTCAGCCCCACATCCGCAGGTACGAGGGAAGGAGCGAGAGTCACCTGAAGAGCAGGTCTGTTCGATCATCTATGCGCTGCGAGGCCCAGCGCCGCCCAAGAGGTCAGCGGAGAGCCTCAGAGCGTGCCGAACGGCGCAGGAACCCGTGGAGGAAAAGGAGGAGGAGGACACGCAAGCTTGGACCGCGTTCCCCCATGGGGCGCTCTCGGATGCCCGCGCTGCTGTGGCCAGGTGCAAGATCCAGATCTTGAGGGCCCTTCCAGGTAGCTTGCCAAGGGGATGCCCAGACAAGTGTTTGAGGTTTTCCAGTATGTGCGCTGGTGTGCATGTCGCCGCGCCGTGTGTTCTTGAAGCGCCCAAATGGACGACGCCGACACCATGGCAAACCCACGGCAAGACCTGCGCCCAGCGCCCCAGGATACGCGACTGGCGGCGCGGCAAGCCCCACGGCAAGCCCTGTGTCCGAGACGGAATGTGACCTGTTGTCTGAAGCGCCCTCCCCAAGACGTAAGGCCGTGCGTCGGAGCAAGCACCGTGGCGACACACCTTCTGCCAGTGGTACGACGAACTAATCGAATCGTAATGTTATGAGCGCGTCTTCGGGCCAACGTCGATGTTTCTAGGCGTTCCCAGATCTGCTGCCAATAGAAAAAAGGGGCGGGGAACCAAGTCGGAGTCCGGGCCAATTATCCTACCAGCCCTCTGGGCGCAGGTGGTCTAGAGCGTTTCCTTTTCCGACCTCCTGCCTTTCCCTGCTCGGGAGGTTTACCTCGCCCCCCCCTTCCCTGCGTCTGGACGGGCTTCCCCGCGATGTGGCAGAGGGTCCTTGTTGGTCCAAGATGGCTCCAAGAGGGCTTCAGAGAGCGCAAGATGGCCTCCAAGATGGTCGAAGATAGGGGTCGATGGGTCAAGATAGCCTACGACACACGTCCAAGAGGCCTCAAGACGGCCCCAAGACGGTTGCCCTCCGAGGCCTCCAAGGACCCCCAAGAGGCCAAACTCCTTCAACAACCTGATGAACAATAATGTTGTTTGCCGTCTCGCTTTTTCGCCTCCGATGGGTTCTTGAGGCATCAAGGTGGCCCCAAGACGGCCCAAGATAGCCCCAAGAGGGGTCCAAGAGGGCCCCGAGACGGCCCCAAGAGCGCCCAAGAGCGCTCCAAGAGCGGGCCAAGAGGGCCCCAGGACGGCACTTTTGAGCCTCCGATGGGGGGGTCCGAATTAAGGACCCCCCTCTTTTTTAGCGAAAAGGCCCAGGACGGCCCCAAGAGGCCCCTCAGGCATCCCAAAAGAGCCCCAAGAAGGCCCCCCGTCCCCCCAAAAGAGCCCCAAGAGCGCCCCAAGAGAACCCCAGGACAGCCCCAACATGGCGCCAAGATGGCATTACGAGCTTATCCTCCCCATTTGTTTGATCCATGCGGCCTAAGACGGCCCCTAAGAGGCCTCCCAGACCCCCAAAGAGCCCCAAGAGGGCCCTAAGACTCCCCAAAAGAGCCCCAAGAGGGCTCCAAGAAGGCCCTAGGAGGACCTCAAGGTTGCCCCAAGAAAGAGCTCCAGGAGGTCCCCAAGAGAACCCCGAGAGAGCCCCAAGATGGCTCCAAGTTTCGAAACGCACACGAGTTTAGGATACACATCAGTGCAACAGCTATTACGAGTCATCGAAACACCCCTCACCTCTCATCGAAGCACCATCGTCGCTTGCACCGATTTCCATCTTAAACTTCAACGTGGCAAGCTATGTGTGATCCTTGTTTTCCCGAAGACGGTTGCGCGACTGCGTGCGTCCTGCAGCCCCTGATTCACCAACTCCCCTGCCGATCGTTTCTGGATGGGCTGGTGGGGATACTTTTGTCGGCAGCCGCAGGCGAGAGTGCAACAGCGGCGAGTCAGGGTCCGGGCGGGGCGCGCGAGGGCCTACGCTGGTGGCGATGTGTGTTTTTTTGGTTCGCGGCTCCAAGGCGAGGGACATGGGGCGAGCACACCGTCCGGGGCGCGGTACGTAGATAATTGGCGCGAGATCGCCGCAGACTCCAGCGGACAACACACGCAGCGGCACATGCACATGCCAGGGGCAAAATGCCCCTCATCGAGACGCATTCCAGCGTCTGCTGGTGACCGGCCCAGACAGCCCGGCTGGTGGGGAAGCAAAAGGCGCGGCAACCGGCAACGGAACGGGGGGGAGAAGTCGCCCTTGCGGCGCCAAACTCCAGCCGAACCGCAATCGGAAGCGAGGCCAAGACGGACAGCAAGGCACTGTAAGAGCCGCGGGCAGAACGCGAGTCCGAGTGGCCAATGACCAGGCGGAACCCACGTGTGTGCACACAGATCCAGGCCGTCCAACACCTCGGAAAAAGGGGGCGAGCGCGAGCGAGAGCAACTAACTCAGACTCACTGCGGCTCCACGAACATACGATGATGCGGCGAGGGAGGCCCGACTCACCAAGGCTCACTGAAGCTGGGGTGTGGCTGATCCGCGTCAGAGCGCCATCCAGTAGAGGCAGACCACTGGTGTGCGCTCGCGAGGCTGAGCAACCTCCAGCCGGTAGCCTGTGCGCTCACACCGTATCCGAATCACGCTGTTCGGGGGCACAACGATGCAATGTACTGACGAGGGCTGGTGGCTGTGGCTGCGCCGAGAAGAGTGAAACGAACTCGAACCGCAGAAGGCTGAACCACTCAATGCAGGGCCGTTCACTTTGACGAAGCCAATCACCAGGAGTATGGCGGACAGCCGCACCCACTCAACACCTGCCACGCTGCCCGTGCAGAAGCCGAATACCTCCGACGCTGGGGCGAGCCGATGGCTGGCAGCTGCAGAGCTGCTGGGCCGTACCGTTCGCTGGCGGCGTGCTGACGGCGGGCCAAGACGTCCTTGTAGTAGAACCATGGCCGGGTCGGCGACGAAGGAAGGTGCTCCAGGGCAGGTCTCAGGGCAGGGGGGGGGCGCAGCCAAAAGCCGCTGAACACAAGTGTCAATGAGGGGTGTCCGAGCACCATCCAGTAAGAGGCAGAGCTGGTGGGGATACGCGAAGCGTCAAGACTTATTACAGTATTGTGTTCGCTGGGATCTAGCTGTGCCCTTCTGGTACGCGGGCACGCCGCCCCTTCTGATTTGGGCCCTCGCATAAAACAAGAATGGCGCCCCGTCCTGCTCATCGTCCAACTTGGCGATGGGCAAGACTGCTCTGGAGGGCAATGACGCCTGTCCCTTCTGATCGACTGCGGCCTGATCGCTTGTTTCCTAGAAAGAGTGCGCCCACCTCCCTCCGAATCGCCCCATCCATTTCTTATTCTTCTTCTCCTTCTTCCTCCCCCTCCTCCTCTTCCTCCTCCTCCTCCTCCTCCTCCTCCTCCTCCTCCTCCTCCCCCCCCTGCTCTCCTCTATATTCTGGATCACACTCCCTTCTCCTTCTCACCTCCTCCTTCTCGTGCCCCGTCATTGCTCCTCGTCGTCGCCTCTCCCTCCTCGTCATAATGCTTTTCCTCCGCGATCCTTGAGAGTTTTGCTCTTCTCGTAGAAATCTCTGTCGAAGACGTCTCTGTCGTCGAAGGCGTCTCTGTCGTCGAAGACGTCTCTGTCGTCGTCGATGTCCCTCGACAGCGGGGGGGGCTTGCTGGATGCGTGCGTCCTTGCAGCGCCCTTTGAGGAGAAGGAAGAAGACGACGATGAGGAAAGCGCGGGCGAGATGAACGTGAAGGCGGATAAGGAAGAGGATAATAATACTGAAGACGAGAAGGATATTATGGAGGAGGGTGCCATTCACCAGAGCGCGTGCGTCGGCGACTGCACGGCGGAACCTCCAGGCCGAAGACCCGCGAGAGCCGAAGGCCTGCCAGGGATGGGAAGCGCGACTGCCCTTCGGCTAATGACGTCGCTGGCCAGGAGACCCCGGAAGGATCAGAGCTGCCCCGGACGTCTGACGCGGCACGCCATGGTGCCACGTTTCAAGGGGCCGTGTGTGAGGGGCACACTGCTCAGTACCACTACCATATGTAGGACGGGGAGAAGGGATGCTGAGGAGGTTCTCCTCCTCCTCCTCCTCCTCCTCCTCCTCCTCCTCCTCCTCCTTCTCCTAACTATGGTAGTGGTGGTACAGAGTTGGGCCATCAGTGTGGCCTGGAGGATGCCGTCTCCGCTCAGGATCCCGCTCGCCAGCGGCGGTGCCAGCTGTCCGAAGTCCGGATGCTGACATCCTGCCCGCATGGCCAACTCTGCAAGCCCGGGGGCGGCAGCGCCGACTTCTCTTGAAAGGGCGGGGGGGAGGTCATGCAGGAAACCCAGACCCCCACGTCGTGATTTTTGTTTACGGCCATGACCTCCAGAAGTCTGAACTCCTTCTCCAGGACCAATTTTTCATCCTGCATTATTTTTGAACGCACCCGAGTCCCAGTACGGGCCCCTGAAGGCCGAAAACAAGGACAAACCTCCCGTCTTGATTTTTTGAAAGCGCGAGGGGGCCTTGGAACGGGTCCTGATTGGAACGGGTCTGGGACCCCCAGAGGACACCCCCTCGGGAGCGGCCAAGAGGGGGGTGTCCAAGAGGGGGGGGGGCGCAAATCATGACCGGCGGCATGTGCGCGGCCCAGCGCGTGGGCCAGGGACGCAACGAAATGAGAAGAGGCGCCATGAAATCTAGGGAAATATCATGGCCCCCGCCATGATGTCCCCCCCCCCCCCCTAGTCCTCACCCCCCTCGTGGACGGTTTTCCCCGGGGGCCGTAGGCGACCCGAAGGAGGAGGGGGAGAAGGAGGAGGAGGAGACGGAGGAGGAGGAGGAGGAGGAGGAGGAGGAAGAGGAGGAGGAGGGGAGGAGGAGGAGGAGGAGGAGGAGGAGGAGGAGGAGGAGGAGGGAGGAGGAGGAGGAGGAGGAGGAGGAGGAGGAGGAGGAGGAGGAGGAGGAGGAGGAGGAGGTAGGAGGAGTGGAGTGGAGCAATCGGACGTAGTCCGTTCGAGCCCAGAGATGCCAGGGGGGCCATCCAGTATTTCTCGGAGGGCCGTGGGGGGCGACATCCCACGGCCCACCGCGACAGGCCCCCCTGGCCTCACAATTTACTCGGTGGCGGCACCCGCCGCGAAGGAACCGATCGCGGCTTCGGCTGCCGAAACGTGCAACGCCTCAAGCACAGACTTGCTGGGACCCGCTCTGGACGGGTGGAGGCCTCGCCTGATCCTGCTGAGGTTCTCGAGGCCTTTGCCAGTGGGTCCCAGGGCCCTGCGCTCTCCCACTTGGTGGGAGAGAGGGCACGGCAAAAGAAGACTTTTAACCTGGTGCGTGGCCGTATGGCCGCACTTCACACAAAAGTACAAATGCCACTTGGGGATGGTGGCCAAAGAGTGGGAGGGGTGGATCAACTTGCCACTGATCACGCGGGGACCCCTCGACCACAGCACCTCTCCACACGCGGCGAACTCGGGGAGGGGGCTAGGCGGCGCACACTCAGTGGCGGCAGCTGGAATAACGTGGCAAGCGTCAACGATGATGAGGCAGGCAGGGCATCTCCATTTGTCGGCACACCGCTCGAATTTGTGCTGAGAAGCCGCGATCGCGGTCTGCAACTGAGAGCGAGGGGCTGCCTCCTGGGTGGATTGCCTGTCTGGCCACAGTCCTCGAGGCTCTGAATTCTTGCCTAAAGAACGTAAAATCAGTCGAGCCCTCTGTCGGACGATGGCTGCAATAGCGTCGTATTCATCGGTCCTGGGGACAGGCGGGAGGGCAAGGGTGGCCGACTTGTGGGCCGCGCTTCCCGCGAGCTCATCGGCATGCTGGTTGCCGAGGGCCATAAATTTTTGGAAACCATTCAAAGTGAGGGGATCGGCGTGAGATGGGGTCCAGAGCACCGAGACCGAAGAGCAGCCGCCAGATCGATCCTGCACGAGGTGCCGAATTCTCAGCCAGAGATCCCCATTCTTATTCTTGCCTCTGAGGCTGCCAGGTCGGAGACATCTGCCATTCTGCCAGCCGCGCTGCAGGGCTAGGTGATCAGTGACAAACGTGAAATCCTGCTGGCACGTCTCCAGTGCCAGGCAAAACGCATGCAATTCGCCTCTTGGGACGGTCTGGCGGGGGCCTGGGAGGGGGGCGAGGAGACCCGCGTGGAGGGTCCAGGAGGCCGAGGGAGGGTCCCATCGGAGGGCCGCGAGGCCAGAACCAACACGTCTTCGTCTGACGTCGTCGGAAAAGGCGCCGCCTGACCCGTCGCCAAAAAGAAACAACTCGCCCTCAGCGTTACGAGCTCCTTCCCACGACGGCAACCCCTCCCGCACCGCACCAACAAACTCCCACCCGTCCCTCCCAGTCAATGGCTCGAACGCGGGCGTAGTGAGAGCGACAGAGGGAATGCCACGGAGCCACAGGGCAGGGTCAGCTTCGGCCCCCGCCACGGCTCGCGGTAGTAGCTTGTCACTGGCCTCAAACTCAGGTCCCACATTCGCCTCGCACTGCCACATGCGGTGAAACAGGGTTTCAGGAACTCCTGCGCTGCATCGGTCGCAGTTCTTGTCGATCTGGTAGCCCGCGCTGTGGAGGCGGTCCCTGGTCCATTGTCCACCACTGATGACAGTGTTGTTGAGGGCCCAATCGCTGAAATCGCCGTTTGCGGGGAGCCTCCTTTGTTCCATGCGGATGGTGACCATGTCCGCTCCTCCAGCCAGCGTGTCACCATGGTCGTGCGTGGCGGCCTGAGTCCAGAGGAGCCTGTGCAAATCCTCGCCGAGGTCCTGCAATACTGTGTGAATGTCGGCGTCGGGGAGGTCAGGGTCGTCGGCAGAGGGGAGGTTCCACTCCTCGATGTAGCCGTCCTTCGTGCGCCTCCACGTGGTAGCTGAGGTCGGCTCCCAGCTGGCTTCCAGCAGGGTCGCGATGGCCGCGCCAGTGGGCCCCTTGACCCTGCACCACAGCTTGGGGCCTGCGGCTAGTAAAGTGGTCCTGATCCTTGGCCATGCTCTGATGATCCTGGCGTGCGTGCTCGGGTGGCGAATCCAGTGCTGGAGCCAAGCCTCGATGAATTCGATCCTTAGGGAAACTCCTGGGTCCATGCCGTCGAAGGTGGCGCCGAGGAGGGAGGTGGGGCATCGGCCCGCTGCTGCCCCCGTGGCCGCGATGGCGGCCTGACGGCGCCATCGTAGTAGAGCGTGTCGAGCGAGGCCGTGTACCTGATGGCCAAAGACTCCTTCGGGGAGAGCGCCAGTACGCCACAGTCCTGCCGAGATTCGGGCCTGCTGCGCAGTGCTCCGTAGTCGGTGTATCTTGCGAAACCTAGCTGCGGCTGGGCTCTGTCGCTTCCTGGCTTTGGCTTGTGCCCGTCGAGTAGCCGCAGCCGCGTCAACTCCGAGGTCGACGGCCGTGGCGGTCGCTGTAACAGGGATGTCGTACTGCCGCAACTTCTTGGCTAGCGATTTGCGGACCTTGGGGGTGGAGCCGATGAGGACCGTCTTGTCAGAGATGGGCAGCTCGAACTCCTTTAGACCGTCGCAAAGCGTCTTGGCGGCACGGGGGAGGTGCTTCTGTAGTGTGCGTAGGACTCCTTCGACTCGAAGGACAGTGTCGTCTACGAAGGTCCACATCTGGGCCAGCTCTGCCTGCGCTTGGGCTTGACGCAGACTAGGAAGTAATATGAGTCGTGCCAAGGTCGTGCCATGCGGGGAGCCTGCGATGATGCCTTTGGAGGCGAAGATAGGCATACTCACCCATTGTCGACTGCGCAAGAATCTGGGCGCCAGGTATAGCTGTACTTCCAGAAGTAGAATGATGGGGGGAAAGCCGCAGTTGAGGCCGACCATAATGAGGTTGGCGAGCTTGATATTGTCGTAGAACTTCTGGATGTCTAATAGCAACGTGGCTGACTGTATGCCAAGTGCTGAGGCTGTCTCGTCTAACAAGGCCCTGTGTAGGGCGGCCTGGAGGGCCGAGGAGCCTTTGATGGCTGTAGTCCAAAAGTCGTCCAGGCCTTGGGTCCAGGATGTAGATGCAGACGACCTGATGCGAGACCAGAGTCTGGCCATGTGAGGTAGCATGCCGAGAACTCTGTCGCCTCCAGCCTTCTTGGCTGCTAGGGCTGCAATAGTGCCTGAGATTTGTAGTGGCCAAATGCCTGCTTGCTCTACCGCATTGAGGATATCCGCATAGGCTTCGACTGCTGGTTCTGGTAGTCGATGGAGGTCGCGAGGTCCGAGGGCGTCAACTCCATGTGCTTTACTGAGTGGCATGCGGCCGTGAAAGCGGTGTACGATCTCGGCTGTAATGGGCTCGAGCGGTTGGCGAGCGGCTGCTGCCTTGGCCTTTGACAGCGCCTGTAGGATGTCGTCGGGGGTCTCGGTGGCCTGCCATACTTGTTGCCATTGTTGCTTCTTGCTGTCCATGATAACGGTGGGGTCGGCGATGGTCAGGTTGGTCGTGTAGGCCTCGATGTGACGCACGGGCGCTGGCTTGACATGGGCGTGTAGTACTCCAGGGCGGTGTTTCCATTGCTTGGCGAGCCAAGCACCGTAAGCCCTCTTGGACTTAGCGAGGGCGGCAGCAAGCGCTCTGGAGGCCCAAGTAGCGGTAATAGTGACCAGGTCGTCGGTGTCCTCGTTGTCCAAGTGCGGGGCCCAGACGAGTGCAAACCAGCGGAAGATGGTGTCCTCGTCCTTCTCGAACTGGAGGTCGTGAAAGTGGGTGCTGAAGTGGTCCGCGCGCTGCTGGATGATGGAGGCCTGCTGCTGCATGAGCGCAGTGTGCTTGGGCTTGTCGTGAAGCGCGGCGTAGCGCGTGATGAGGTTGAGCGTGATTGCCCACCATTCCGACTGAGGGTCGTGTACGTGAACTCGGCCTGGGGCGGCGGCCGTCTTCTTCCAGGACAGTTGGTAGCCTTGGGCGCGGCCTGTGAATGCTGCGGCTTCCTTGGGGTCGATCTGGTGGTGGCTGATCATGGTGTTCTCGAGCGCCGTGACCCATTTGGCATACTTGAGGTTGAGGTCGTCGGCTTCGTGCACCCAGTGGGTGCACGCGAAGTGCGCGTGGGGCTGCTTACAACGTGTGGGCACTGCTTGCTGCCATTGCTCCTGCCAGAGGCCCGAAGGGATAGCGTAGGGGATAGGCTCCTGTGGTGCGGGATCGTCTTGTGGCTGGAGTTGTGCTGCTGCTTGTTGGAGTTCAGGAGGTAGCTCACGTAGGCGTGCTGCTCGAGCTTCTGCTGTTTTACGTCTCTTGATGGCGGATTTGCTGTTGGGGTCGGGTGTGATCCTGGGTCTGTCTACTGTGGGGAAAGCCCTGGGGGTATGGATCGACTGATACCACCAGGGGTCTGCACTGCCTGCACGAACTTCAAGGCCCACGTGGGTGGCCCAGGGGACGGTGGGGCACTGGCGAATGGAGATCGTGTGCTCGATGCCAGTCTTGACCAATGCGAAGTCGGGCGTGAGTCCCTGGCCCTTGTCGCACGTGGCAGATCCAGGCGCTCGCACGATGGTAACATTCCATTTGGCGGGCCACTCTGTCGCCGCGAGCTGCTCAGGAGTCATATTCCAATCGGCCAGGATGATCCACGGGTCAGTGAGCATAGTTACGAAGGCCCCCAGCGAGAGTAGCTTGTCGTGCACTGCACCCTCGATCTGCCTGTGGGGTTCCAGATACGCTGCAATAACAACCAGGTTGCCAGAGCGTCTGTGCCACACCATGGGCGTGAAGCCTCGGAACGGGTCGGGCCTGCGCTGGGAGATGGCCAGGTCGCGGAGGTGGTTGAAGGTTGTGGCCTGGACATGGTACCTGGAGAAGATCATCTCGCCACCCGTGTTGCCTCCGTCGGATCTGATGGTCGGCGTGGCTGTAGTCGATGATATCCTCCAACCATCCGCTGCTAGCTTGTCGTAGATGAGAGGGGCTTTACCGTGAGAGATGTGTGTTTCAACCAATGCCACCATCTGATATTGTTTGCCTGGTCCTGCCAGCCATTTCTCCGACTGTGGCCCCCACTGAGTAATATTGGAGAAGAACAGGGAGTGATCCGACGGCGTGGGACTCGTAGGGCCATCGTCTTGGTAGACGGGTCTGGGGTCGGGTGTCGGGCTGCTGGGCTTCCATGTGCCTTTCACAGAGGTAGAGCCGATAGCTTTCCCGATCTCATCGCCCCCTACCAAGGACTGCGTCTTGGGCGGGGCGGCATCAGGGTGTGCCGTTGGCAACGGCTCCCCTGGTTCCTGAACCAAATGCTTGACGACAGCTTGGGCCGTCTCATCGCTCCCTACCGAGGACAGCGTCTCGGGCGGAGCGGCATCAGGATCGGCTCGCACGGCGCGCTGCGGCTGCCCTGGGCCCCATGTCACTGCGTCGACGGACTGTGCCGCCTCATCGCCCCCAACCGAGGACAGCGTCTCGGGCGGGGCGGTAGCGTACTGAGCTGTGGCTGCGAAATCGATGTGGGCGTCCAACTCGGCCAGCTCGTCGAACGGGTCGAGGACTGCGTCCATTGTGTTGATGGTCGGTGGGTTGTCGTAGTACTTGGTCTCTGACGGTAGACGTCCCGTCTCACCAATCCGTCCAGGGTCGGGTATTAGTCGGCTAAAGAGGCTGCTGCGCTCCAGCCGCGGCGGTCGCGGTGGGCTCGCGCATCTGGCTGAGCATCTTCTGAGCCTTGTCTTCGAGGTCGGGGTCCTTGTTGATCGCTGGTACAGGCTGCGCAGCGAAGCCACCGTCAGAAGCAGCGCCAGCAGCAGGTGCGGGAGGCTCATCGCCTGGCGCCGCTGTCGATGAGGCCGCAGAGCCATCAACGTCCGCTGCGGCTGCCGCTGGGGGTTCGCCTGCTGTCGCCGAGGCGGCGGGCGGTGATCCACCCCCCTCTCGGGCGTGACCGTCCTCGTCGGACCGCTGTCGCTTGGCGGCGAAGCGCGTGCGCATGGTGCTGGCCTCTGTGCGGAGCTGGCTGATGCGGCTGGCGGTGTTGCCGAAGAGCTCGGTGACCTTGGCCTTGAGCTCCGTGGCGAAGCGCTGCTGAAGGGATTCCCATGCCTGGCGATCGCTGTCGTCGATGTCAAGGCCTTGGAGATCGAAGGCCGAACCCGCTTCGATGGAGATGTCACCGTCCTCGAAGAGACTGGTGAGGTTGAACGTCGGGTTCTGCTGCGAGGTCGTGGGAGTAGCCGTGCCGCCCTTGCGAGCGACTTGGAGTGCATCGAGAGCGGCTTGAGCCTCCGCCTGGGCTTCTGCCAACTTGTAGGCGGCCTCCTCCGACGCCGCCTTGCGCTCAGTGTACCAGCTGAGCGCCTTTTGCTCGCTCTCGAGCAGCCTCTCCAGGTTGTTCTTGCAGCGGCGCTCCGTGGCCTGGGCGCGGCTGTAGATGTCATTGAGGTCGGCTGGCTTCTGCGGCTGGGGCGGCGGGATCTGCGACTTGATACCGTCGATGGCTGCCTTGTCGATGTGGGGGGCGATCGCCTGGAGCTCCGCAAGGATGTCCTCTGCGGAGCGCACCTTGGGGGAGTCGTTCTTGTTGGCCCACCAGTCGTCCTCTTGGTTCTTGCCATTGCCATTGCCTCGGCGGCGGCGGGACTTGGGCCATGATGACCACGGTTCCCATCCAGTCTCGGGGCTGGGCTGCTGGGTACAGCTGGAGTCGGCCTGGGCTGCGGCCTTGGCGCGGGCCGCCCAGGCACCTTGAACTGGAGGCGGGGAATCTGTCCACGGCGCCAAGGCTTTGCTGCACCAGTAGCACGTCTGGTTGGTCTTGTAGTTCCAGGCGTACGAGCAGGAGTAGCACTTGACATAGGCGCTGCGCTGCTGCGGGGGCGCCATGGACGAGCTGAGGAACAGAGGAAGCTCACCTGCGGGCTGCAGGAGGCACACGGAGAGTTGAACAAAGCTGTCGGGCTCAAGAGCCCTGGCACTGGCCGCGGACTAGCGGTATCCACTTGTTCCACTGTGGAACTTGGCATCTTGAGCCAAAATGGTTACGGAGGAGGAGGAGGAGGAGGAGGAGGAGGAGGAGGAGTTTTTCCACCCCGGGGCAGCTGGGGCACGCCCGCGGGGCCCGCCGCGCGGGCGTAGGGGGCCCGAGGACGGAGCACTCGCCCGGCGACCCGTCTCCCGGGGCCCCTTTCTGGCAGACAGGGGCTGCGCCGGGATATGCTGAAGGGGCCCAGGGACACACAACTAAATACACGCAAATCAAAGGATCCCCCATACTTTCACATATTTTCAGGGTGTCTGTCCTCCCCCCCACTTCCCATATTTTCCTATACTTTCTGGGGAGTCGACGATCAATTGTGTCGGTGTGTGTGTGTGCTTTTTCCCTCCTGATATACGATGGGGGGGCGTCCGTCCTCGACAGGGGTTCGTCCGAAGAGCACCCTTGGGCCAGGGCGGGTTAAGATACCCGAAAAATCATCAAAATATAGTTTAAAATAATCAGAATTGGCTCCCGCCGGCCCAACGGGCCAGAGGCGTGCTAAGGTCTCCGGCAGCTGGTTAACAGTATCTCTAGTTCGCGCGCGCGGGGCGGCCCCCTGGGGGTCCCCGGACGAAAAGTACCCCGGGCGATCCCCGACCGACCCCCGAGCGATCCCCGGGAGACTCCCCCAGAGCGCTCCAGGAGCGCTCCAGGAGCGCACCAACAGGGCTCCGAGACGTCCCCGAAACCCTCAAGACGGGTCCAGATGCCCCCAAGAGGCTCCCAAGATGGTACACAAGGGTTCCGAGATGCCACATGATCGCTCCAAGACGCCCAAGATGGCCCACAGACGCCCCAAGAGGCCTCCAAGAGCACTCCCAAAAGGGCCCCAAGAAGCAAAATCCCACCAGCCCTTTGGGCGTGAGTGGTTTAGGGAGCTCTCTCTGTTCTCAACCCCCTAACCCCCTATCTTCCCCTTCGGGGAGGGGTTTACCCCTCCCCCTACCCCCTCCCCTGGACCTGGAGAGGGCGGGCCGAGTGGGATCAAGGGGGTCTTCTTCGACTCCTGGGAGGGCCAAAAAACGACGACCCTCACGAGGATTCTGCTCTCGAGGGGGGGAGGTAGATTGGCCCCTCTGCTCTTCTTTGAAGCCAAAATCATTGATTTTACTACGGTTTTGGCCACATTTTGGCCTTCTGAGGGGGCCGCATTCATCTTCCTTCCTAGCAAAATCATTGATTTTACAAAGGTTTTGGGCTCATTTTGTCCTTCTCAGGGGGCAGCGCTCATTTGCGCTTCTGAGGAGGTCGCAAGAGGCCCCAAGATGGCCCCAAGAGGCCCCCAGGAGGCTCCCAAGAGGCCTCCAAGAGGCCCCCAAGAGGCCCCCAAGAGGCCCCAAGAGGCCCCCAAGAGGCCCCCAAGAGGCCCCCAAGAGGCCCCAAGAGGCCCCAAGAGGCCCCCAAGAGGCCCCCAAGAGGCCCCCAAGAGGCCCCCAAGAGGCCCCAAGAGGCTCCAAGAGGCCCCCAAGAGGCCCCACGAGGAGCCCGAACGACTCACACCAGGACGAGGGGCCCGAACGACTCACACCACGAAGAGCCCGAACGACTCACACCACAAGAGGGGCCCGAACGACTCACACCCGGACGAGGCGCCCGAACGACTCACACCACGAGGAGCCCGAACGACTCACACCACGACGCGGGCCCCGAACGACTCACACCACGAGGAGCCCGAACGAGTCACACCAGGAGGAGGGGCCCGAACGACTCACACCAGGATGAGGGGCCCGAACAACTCACACCACGAGAAGCCCGAACGACTCACACCAGGACGAAGAGCCCGAACGACTCACACCACGAAGAGCCCGAACGACTCACACCAGGAAGAAGGGCCCGAACGACTCACACCAGGACGAGAAACCCCAAACGACTCAAATCACGAGGAGCGCTTTCTCTCCCTCCTCCTCCGCCTCGTCCTTCTCCCGCTCCCCCCACAAGGAGGATGTACAAGGAGGCGGGAGGAAGGAG
>CAUYUJ010000492.1:616788-657493 GCA_963575745.1 Prorocentrum cordatum
GAACGGATTCCGATTGAAGCGGTCTACAAGAAGGGTTCGCATTGAACTCCTTCACTGAAGGATTCCATGCGAAGCCCTCCATCGAAGGCTTCCGATTGAACCAGACCACAAACGATTTCCCCCATTGACATTGCGTTGGCATTGGGTTGGGATCGCCTTGGCATTGGCTTGGCATTGCGTTGGCACTGCCTTGGCATTTGTTTGATATTGCATTGGCACTGCTTTGGCTTTGCGCTGGCGAGTTCTAACGGCTCCCCCCACAAAAGGATTATTATGCAAACCTCCCACCAGAAGGGATCCTTTTGAAAGCCCCCCACATGAAGGATTCATAATGAACCCCCCCACAAAAGGATTCCAACCGAAACCCTCCACAGGAGGATTCCTGTCGAAATCCTCCGAAGAAGGATTCGTAACCAAATCATCCACATAAGGATTCCTATTGAATCTTTCTGAAAGACAGGAATCCCGCCATCGGCATTGCATTGGCATTGGTTTGGAAACGGTTTGGCATCGCATTGGGATTGCATTGGCATTGCGACGGCAGTGCGTTAGCAGTGCGTTGGCATTGCATTGAAGGATTGCAACTGAAATCTACCACAAACGTTTCCCCCCATTGGCGTTGTATTGGCATTACATTGGGATCGCCTTGGGAGGAGGGAAAGAGGGAGGTGTGTGCGTGGGAGGAGACGCGGGTGCGACGCGGCAGGGACGACAACCATAACCCCACTAAGCATATGGGGAAGAACGGCTCTGTTGCTTCAACATCGCCATAAACATAAACTTTTGGCGCTTCGCGCGGATTTCTTGGATCCGCGCTGGACCCCCTTCCCTGGCGCGCGGGGCGCGCCAGGGGCGGCGCCGGAGGCGCCGCCGTGGGGGCCCAGCACGGATCTAAGAAATCTGCGCGGAGCGCCAAAAGCTTATGTGGCCATCTCTCTTCTCCGAACTGAGTGCCACGGCCCCGTGACGGCCGCCCCCCATGAAGGCCGCACCCCTCCTGACGAGGCCCCCCCCTGACGAGGCCCCCCTCCGCCCACTCCAGGCCCCCCTCCGCCCGCGTCGGCCCCCGCCCGCCAGTGGCGGCCTCCGCCGGCGCCGTCCGCCGAGGGCGAGAGCCCGCCCGCCCCCCTCCTCGCCCCTCCTCGGAGGAGGTGGGCGCCTCCTGCTCCTCCTCCGCCTCCTCCACCTCCTCCTCCTCCGCCTGGTCCTTCTCCTCCTCCTCCTCCTCCTCCTTCTCCGCCTCCTCCTCCTCCGCCTCCGCCTCCCCCGCCTCCTCCGCCTGCTCCTCCTCCTCCTCCTCCGCCTCCTCCTCCTCCTCCTCCTCCGCCTCCTCGCCCTGCTCGCCCCTTCGGGGGAGGCGGGCCCCTCGTTCTGCGGCGGCTCGTGGGAGCGTCAGTGGGCGCTAGCACAAAACATAAAGAAAAAACAGGACGGGAGTTTTGTTTGGCTATGTTCGGCCCGGGGTGGGCCCTCGCCGGGCCTCGGGGCCCTCAAAAAACGACTCGGGACGAAAAACCGGTCCCGGGGAAGGGGTCGGGACTTCCAGGGACGCCGCCCTGCAGCATGCAGGACGTCGCATCTCTGGGCCCCTCCTCGCCCCCGTCGGGGGCGGCGGGCCCCTCATTCTGCGGCACGGGAGCGCCAAAAGGGCCCTGGAAACGACAGGGCCGTTTTGGCTTACGGGTTGCGTTCTGCCGTCTTTGTTGCCACTTCCGTCGGCGTTTTTTGTTTGCCGGTTCCGTCGCCTTTTTCCCAACCATCCTGTGGTGTTGGGTCCTCGTTTTGAAGAGACGGTCCCCGCGTTCCTTCTTCCTCCTTCTCCTCGCCCTCCTCCCTCCTGCGTTCGCATGCCTCCCCACCACCCATTTCGGCACACCCCTCACACGTTTCGTGGCCCCATAGGGAGCTCCACCGAAGGCCCCAGTGGCTGCGTTCGCATGCCTCCCCACCACCCATGTCGGCACACCCCTCACACGTTTCGTGGCCCCATAGGGAGCTCCACCGAAGGCCCCAGTGGCTGCGTTCGCATGCCTCCCCACCACCCATTTCGGCACACCCCTCACACGTTTCGTGGCCCCATAGGGAGCTCCACCGAAGGCCCCAGTGGCTGCGTTCGCATGCCTCCCCACCACCCATTTCGGCACACCCCTCACACGTTTCGTGGCCCCATAGGGAGCTCCACCGAAGGCCCCAGTGGCTGGGTTCGCATGCCTCCCCACCACCCATTTCGGCACACCCCTCACACGTTTCGTGGCCCCATAGGGAGCTCCACCGAAGGCCCCAGTGGCAGGTTCGCATGCCTCCCCACCACCCATTTCGGCACACCCCTCACACGTTTCGTGGCCCCATAGGGAGCTCCACCGAAGGCCCCAGTGGCTGCGTCGCATGCCTCCCCACCCCATTCATTTCGGCACACCCCTCACACGTTTCGTGGCCCCATAGGGAGCTCCACCGACCCCAGTGGCCGCATGCCTCCCCAGGCATGTGGCTGCGTTCATGGGCCACACCATTTTTTCGCATGCCTCCCCACCACCCGGCACACCCCTCACACGTTTCGTGGCCCCATAGGGAGCTCCACCGAAGGCCCCAGTGGCAGGGTTCGCATGCCTCCCCACCACCCATCTCGGCACACCCCTCACACGTTTCGTGGCCCCATAGGGAGCTCCACCGAAGGCCCCAGTGGCAGGGTTCGCATGCCTCCCCACCACCCATTTCGGCACACCCCTCACACGTTTCGTGGCCCCATAGGGAGCTCCACCGAAGGCCCCAGTGGCTGCGTTCGCATGCCTCCCCACCACCCATTTCGGCAGTCCCCAACACCCATTTCGGCACACCCCTCACACGTTTCGTAGCCCCATAGGGATCTCCACCGAAGGTCGGGGGGAGCTTGACACTGGTATCCTTGCGGTACTCGCAGCTGCATATGGTTGGGTCCTTTGCCAGGCTAATTTTTTTTGCCGGTTCGGGTTCCGGCTCTTGTCCTGGAATCCTGGAGCTTTTTTTGTGCCGTTTCCAGTCGCCGTTTCTTTATTCCATGCTCAAGAGACACTGTTTCGAAAACGGTGGAACAAAAAGCCTGCCGCGTCCGGGGCTCACTAGGGGCGGACCCCTCTTATGCGGCAGCTCATGGGAGCGTACCGTACCATCTTGCTGGCCCTTGCGAATCGGCGCGAATCTACCCCAGTCGACGCTGAATCGGCGCTAAACTGGGCGCTCTCGCATCGATCGCCAGACGCTGGCGCACGCGGGTGGACTCGAAAGACGGAGTCTCGAGGACACGCCAAGCCCCCATGACTTGCTACCCGACCCCCCCCGAATCCAGGCCCGGGACCGCCGAAAGTTTACGGTAATGCCTCCTGTCCCGCGTCGCAGGGTGGAGGACAGTCTTACGCGAGATTACCTAGCGACCTTAGGCCGCGGATTACGCGGGCCGCCAGCGCGGCACGCCACATTGGAGACAAGGGCCCTTACGCGCAACCTTACGCGGGCAGCTTACCCGCCAGTGTCGGCGCAGACGGCCCCAGGCATGCGACATCCAGATTTTTCTCAGGACGGCGTCCCTGGAAGTCCCGACCCTTTCCCCGGGACCGTTTCTTCGCCACGAGCCGTTGCTTGCAAGAGGGCCCCGAGGCCCGGCGAGGGCCCACCCGGGGCCGAACAAAGCCAAACAAAACTCCCGTCCTTGGCAATCACAGGAAATAGTCGAGCCAGCGATTAAGCGCAAGCTCTTTTCCTGTGATGATTGATGAGCCTGCAGGTGATCATGGGCGAATGGTGGCTCAGTTCCGGAAGAACCTTTGAGAGAGCCACCCATGGATTCGCCCATGAAAGCAAAACTGGAAAATAGCTGGTTTCTAAACTCCTTTCAGGGACCCCGTCGAGTTTGTTCATTGCGCATTCCACCCCCCCCTCCGCGCATTGCCCCAATAAGTAAATGTGCCCCCAGCGCCTCCATGGGATGGCAAAGGTAATCGTAGCCATGTTGTACAAAGTCGGTAACCTCAGCTTGCATTCGCTAGCGCAGTCGGTAAACGCGTCGCCCAGATGGCGACGACGGCGGCGCCTCGGCCGACGCGGCTCGCGGCCAAGGACCCCCCCAACGCGGCGCCTGGACTGCAGGCTCGCCCCCGCCTCGTTGTCCTGCCGCGCGCTCGCGAGACGCGCTGACCGCCGCCGCCGCCGCCGCCCCCGCCGCATCGGCGGTCGTCGTCGGAGCCATAGAGGAAAACCCTCCTCCTCGTCCTCCTCCTCCTCCTCCTCCTCCTCCTCCTAGTCCTCCTCCTCCTCCTCCTCCTCGTCCTCAACCTCTTCCTCCTTTTCCTCCTCCTCCTTTTCCTCCTCCTCCTCCTCCTCCTCCTCCTCCCGAAGAGGCCCAAGAGGCCCAAGAGAGCCCACGGCCCAGGGACGCCCCCGATGAAAACTTCCACGGCGCCAGTAAAAGAAGCGCCCCCCCTCAAACAAACGACTGCCCCAAGAGGGCGCCAAGACGGCTTCCGAGGCCCAAAGGTCGCCTAGATGCTCCCAGGAGGCTTCGAAGAGGCCTCGCCTCCAAGAGGCCTCCAAGAGGCCCCCAAGAGGCTCCCAGGAAACCCCCAGGAGGCACCAACACGGCCTCGAGGGAGGAGGGTGAGGAGGAGGGCTTCTTTAAGAGTCCGCTGCCATCTACGCGGCGGGGGGCGGAAGAGGAACCGAGGGAAGCCAGAGCTGGTCCAGAAGGGGGAGAGAGGTGCGGACCGATAACCAACCCTTTTCGCTTTGGGAAACATCACCCATGCCCGCGCGTACAAATACTGCGCACCCCTTTCGGACCTGCGCAACCAACGCAATCAACTCATCCGGGTGTGGGGGGGTGCGGGCGGGCCCGGTGAATCGAGTTCTCACCAGACCCTGGCACACATCCTGGCGCTTGCACTCGCCTCGCACGGCCCTGGGGGGGGAGGAGGAAGCCTCCCCCAAAAGCTGAGTGTGCGGGTTCGACCCATCTGCCTCTCGCAGCGCGCGGCCTCTCCGAGGACAAGCGGGCTGACGCCAGTCGGGCCCGTGGGGGAGCACCACCTCCCCCACCCCCAGGGCGGGTTGGGCGGTCCAGCGCCAGCACGTGGTCACTATGGACCAGAAGAGATGGCCCCATTGGCCAGTGAGCACGGCAGGCCACTATCGGCCACCGCATGTGGTCACTATGGACCGAAAAGCGAGACACGGTGCAGGCCACTATGGACCGAGAAGCGAGACACGGCACGGTATTCTACCCTGCCCCAGTACCAGGCGGAAGAAGCACGGCAAGGCACAGCACCGCGCACCGCAAGCCGGGGGCGGACGCGGGTCGGCCAGCGCGCGGCCGACCAGCCGAGCGAGGGCGCCCCCGCGGCGATCCGCGGGGTCGTTTCCAGCGCAGGCGGATCCTGTCGCTTGCACTCGCCTCGCGCGGCCCTGGGGAGGGAGGAAGCCTCCCCCAGGAGCGGAGGGTGCGAGCCCGACCCATCTGCCCCCCGCAGCGCGCGGCCTCTCCGAGGCCAAGCGGGCAGACGCCGGTCGGGCCCGTTGGGGAGCACCACCCACTGCAACGGCGTTCCCGCGGGCCACGCCTGGCGCTGCCACCCGCCGCTCCCGCGTGCCTGGGTGCGCCCGCGCGTGCGCCGTGCAGTCGCAACCACCAGATTGCGCGGGGTGCCTAGACATCGCCATCGTCGCTGGGCGACTCCGCACAGTGGGCTTCGACAACCGACTGTCGCTCGAGTCGGGGAACGTTGAGGCATTTCATCCGCGCGGGCTGATGCCAGCCGCCGGCGCAAAGGTGGTCGGTGACAGGGCCTCCTCCGGCTGCAATGCCCCTCGCGTGCCCGTGCCTGAACGCGTGAATTCCATAAGATTTCGCGCCATGGCGCCCCATGTCGCCCAGCGCGCGGCGCAGCCGACACGTGCTGCGCCCGGGCGCCACGCGGCCCAGATAGGCCGGCGAGCTGGCACGCAACGCAGCCAGGCCCCGCGGGAAAGTTGGCCGCGCACTCATCGCACCAGCACTGCCGTGACAGCAGCAAACGGCTCTCGCGGTTCTTTCTCCTGGAGAGGTGCAGCTCGATTTTGCAATCGCCGACGACGAACGCGGAGGCCGCGCGAGTTGCGGCCGCGCCATCTTCAACCCGCGCCGCGGGCAGGGCCTCCAAAGGTAACCGAAGGAGGAATGCGTGGGCCGTCAGGCACAACATGGCGACGGCGACCCTCGCCACTGACGCGCAGGTGCGACGCCGGGCGGGCGGCGCCGAGGCCCTGAAGGGCCATGCGGGCCTTCGCTTGCCAGCCCGAGCGCTTCTCGATGGCGCTCTTAGCGGCGCGAACCGCCGGGTGCCTGAAGACTTCCGCGGGCTCTGCGCGCCGACTGCCACCGCGGGCGAGCGCGCGCGAAACATGATATTATGCGGCTATGCTCCTCCTGCTTTCTCCCCCTTGCCCCCCCGGCCTCTGGGGCTCTCGAACGGCACGGTTTCGCCGCAAACCGGCGCTTCCACAGCAGAGCTTTGAGAGACCCCGTTGAGCCAGGCCATCATGCGATTCTCCAATGATCGCTTTTTCGGCATGGTTCGTGTGTTGAATCACCTTCCGCAGCGAGTGGTTGAGTGCCTGTCTGTGAAGGCATTCCAGAGACTTCTACACAAGGAAGCTAAGCATGCCGCGTCTTCTCGCGCCAGCGCGTGGCCGTTGATGCACTCGCCACGCAACAGCGCTTAGCAGCGAACTGGAGCGAATCGGTCAGAGGGCTTGCTCGTAGAAAAAAGGGGAGGCGCGCCTGCGCGCCACGAGGCATGCCTTCTTAACGTAAGCCACGAAATTGCTGAAGGTACCAGCGCACCTGAAGGTCGTTGACCACAGAATCCCCTCGAGGGTGGGCGGCGCTTCTCTCCCGCGTCGCTTTAAGACGCCCTTTGCGGATGCCATCCAGCACGCGAGCCCGGCGCTGAGCGCTGGCAACGAGCGCGGGCGCGCACCCGGGAGTGCGCTCACCCGGGCTCTGCGCGCCCGCGCTCCTCGGATCTGGCAGCTGGAGATGCGGCGGGGGCCCCGGCCCTGGCAGCTTCGGCCCGCGGCCCGCGCGTGTCTCGGCAGCGCCCGCGCCCAGCGATTGAGGGCGGGCGCAGGGTCCGCTGGGGGAGCTGCGTGCGCCCTGCCGCTGCCCTGGCGCCCGCGCGACGCGCCGCGGTCGACGCGCCGCAGCTTCGCGCGCGCGCCGTGGAAGATGGCGAGACTGACTCGCTCGAGAGCGCCCACCTCACGACGCTGGCCCTGCGACGGCCGACGCGAAGCACCCGCGGGCGAACGCGGATCGCGCGAGAAGACCTGGGGGCACTCCAGGGCGAGGGAGCGAGCGCGAGAACAGCGCCCGCGCCACCCCCGCCTAATGCAGCTGGCATGCCGCCGCGCTGGGCCGTCGCGGCAGCCGCGCAGACCACCTCACGGGCGTCGCTAAATAATGCCGCGGCGCCCCTGAAGTCAGCCGGGGCGACGCCGACCAGGTCGCTCGCGGCGTCGGCGCCGTTGTCGGCAAGCAGCGCAGCAGCGTCGAAAACAAGAATATCTAGGATAGGGCGTGCCTCAGGGCAACCTGTGCGAAGCTCAGCGATCAATCCAGACCTGCGCCATCGCTCGCCGAAAGAAGCCTCGCGGCGCGCCGACAGAGCGGCGATGCGAGCGCACGCGCGCATCGCAAAGCGCGACCCCGACGCGCGCGAGGGAAGACCCCCAACATCAGCCCGACCCGGCGGGCGAACCCTGACCGACGAGAGAACGCGCAGTACAATGCGCGCGTGCCCGGCGCCCGAGCCGGTCATGGCTGGCGGCGAAAATGCCGCGCGCCCGGGTCGAACCGCACGTCGTCGCACGCAGGAGAAAAAAACACTCCGCCCCCATGCGACGCAGCAGGGGGCATGACTCGCGCGAGGGCGCGTCGGCGATATTAGCCGCCGACGTCACTCGATGAACGTGCAAATTGCAATTTGCACACAGCGACATGCGCCAGTTTGAATGGACAAGGCAAGCGTGGTCGAACTGCTTCGCCGCACCGGGCCAGACGGCCCACTCGCTGCCTGCACTGTCTGAGAAGATTCACGCATCGGCCTGACAGGAGCTGCCCGAAGGTGGTCGGGCCCAGCGCGATGCTGAGCACCTCCAGACCCCCGATTGGATTGTCGCGCCTTCCCCGGAGAGCCGAAGCAAGGCCTCGGGCGGGGCGACGTCGGTGAAGATTATGCGCCCGAAAATGAGAGGAACCGCGGCCACCCTGGCTGGATGGCCCCGCGCGTCGCAGAGCAGTTGCGCAGACGTGGCGCCTGGCGCCTGCCACTCTCGCGACGCGGGGAAATTGTTGGAAAGCGCTTCGCGCCACCATGGCAGACAGACTCGCAGGCGCGCCGGGATGCTCGGGTGGCGCGCCCTCGCGCGCTCGAATAACGGCGGGGGCAGCGCCCGCCCAAAATGCCCGAAGGTGTTAGAGGCGGCCCAACATAAGCGGCCTGCCAACTTGGACGCGCGCCCGCGCTCGAGCGCGCCCGCCTGAAGGGCGGCGGCGATCTCGGCGCGCCGCCGGGCGCGCTTGTCCGGCAGCGGAAAACGCGAAAGGTCTTTCTCGTCAGTCGTCACAGACAGATCCAGGACACCAAGCACATTGCCGAAGTGCAGCACACCGTCGGCAACAGCGCACGGATCGAGAATACTCCCGACTAACAAGTCTGGCGAACTGTCACATTGCGTCGCGCAGCCCTTCCTTGCATTCAGGGCAACAGAAGTCGTCCACATACCGGAGGACGGGAACGAAAATGAGCCTCCGGCCCAGCGCGGCCAGCATCGCACCGATGAGCCCCCTACTGCGAACGGAAGATGTCGCTCCGAATCGGGCGGCGAAGTGCTGGGCCACGTAGACGCATGCGCACGCGGGGAAAGCAATCCACGCGAAGGCGCGATGTTCCTGCATCAGCGGGACTCGCCGAAACGCGGCGTTTATGTCCGCCTTCCTGAGCCTGGGCGCTTCGCCCACGCGCGCCGCAAGCCTTGCGCGCGACGATCAGAGCGCCGACGGCTTCGCGGCCGAGGCGCCCCTTCGGCTGAGACGCCGCGTTGATTGAAGAGCGCGAAGCGTCATCTACAAACCGCAGCTTTTCGGACCTGTCCTCTCTCATTTGCCCGGCGCCGAACCGCGGCGTCAAAGCGGCGCCGTCGAGTCCGACCGCGCTGACTGGCGCAGGATGGCGCATTCGGCCAAGCTCCGCTTCGGCAGCAATTTTGGCGATAATCTCGGTCGAGTCGCTGGACTCTGCGAGCGCGCCGAGCAGCGCGGCGTTGCCGCGCGCCGCGCCCGCGGTCAACGTCGACTGGCCGAGCGGTTCAGGGGGGGGCTCAGGTCGCCCGTTCTCCGCGCGCGGGAGCGGCCCCACGGGGGGCGCGCCGCGCCCGGAAACTTCCGCGCGCGCCGCGCCCTCGTCACCAAGTTGAACTTGGCGAGTTCGCCAAGCATTTCGACGAGAAGAGTGCCGTTGATCGACCCTGCGATGGTGCGCGCATTAGCATCGGAGCCCGCGAACCAGGCCGCCGTCGCTCCAGAGGCGCGAAGCTCGGCGTTTCTGGCCCGAAAGCTCTCGGAAGTCGCACGCCGCTCACGGCGCGCGCGCCGCGCCGGGCGCGCAGCAATCAAATCGATCGCCGCTAAAAGGTCGCCGGGCACCACCGCGGCCTTTTCAAAAGGCCGCTCTGTCCTCGAGGGCACGCGGACGGGAGGGGGCCTCTTCAAGAACGCCAAGCTCGGGCGCACCCTCACCAGACGAAGGTAGCAGCAAGCGACTGCAGCCGGCCATGGCCGGCGCGGGACCGCGTTGATTGCAGCTAGAGTCGTCATTCTGCCGGGCGCGCGCCCCCGCTAGCGTCGCGCGCGCCTTAAGGCGCGGCACCTCGTAATTCCACGCGGCAGCGAGCGGGCGGGCGGCCCTCGCGTCGCAACTGGGCCGCGATGGTGGACTGGCGCCCGCGCCCTGGACGACGCGGCACCATCGCGGACACAGCCGCTGGCGCGCGCGCACCTCCGGGCCCCGCGGGACGGCGGCCGCGGTCGGCGCCCATTCGCGGTTATTCACATGACGACGTGGCGCGAAATGCGTAATTATCCTCATTAGCGCGCGCCCCAGACATCGCCGCGCGCCGCGCGATGCGCGCGCCTCCGGCCGGCGTCAGGCGGACGGCTTCTTCCGAGGTGAATACACCGGCCGCGAGTCCCATGGGCGCTTGTTCTTGTACTCCCCGCGGTAAGAAGAGCGGGAATACCACCCGTCGGCTCTCGGCTCGCGGCCATTCTTCCAAGGGGGCGCCAGCGGCGCCCGCGGCGCTTGCGGCGCTCGCGCTCTGTCCGCGCGCCACCGCGGCGCCTTCTGCTGCGCCCTTGCCGGCTGGCGCAGCAACCTGGGCGGCGGCGGCGGCGCAGCGCGCAAAGGGAGATTCGACGATGCGCCCTTCAGGGCCTGATCATATTTTGCTTCTGCTGCGCGGAGGAGCCCGCTGTCAGGCGACAGCGCAGCTTCGTTCGCCTGCGCGCCGACACGCGCCCGAGAGCATCGCATTGAAACGTGGCGCGAAACTGCGGCCTTGAAGTCCGCCGCGCCGGCGGCGGCGCGCTCGGGCCGCGCCCTCCGCGCAAGGCGGTCGTGCGCAGAGGCAACCTGGGCATCCGGCCACCCCAAAAGGGCACCCAGTGCAACCTGGGCGGGCGCACTCCCGCGGGCGACCAGCAGACGGGGCCAGCCTGGGCTCGCCTGGAGAAAAACGCGTTTGCGGGCCATGGCGCTTGCGTGCGATATCTGATATGTGACCGCCGCCGCCAAGCTCCACGCGTCATGCGCCTGGTGCCATGGCGCCCACGCCAAAAGCGGCTGGTTCTCCGCCGTGGCGCCCCGGCCGAGCCCGCGCCGCGCGCGCGTGGAGGCTGACACTTCGCGAGCTTCGTATAAATAAACCGGTGCTCCATGCCCTTGGATCTAGCGCGCTGCACCTCGGTGGCCAGCGCATCGGTCTTCGCCGACCTGAGCGAACTGCTGATTCGCGCCAGCGCGCCGGGACTGAGACGCGCGGCTGCCTGGGCCACAATGGATGCGGAAGGCCGCTCAGGGTGATCCGCGCCAGGCCAGCATCGATGTCGACATCGCCCCTCTCGGCGCAGGCCCAGAATTCTGCTGCGTCGTAGCCCAACGACAGCACGTGATCATTATGGGCCAGAAGAGATGGCCCCGTTGGCCAGTGAACGCTGCAGGCCACTATGGGCCACCGCGCGTGATGAACCGAAACGCGAGACACGGTGCAGGCCACTATGGACCGAGGAACGAGACACGGTAAGGTATGGATGCCCCGCCCCAGCACCAGGCGGAAAATGCACGGCACGGCACGGCACAGCACCGCACAACGCAAGCAGGAGGCGGACGCGGGTCGGCCAGCGCGCGGCCGACCAGCCGAGCGAGGGCGCCCCCCCGGCCAGCCGCGGGGTCGTTTCCAGCGCAGGCGGAGTTGTGCCTCTCAGTAGCTCCGATATCCCGGCCCCAGTAGCAGTCCGATGCGAAACGGGCATCGCACATCTGCTTGCAAACTGCCGGCGCGCACTGATACAAGCATGTGCGCTTATATACGATACGATACGATACGATACGACTCAGCCTGAATGGAGGTGTAACTCCCGCTGGATGACAGAACTACCTGGGCAAGTGGAAAAGAGACAGCAGCAATGGAAGAGAGGCTGGCGTGGGCGCGCCTGAGCGCGATCATCGTCGGACGCTCCTCGGGGCGGGTCCAGCTTTGGCCACGGAAAGCCCCCAAGAGAGGGCTGCCGCTGTCCTGCGGCGGCAGGGGCCGCAGAAACTTTTCCGCGCCACCGGCTCTCCTTCCCTCGAGGAGGGGCCACCTTCCCAGACGTGCGACGTCCTGATTGTTTCAGGGCGGCACCCCTGGAATTCTCGACCTGGCTTTTCGTCCCGAAGCGTTGGTTGACGGCCCAGAGGCCTCCTGATTTCTGTTACGACGCGATCGTGTCTGGGCTATGGCAGGGTGACCAGCCCGGTGGGGGGGGAACATCGAGCTCGAATCGGCAACGCATCGCCGCTAAATGGGCGATGGCCCCCCCACCAGCGGGACCTCACGGTCCTATGGGCGGAGTGGGCCGGGACCCTATGGGCGGTGAGGGTGCCATTGGGAGCCGATGCGTCCCTCCCTCCCTCCCCCTCCCCCTCCTCCAGCTCCTCCTCCTCCTCCTGCTCCTCCTCCTCCTCGTCCTCCTCTTCCTCCTCCTCCTCCTCCTCCTCCTCCTCCTCCTCCTCCTCCTCCTCCTCCTCCTCACCCGTACCCGAGGCGGCCAAGTTCGGATGTCCTAAGCTGCTGCTGCTGCTGCTGCTGCTGCTGCTGCTGCTGCTGCTGCTGCTGCTGCTGCTGCTGCTGCTGCTGCTGCTGCTGCTCCCTCCTCCTCCTCCTCCTCCCCTCCTCCTCCTCCTCCTCCTCCTCCTCCTCCTCCTTCTCCTCCTCCTCCTCCTCCTCCTCCTCCACCTCCTCCTCCTCCTCCCGAGAAGATCCCCTCCAGTGATCCTCGTCATCCGGGTTTCGGCTCACAAGTCGGGTCTCTGGCGGCTTTGCGGGAGGATCCAAACACCCCCAGAAAGCTCTCGGCGAGGCGCAGCTGCTGGAAAGCATCCCGAGGCTGGAAAGCCGCCGAGAACGAACGAAACGTGCAGAACAAACTAAGAGACACGAGCCTGAAAACCCCTCGAATTCCCCCCCCTGAGCCTATCCCTACCGGCGATGCCCCTGCTCCAATGCCCCCCGCCCTGAGCTACTCCCCCCCAATATCCCCCCCCTTGCCCCTGATCCGCTCCCTCGGGCGGGGATCCGTCATGGCGTCGCCCCTCGGCATGCCCGCGGCCTCCTGGGCAGCCTCGGGAAGAGCGCTGGGAGGACGGGAGCCTGCTCTCCCTGCGGTAGGGCGGGCGGATGAGAAGGAGGAGCGGAAGGAGGAGTAGCAGAAGGAGGATAAGGAGCAGGAGGAAGAGCTGGAGACGAGGAGGATGAGGATAAGGAGGAAGGAGCGGAGGACGGGGAAGGTGAGGAGAAACATGAGAGGAGGAGGGGAGGAAGACGAGCAAGGGGGCAAGCGGCAAAGAGGAGCGAGGAGGATGAAGAGAGGGAGAAAAGGGGGAGACGAGGCTGAGAATGAGGATGCGGAAGGATGGCAGGCGGGAGCGGCGAGAGACTGGAGCAGGAGGAAGACAGGAGGGTAATGGAAGGAGGCGGTTGAGGACCAAGGACAGGAAGCGGAGGAGGAACATGCACAACCCCCCTCGCGCTGTCAAAGAAACACGGTGTGACATTTTCGGTATGTTCGGTTTCAGGGGGCCCTGAACGGGCCTCGGGACCGTCAAACAAATACCCAAGATGAAAAGAACTGTCCCGGGAAAGGGGTCCCGAACTCTGGGGGTTGACGCTGTGAAAAAAAAAACGAAGTCGGTGTGGCGGGGGGGGATCAGGCGGACAAGGAGGAGGAGGAGGAGGAGGAGGAAGACTAGGAGGAGGAGGAGCAAGACGGAATGGATGATGCGGACCAGGAGGCGGTGGAGGACGAGGGGCAACAGGGAAATGATGAGTGTAAGGAGAAGGAGAAGGAGCAGGAGGAGGAGGATGAGGAGGAGGAGAAGGAGGAGGAGGAGCAGGAGGAGGAGGAGGAGGGGGAGGAGGGGGAGGAGGAGGAGGAGGAGGAGAAGGAGGAGGAGGAGACGGAGCAGGAGGCAGGAGGCAGGAGTATGCGTGTGAGCACGAACTTTAGAATGAGTGGGATCAGGAACAGGGACATGAGTGCAACTTTGGGCATGCAGGGCATGAAAGAGAGGGGGTCCTGAGGGAAGCAGGGGAGCTTCAGCCAAACGCAGACACCCCTTCAAATGCATACCCGTCGGTGGCGCCCTCAAAGATAACACCCTCCCCGCTGGGAAACCCGCCCCCTCGCTTCAAGCCTGTATCGTTTCGGAGACCTCGGCCATCCATCGCGGATGCCGCTGCGCAAGCGCGCGACCATAGTGCCCAACTCGTTTTTGATCAACCCCGCGCGCCAACCACCGCGCGTCAGCTTGAAACGAAAACCGACAGCCATCGCTCACAACGCGCCGCAGGGCAAGCGATCACTGCAGCGACCCTGAGTACCACTTCGCTACCTCGTGGCAGCGCCTGCATGCGTCAATTGAGCGCGCCACCCCTCCCATTCGAAGTCCCCCCTTGGCTCCCGAAACGGCCCGTAAGCGTGCCCCAAGGAAGGCTTCGGAACTGTTGTCCGCCGCTTTTTTGTTGTACGAGGTGTCCGTTCTTCCATTGCAAGAAACATCCCCAGGGGACACCCACGATCCCGCGTAAATCAGCGCTCTCAAGGCTCCGAGGTGGTCTTCGGGAGGCGCACTCCCGCCGCTCACGCCTTGTGGGGCAGCAGGGGGAGAGAAGGCTGTGTAACACTCGGGAGCGGCCAAGAGGGGGGTGTCCAAGAGGGGGAGGTGCAAATCATGACCGGCGGCATGTGCGCAGCCCACCGGGGGGGCCAGGGACGTAATGAAGTAAGAGGAGGCGCCATGAAATCTGGGGGGAGGGCTGCGTAACACCACTGCCCGGCGGCTGTCGGGCTCAGACCTCCTGCTCCCGCCGGGCAGCGCTCCGAGTCGCAGCGACTTGGGGCCGGGCGCCAGCTCCGCGGGCCGGGCGCCGGCGCGCGCGCAAACCCGGACGCTGTCGACCCGCGGACACAAATAAACTACTCCTCCGCCGCCTCCTCCTCCTCCTCCTCCTCCTTCTCCTCCTCCTCCTCCTCCTCCTCCTCCTCCTCCTCCTCCTCCTCCTCTCCTCCTCCTCCCCCCCCCCCTCCTCCTGCTCCTCCTCCTCCTCTCTTCCTCCCTCCTCCCTCCGCGCTCCCTTCTCATTATCCCTCCTCCGCCTTCTCCTCCTTCTCCTCCTCTTCCTCCTCCTCCTCCTTCTCCTCCTCTTAGCGCTGGATGTTCGCTCCCGGTGCCATGCTCCGCCACGGATCACCAAAAGATCCGCGTTCCCAGGCGATCCCTCGCATGGTATGCAAGAGCGCGTTCCCAACGTTGCACCGCAATCGCGCTCCCAGGGCAAGGAGTCGACTGTAAGATGCACTCCTGGCCCGCGATCCCAGAGCAGCAAGCTCTGTAAACCTACACTGGGTCCGCGCTCCCGACGCCGCGACCCGGAACCAGCTGCCCTGGATCCAGGCCCCCAGCGCCACGACCCGCCCTACATGATCACAGGAACGCGACTCTGCAACCCCGATCCACACTAGATTGAGCTGGGTCCTCGCCCCGGTGAAATGGCCGCAACCCCTCGCAAAGATCAACACTGCCACGGACATGTATCAGTCATGACCCCGAATGCTGCGACCCTTTCGCAGCGGGCGTGCACGCTCACGGCCACGAACCATTGCAACGTGCAGCGGCATCACCGCGACCGTGGCTACAATCCCAAGGCCAATCGCGCAGGATCCGCGGTCCCAAGGCCCACGATCCAGCGTACTGCATCCGTGCCCACGGAACCACGATCCTGCTTAATTTTGGACGGACGCGCGCTTCCAGCGCAAGTGAGCGTTTTCTTATTCGGCGTTTCGACATTGGGCGGAAGGGGAGGGGGAGAGGAGGGGGTCTGGCTCTGGACCTCTGCTTAGTGTGACTGTCTGCGACAGTGCGTCCTATGAAGGAGGCTCCGCGTGCTCGAAACGGGGGCGGGGGAGGCGAGGACCCGCGCCGATCGGCAAAGCAAGGAATAAGAGAAAGATCACCAACGCCACTTTGAATCACGGATGTTCCACGCTCCCCAGACCACGATCCCTTGCAGATGACGCTGGGGCCGCGACAGGGGCAGCGCTCCCTCGTAAGCTGTTCTGGGGCCCGCGCTCCCACGGCCACGGCGCTGGCTGACTTGGGCTGGGTCGGCGCAAGCGCGGCCACGGTCCCAGCAAAGGACACTAGGTCCGCATTCCTAGGGCCGCAACCCGACCTACGTTTCACAAGATCAACGCTACCCGGGGCCACGATTCCGTGCAAACGACGAAGGGCTGCGCGCCCAGGGCAACAATCCCTCGAAGTTACAATGGGCATGCGCCACAAGGGCCGCGATCTGTCGCAACTTGCGATTCCCAAGGCCACGAACTCTCTTTAATTGCACTGTATCCGCGTTCCCGGAACCAAAACCTCGTGCAAACATTGCTCCAAAAGGCGCCCTGGGAAGGATCCGGGATGCTCCAGTATGCCCCGACAGACCATCAAGACAGCAGCGCGAAAGAAAAGAAGCACACCAAAAGTGGCTCCTGAAAACCCAAGACGGGTCAGCAAGAGACGGGAGACCCTCTGGACGGCCAGGAATGGCCTCTAGAGGTTCCATGGACGGCCAGGAATGGCCTCCAGAGGTTCCATGTTCTCCTGACGGGGCTACACATATCCAAGACACGGCTGGGGCCCTCATCGCCTCCACCTCCAGGCTCCTCTGTCTCCCGACACTTCCGCCCCCCCGTTTCGCGCACCGCTTTTACCATGAAAACGTGGCCGGCCCCGTGTGTGGTGGGCGGGCCAGGAGGTCTTCTTCAGCAGGCATCCACATCCAAAATATAGTCCGTTTCTTTGACGGAATAATCCCACTCAAATGTAGACCCCACGAGAAGGTTTCCAACAGTAGATCCCACTATCTGGCCTCAGGAGTAGACCCCCCTAAACCCACCCTGAGCACCCTGAAATGTAGACCCTGCCAGCAACCCCATGAAAATTCAACCGGCTCCACATGTAGACCCCGCGAATCCCCCTGAGATGTAAACCCACAAAACGTCACCCAACATACTTTGAGATGGGCCTTTGTCTGAGGGCGCCTGGACTGTGGGCTGTGGGGGGCGCCCCAGGAGGAGCGAGAGATCTGAAAGGGAAAAATGGGCTTCAAAGCGGTGGGGGGGGCACTGATCTGAGGGAGGGCGAGGCGGATGAGGAAAACATAACAAACGAGATAGAGGAGAAAGAAGTCGAGGAGGACGGAATGCGGAGGAGATGAGGGGACAAGGGAAGAGGAGGAGGACGACGAAAGGGAGCGATGTAGACGAACGCGGTACGCTCGACCGCGAGCCACCCGACATTGAAGCGTCAGGGCGTGTGAAAAGTACGACCGCGAAGCATCCAAGCGAGGCACCCGAACTCGAAGCAACAGCGCGCAAAGGACTCGAGCAGAAAGGGGCAAGACACGCTTGCAGCAACATCAGAAGCAATGCATTCAAAATGGTCCCGATCAGGGTCCACGGCTGGGCGAGAGGAGCCCGCGACCGCGAGGGGGGAGGAGGAGACGCGGGCACCGCTATTTCACAAATGTGTTGCCAGCCGACCCGTCTGGACGCCGTGCCCGCTTCGTTTCTCCAAGGAGCACACGTCGCCGCGCCGTTTTGTCTCCCGACGCGCCCAAAGCGTACGAAGCCAACACCACGGCGAACCCACGGTAGACCCTGCGCCCGGCGCCCCCAGCAGACGCAGCCGGCACCGCGGCAGACCCACCGCAAAAAACCGCGCCCGAGGCGGGGCTCGCACCGGTGGCCGAGGCGCCCCTCCCAAGACGTGAGGCCGCGCGTCGGAACATACGGCGCGGCGGCATGTGGGCCCCAGGACGGCTCCAACATGGACCCCAGAGTTCCCCAACATGGCTCCAACACGGCATCTAGATGGTGTCAGCGTCGCGCACACTGGAAGGAACGCAGAAAGGTCACAGGGAACAGCTCCAACCAGGAAGGCAAAGGAGGACGAAGAGACACACGAGGGGAGGAAGACGAACCGCCCCCGAACGCAAAAACAACACCCGAGCGCGAGGCATCCGATCGCGCAGCCAGCTGAAAGCGCCCTAGCGCGAAACGCCCTAAGCAGGAAGCACCCGAGGGTGATCCCCTGGATCACGAAACGCCCGACGATGGAATAAGTAAATGCCTGACGCAGGAGCACGACTAAACACCCGATCCACAGTCACGCAATCCCGCTACCCAGCTCAGCCCAGCCCTGTTCCGGCCCATATGCTTCATCCCAGTCCATTCCGAAATGGACCCCTCCCTGCCCACTTCGATCCAATTCCAACCGCCTCGGTACAACGTAGACATGCTCTGCACGACTGAACTCGTCCCTGTCAAACTACGCCTCCGCCTACAATGGCGTGGCCCCCTCGAGTTCAACTTGCCCCCGCCAAGAAAAAGTTCTGCCCCGCTCAACCAACTCAATCAAGATCACCCTTGTCTGGCCCAGCTCAATGCATAGCAGCCGCACTCATTCGAAGCCAGCCCAGCCTAGCCCTGGCAGCCCAGATCCGCACAAGCGCAGCCCAGCTCAGTCCAATTTATTTCACCCGAGCCCTGGTCTGCCGATATCCACAGGTACCCCCGTCCCAAATTCTGTTCCACTAAATCAAACCCAGCCCGGCTCGGCGGATCCAAGTCAGTCCTGCGCAAAGCATCGCATTCCAACTCAGCCTAGTTCAGCCCATTTCGACCCACCGCTGATCAGACCAACCCATCCCAGCCCATTTACGTCGATCTCCCCCTAGCATAGCCCAGCCCAGCTCAGCCCAACAGAACCCAACGAAGCTCAGCCCCCCGATCTCACCCCCAGCTGGCCCAGTCCCGTCCTGGCTAATCCACCCCAGCCCGACTCACTAGAGCTGAGCCAAGACCGCCCTGGCTCACTCGAGCTCGGCCCAAATACCCGCTCAGTCCAGCTACATCCAGCTCAACCCAGCCCAGCGCAGCTCAGTCTGGCGCAGCCCAGTCCCACTCAGCTCAGCGCGATCCAGTCTAGCCGACCACTGCCTAGCTCTGCCTTGCCCGACGCGGCTCTGTCCATCTCGGCCCAGCTTAGCCCTGCCAAACTCAATCCAGTTCAGGCCTGTTCAGCTCAGCATGTCCTGGATCCGCCCAGCACGGCTCAGCCCATCGCTGTTCCGCCGCAAGTAGTTCGGCCACAAGGAGCCCCGACCAGCGCGGCTCAGCTCCACGCGGACCGTTGCAGCACAACCACGTCAGCCCGAGCCAGCATGGCTCGGCACACTACGATCCAGCCCAGCCCAGCCCACACATCTCGGCCCATCTAAACCCAGCCACCAAAATCGACGCGCGAAATCCGAATGCGGGCGCGATCACGCATCGCGCACGCCTTCGGCACGACTCGAGCACCACGACTGCCCAGCTTAGTGATGGCTGCGCGCTCTTGCTATTGGCGCGCAGGCTCGGACTGGCCCCGCGCGAACAACTGTCGGCCCCGCCCCCGCTCATACCCTAGGGGGGCGCCTCCGCGCGCCAGGGGCGGCGCCGGAGGCGCCGCCAGGGGGGTCCAGCGCAGAAATCGAGAAATCTGCGCGGACCTCCGACGATGCGGAAAACTGACGACATCGCGAGATATCACGACCAGAAACCTAGACCACATACCTTTTTTGGCGCTTTTCGTGTCGGATTGAGCTGTGATGGTCCTAGGGCCCGTAACCTGGCGAACTTCTTGGACGCAGCGGCGAGAATCCTAGCCCTCAGTAGGCTCTGGAAACGAGAGGGTCCGTTTTTTCCCGGTTCGGTTTTGCCGTTCTGGTGCCAGTTCCGTCGCCGTTTGTTTGCCGGTTCCGTCGCCGCCTTTTTCTGGCTCCGGTCTCGGTTCCAATCCCGGAGTCTCCCGCCGCCGCATTTTTGTCACCGCTTCCACTCTCAAGGGACACCTTGCCGAGCACGGACTGCACCCCCCGGCCCCTGCCTTGCCGGGGCCCGCAGAGGCCGAGCCGCGTGCAGGGGCAGGAGCTCTCGTGGGGCACTTTTGGGGGCCTCGAGGGCCAATCGCAGGCAATGTTGGATGGTCTTGGAAGATTCTCTGGATTTCGAAACAAGGGAGGGGGCCGGCCCGGGGCCCTGGGCCCAGGATCTCCTTATATGTATATACATGGAAGAGGAGGACGGGGAGGAGGACTGAGCAGGAGGATGATGCCGAGCAGGTGGAGGATAGAGGGAGCAGACGGAGGGAGAAGGGGAGGATGAGCAGAAATGGGAATAGATCAGGATGAGCGCGGGGAGGATTGATTGATTGGTCAGCTGGCAATGGCAGCTGAACCACTATGTCTTGCAACTGTGGCAGCTGCCAATAATCGATCGCCCGCAAACGCGTCTGGTCGCGGCAACTGTTCGAAAACGAAGCCAGGACGGCGACAACGCTGACGCAGGAACGCCAATGCTGCTCGCTAAGCGTGGCATGCCTCTGGGTATCTGGTGCCCCCGCGTGGTGTCGTGTGACACGCGCACACACAGGTCGAACTAACCATAAAATGATGATGCGGTGGAAAATGGCAAGACTTCAGACGCACACGTTGAAACGGGAGCAGTGGAATCGGGACCAAGGTCCCAGGATCCGTGGCATTGAGGATCACAGGGCCGCCTTGGCGAACAACCGCATCCTGGGTGCCGATCTTGACGGCCCCAAGCGAGAAAGATAAGCCGATTTGGTGGGGGAAAGCGGGCCAGAAACGCAACGACACCGCCCGACCTACTACCCAATGGTGCTGAAACTTGCCCAACTACGACCACCTGCGACCCACCTACGATGAGACCCCCACCTACGATCTACCTACGACGCAGCGGGTCGTAGGTGGGAAAGGTGTCGATTGGTTCTTGGTCGAGCAAGGGGGGCGCGCAGCCTTGTGCGAGCGTTCGTCGCTGATCTGCTTCCACTTCTCCGATGCCGTCTGCTGCTTCCACGGCTCCTGGCGCCGGGGGGGGGGTTGTTGAAGGACGAGGGGGAAGCCGAACGAAGGACCGAGAAGACGCGGGGAGCAGGATAATAAAATAGCATAGAGTAGAACCGATCGTGAAGCGAAGTTACATGACCCAAACACTAGGCATGCGCATTCGGCTCGGCCTTCGTTGAGGCGGCGGGGAGCAGGAGCACGAACAGCTGCGGGGAGCAGGAGAAGGAGCAGGATGAGAAAGAGGGAGGATGAACAGAAGGACAGGGGAGAAGGAAGAAGTGGAGGATCCATTGCAGCAGCAGCACGACCCATGACGACCTCACGGAGGCACAACATGGCGAGCGGTGCTGAGGCGATGAGGAATGGGGGAGAGACAGTGCGGCCAGGTGTAGGGGGGGAGGTGATGTCGAAAACTGGCAGATCCGCGTCCCATCGACGCGATCGCTCCTCCAACGACACTCGTCCCCGTGAAGTACCCAGAATTCGTTGCCAGCGTTTCCACTTACAACCACCCTCCCATCTGCCAACAACGCGACTGATTGTTCTGGCCCCCCAAACCCGCGAGAACATAACCACGACACGAACACGCGCAAGACAAAGCCGAAAGCTCGAGAGCCGGAGGACTGGGACATGTAAACACGTTCGACGTGTGCACATGTATATATTAATATACACATGTACAGAATTGTATGAATAATACCACCCGTGCACATGGTCAACGTATGTAAGACGTAGACGTGTACGACTGTACACACACACACATACGTGCGAATACGAAGCCACGCCGCCTCTGGGTCGTGTTTTGTCGGGGGCGCGCAAACATGGACCAGGATTAGCGATCCATGGATTTGGCGCGCGGTCGCCAAATCCATGGATCCGGGGAGGTGCCCTCCCCAAAATGCGGCTGTTTCCGCCTCGTTCGGAGGCGTAAACCAGCGATTTCCAATGGAAACAGGACCCGTCGCTAATCCACGCCCCCATGATCCATGTTTGCGATCGCCTGATATTGAGGACGTGAACGACTTTATCCGCGTCCTGTTGGGCCGCACCTGCCTGCACGAACCGCGTCCTTGCAGAGAGGACCCGTCTCCCTTGCCACGCTGTCCGAGGGGCGCAGGACACGAGCCAGCTTGCCGGGCCCGAGCACGCCTTCGAAGCCGCGCTCGACGAGAAAACACAAAAATTAGCCAGGCGAAAGACCCAACCATATGCAGTTGTGAGTACCGCAGTTGTGGGTATCGCCTTCAGTGGAGCTCCCTATGGGCCACGAAACGCTGTGCTGGGTGAGGGAGACCCATGTGGGCACCGCCACTGCCACCTTAGGTGGAGCCCCATATGGGGCCACGAAGCGCTGTGCTGGATGGGGGAGACGCATGTGGACACCGCTACTGGGGCCTTAGGTGGAGCTCCCTGTGGCCACGAACCGCTGTGCTGGGTGGAGGGGAGACATGTGGACACCGCAACTGGGGCCCCAGGTGGGGCTCCCTAGGGAGCCAAGAAGCGCTGTGCTGGGTGGGGGAGACGCATGTGGACACCGCCACTGAGGCCTTAGGTGGAGCACCCTATGGTGCCACGAAACGCTGTACTGGGTGGGGGAGATGCATGTGGACACCGCCACTGGGGCCTTAGATGGAGCACCCTATGGAGCCACGAAGCGGTGTGCTGGGTGGGGGAGACGCATGTGGACACCGCCAGTGGGGCCTCAGGTGGAGCCCCCAATGGAGCCACGGAGCGCTGTGCTGGGTGGGGGAGGCGCACGTGGACACCGCCACTGGGGCCTTAGATGGAGCACCCTATGGGGCCACATAACGCTGTGCTGGGTGGGAGAGACGCATGTGGACACCGCCGCTGGGGCCTCAGGTGGAGCACCCTATGGAGCCGCGAAGCGCCGTGCTGGGTGGGGGAGACGCATGTGGACACCGCCGCTGGGATTTTAGGTTGAGCTCCCTATGTGGCCACGAAACGCTGTGGTGGGTGGGTGAGACGCATGTGGAGACCGCCGCGGGGACCTTCGGTGGAGCTCCCTATGTGACCACGAAGCGCAGTGGTGGGTGGGGGGGACGCATGTGGACACCGCCAATGGGACCTTAGGTGGATCTCCCTATCGAGCCACGGGGCGCCGTGGTGGGTGGGGGAGGCGCATGTAAACACCGCCACTGGGACCTTAGGTGGAGCCACGAAACGCCGTGCTGCGTGGGGGAGGCGCATGTGGACACCGCCACTGAGATCTTAGGTGGAGCTCCCTATGTGGCCATGGAGCGCTGTGCTAGGTGGTGGAGGCGCATGTGGACACCACCACTGCGACCTTAGGTGAAGCTCCTTGTGAAGCCACAAAACGCTAGGGACATGCGCAGGGCGGAGGCAGGGATGGGAGGAGGGAGGAGGGGGAGGAAGGAAGGAGGGAAGGAACGCGGGAACCGTGACCCAACACCACAGGACGGTTGGGAAAAAACCCTCCAACCGAGCGGGTAAGCAGGCCCCGAAGAGGGGGGGACAGGGGCGAGGGCGCCCCTTCCCCCCCTTCAACTCCCGACGTCAGGAAGTTTCCTCCTCCTCCTCCTCCTCCTCCTCCCTCCTCCTCCTCCTCCTCCTCCTCCTCCTCCTCCTCCTCCCTCCTCCTCCTCCCCCGCCTCTCCTCCTCCTCCTCAGCTCCCTCCTCCTCCTCTCCTCCTCCTCCTCCGCCTCCTCTCCTCCTCCTCCCTCCTCCTCCTCCTCCTCCTCCTCCTCCTCCTCCTCCTCCTCTTCCTCTCCTCCTCCTCCTCCTCCTCCTCCTCCTCCTCCTCCTCCTCCTCCCCTCCTCCTCCTCCTCCTCCTCCTCCTCCTCCTCCTCCTGCTCCTCCTCCTTCTCTCCTCCTCCTCTTTTCCTCCCCCCTCCAGCACCTCCTCTTTCTCCTCCTCCTCCTCTCCTCCTCCTCCTCCTCCTCCTCCTCCTTCAGGACGTCTACCCCCGACCCATTCCCTGAGACCAGGTTTCCATCCTGAATCGAATTTGTTGACAATCCCGAGGCCCAGAACGGGGGTCCCCAAAGGCCGAACATAACGAAGAATCTACCGTCATGTTTCTTTCATGACCTGACCGTTTTTTTATCCAGAATCGTTGTTTCATGGCCCCGAGTCCCGGAAAGGGCCCCAAGAGGCCCAACACAACTAAGAACCTTCCAACGTGATTCTCTCATGGACCGACTTGTTTTGTCATCCTGCGTCCTTTTTTGACGGCCCCGAGGCCCAGAAAGAGCCCCCAGAAGCCAAACATAACTAAACATATTCCAGTGTGATTCTTCCATGACCCGACCAGTTTTGCATCCTGCGTCATTTTCTGACGGCCCCGAGGTCCCAAGAGGCCGATCAGGACAAAAAGCCTTCCAGCGTGGTCCCTTCATGGCCCGACTTATTCTTCAGCCTGAGTCGTGTTTTGACGGTCCCGAGGCCTGGAAAGGGCCCCTAGGCCGAACAGAACGAAAAACCCTCTGGCGTGATTCTTTCATCACCCCCCGAGGCCCGGAAAGGGCCCCCAGAGGCCGAACAGAACGAAAAATCTTCCGGCGTAATTCCTTCATGACCCGATGCGGGCCTGGGCCTCTGCAACCATCGGGGGCGGCAAAGAGGGGGGCGTCCAAGAGGGGGTGGCGCAAATCGTGGCCGGCGGCGTGTGCGCGGCCCAGGGGTGAGGGGGGCCGCGGACGTATGGACGTGAGAAGAGGGGTCTTGAGATCTGGGGAAGTATCATGGCCCCCGCCATGATACCCCCCCCCAATCATCACCCCCCTCCTGTCGGGATCCACCAAAGGGGTGGTCACACTGAGGGGGGGCATGAGTTCGATCCGCTGGTGCACCGAACTGCCGCCAACAGATGCCCCCCACATGCCCCAACCGTCCGCAACCATCGGGAGCTGCCGGCGGCTGGAGGGCACCTGCTCTTTGGGCGGCTCGGTGCAAACACGGATCACACTCCCTATCACACGCACACGCACACACGCACACACACACACACACACACACACCCGCACACACACACACACACACACGCACACACCCGGGCACACAGCGGGGCACCAACCCCCGTGGCGGGAGCCCCCTCTTGAACGCCCCCGACGACGTGGGGGCCTGGGCCTCTGCAGCTGCGGGCCGGCAGCGGGCGGGGCAGCTCCGGCTTGACCGCGACCTCGTAGTGGTGCTGCGACCTCCGCGCCGGGGCGCCCGAGGACCGCGCGCACGGCCACGCGCGGGGGGGGCGGGCGGAGGCGGAGGCCTCCCGAGGCCCTGGAGCGATGGCGAAGGGACCTCCCCAGACCTCCTCGCGTTGCGAACTACTCGGGGCGGGAGGTTTTTCCTTCCCTTCGGCCTCTGGGGGCCCTTACCGGGCCTCGGGACCGTCAAAAAACGGCTCAGCATGAAACCGGCCCCGGGGAAGGGATCCAGACATCTGGGGGTCGACGTTGTGAAAATAGCCTGGCGAAGGACCCAACCATATGTAGATGCGAATACCGCAATTATGGAGATCGTCTTCGGTGGAGCTCCCCATAGGGCCACGAAGCGCTGCACTGGGTGGGGGAGACGCATGCGAAGTTTGCCACTGGGGCCATCGGTGGAGCTCCCTATGGGCCACGAAACGCTGCACAGGGTGGGGGAGCCGCATGCGGACTTTGCCACTGGGGCCTCTGGTGGAGCTCCCCATAGGCCACGAAACGTTGTGCTGGGTGGGGGAGACGCATGCGGACTTTGCCACTGGGGCCTTCGGTGGAGCTCCCTATGGGCCATGAAACGTTGTGCTGGGTGGGGGGGACGCATGCGGACTCTGCCACTGGGGTCTTCGGTGGAGCCCCCTATGGGCCACGAAACGTTGTGCTGGGTGGGGGAGACGCATGCGGATTTTGCCACTGGGACCCTCGGTGGGGCTCCTTATGGGCCACGAAACGTTGTGCTGGGTGGGGGAATCGCATGTGGATTTTGCCCGGTGGAGCTTTCTACCAGGGCAAGGGGTCGGTGGAGCTCCTTGTGGGGCAACGAAACGCTGTACCTGGTGGTGCGTGACGCATGCGGGCGGTGCCACTGGGGCTTTCGGTGGAGCTCCCTATGGGGACGCGAAACGCTGTACTGGGTGTTGCGTGACGCATGCGGGCGGTCCCACTGGGGCCGTCTGTGGAGCTCCCTGTGGGGCCACGAAGCGCTGTACTAGGTGTGCGGGACGCATGCGGGCGGTCCCACTGGGACCCTCGGTGGAGCTCCCTATGGGACCACGAAACGCTGTTCTGGGTGGTGCGTGACGCAGGCGGGCGGTCCCTTTGGGGCCGTCTGTGGAGCTCCCTATGGGGACGCGAAACGCTGTACTGGGTGGTGCGTGACGCATGCGGGCGGTGCCACTGGGGCTTTCGGTGGAGCTCCCTATGGGGCCACGAAGCGTGTGAGGGGTGTGATGAAACGGGTGATGATGATGATTGTGATGGAGGAGGGAGGAGGGAGAGGAGGGAGGAGGGGAGGAGTAAGGACGCGGGGCGCTGTCTCTTCAAAACGAAGACCCAACACCACAGGACGGTTGGGAACAATTACGACGTCGGGGTTGGGTCTGGAGTGCCATCCGGAGGCCCATCCAGAGGCACGCTGCCAGGAGGCAACTCCTGTCAGGGCTCCGCTGGAAAGATGGAAGGCGATTCGGCCCGACTGAAAGGCCCCTCCAGGAGGCTCGAGGTGCAATCTGAGGCGCGAGGTTTTGGACAATCCTCATCGGCTCCCAGCGGTTTTCTGGCGCCGGGACGCCTTCCAGCGGCTGCGCCCCGTCGAGGGCGTGCCCAGATCGTCCCGAGCGGCCGCCGGAGGCTCGAGCTACGGCCCGAAGACCACCAGGAGTCGAGGGGCCCGAAAGCCGCTGTCGGGAGGCAGCTCCTCGGAGGCTCTCTCGCTGGGAGCGGCCAAAAGCGATCGTGCCCGATGGCAGGCCCCCTTCGACGGGCCCGGCTGGAGAAAGCCCGGGATGATGCAGGATTGAGCCGTAGAGCGGGAGTGAGCCAGATCCTCCGCCTCCTCCTCCTCCTCCTCCTCCTCCTCCTCCTCCTCCTCCTCCTCCTCCTCCTCCTCCTCCTCCTCCTCATCATCATCATCATCATCATCATCATCATCATCATCATCATCATCTCGTCCTTGTCCTGCTTCTCCTCCTCCTCCTCCTCCTCCTCGTCCCTGTCAGCCTCCTCCCTGTCCTCCTCCTTCGCCTTGTCCTTCTCGTCGTCCTCCTTTTCCTCCTCCTCCTCCTCCTCCTCCTCCTGTGCTAAGCGAGACTGAGCCGTATTAGCCCAGATGAAAACAGTTGTCGACCATGGAAATGCCAGCGCCGATGAAGAGTTTATCCTCCCAGGAGCTGCATCCTAGACGCTGAAGCCTCCAGAGGCCCAAAAAGCCAAAAGCGGCATAAAGAAGTGAGTCCTCGAGGGGGAGCTTTTTTTCCTTAACTCCACGCCCAACCGATTCCTGAGGGCTGACGCCAGCCGAGCCATTGCTGCAACAGGAGAGGGGTGCAGCTGCGCTGGAGGAGGGTGAGGAGCGAGGGGGAGGCGGAGAAAATGAACGAGATGAATGGATGACTGCCTTCCGTAGCCCATGTTGCCGTCATCTGAGCTACATTGATTGCTCCATCTCCATGCACGAGCATTATACGCGCCGACGGGGGATGCGGAGAAGCAGAAGAGGAGGTTTAATACATGGGATGTTTGATACTATAGGATTTTCAGACATGATCAGTTTATGAAAAGATATGCATGAACTCATCGTTGTTTTTCATACTAAATCTCTGCATTTTTGATACATGATCCGCACGCGGAGCATGTATTAAAAACGGCACTGTAACGGGGATGGCTGCGTCGGCCCTCTGGCCGCGATCACGGGGGGGAGGACGGATGGGAGGAGGATGCGAGCGAGAAGCGGCAGCAGAATGATGGGAGAGGGGCATGTGGGCGGACAGGGGGAAGAAGGAGAACGAGACAAAGGGGAAGGAAGAGGGCTTGAGTGAAGGGGCCCTGAGACACACAGATACATACGCACAAACAAAAATATGCCCCACCTTTTCCTATATTTTCTGGGGTTCTGCCTTCCCCCCCCACTGCCCCTACTTTTACATATGTTCTAGGGAATCGAGGTTTAATTGTGTCTGTGTGTTTCTTTTCCTCCTGATTCAGGGAAGTGGCGAGAAGGAGTTGGCTTCATCTTGCCCCACAACTCTGGAAGAGCATGGATCTCTCTGGTTATGCGCCTGGTCGGGCCACCCGTCTAGTCAAATCGTGTCTGGACATTGTCGCACTTGGCAAGATCGCGCCCAAGGAAAATGCCAATATTGCTTGCAAGCGCCATTTGCCATATCGCCTTGCGCTTCAATGAAGCCTACACGCTGCCGCTTCAGTCACATCAGAAGGACCTGTAAACGACCTCAATGCCAGGGCGTATAAGTTCAGAACATGTCCTGAAACAAGCTATGATAACAAACTTGCATAATGATATCATCAGTTATCCGAGAGAAGCGTCACACCACCAAAACCATGGAATCTGCACTCGCCAGGCAATCTGCCCTTCGCCATCTTGTACAAAGTATTCGTTTTGCTTCAGGGCGCGCTTTGCGTTGCTTGGCTGCGGGAACACGCTCGGGTACAATCTGGCTCCATGGGAACGCGCAGGGAGACCGGCGGAAGTGGATACGGCGACGAACAGGGAACCGAACATGAGCCAAGCGGCACCGCAATACCTGGTGGCGACTATAGCAACACCACGTTACAGTCAAAAACCCTAATAAGGACGCGCGGTAAGGACGCAAGTCCCTTGGAAGCCGAAGTTGGGATTTCTGGGGCGGCGGACGACGAAAACCCCAAGGACGCAAGAGCAAGGAAGAGAGAGGACGCAAGGGTACCCTGAGCAAAATCGCGCGTCCTTATTAGGGTGTTTGACTGTACAACCGCTTTAATCAGCTAGTGCAACATGGGTGACCACGGCATTAGCCATGGGTCATACGCAAACCAAGCGGTGCGCCGAGATGGCCAGACGAAGCCACGGGACAAGCGTATGAAAGTGTAAACTCGTGTGGGCACCACGTGTTATTTCGATATAATTATGCATATGAGCACTCTTGTACATTTATATATTAACTGTATATACATATGAACACCTTTGCACACGCACACAACTATACATATCTAATAATTCATACATGTTTCAGAATGGCACGTGCTACGTCGTCAGCAGACGTGACTTCTCCTCTTCCTCCTCATCTTCATGGTCCTCCTCCGTGTCCTCCCCCTCCACCTCCTCTCCCTATTACCTTCCTCCCACCCCTGCCTGCTCGCACTGTTCTCTCTCTCTCTCTCTCTTTCTCTCCCATCCTCCTTATCTTCCCTCTTCCTCCACCTCCTTCCGTCCTCCTCCCTTCTCTTCTTCCCTTCCTCCCCTCCTACCATCCTCCATCTCCCATCCTCGTCTGTTTGTCCATCTGCTATCACCTTTCCGCCGTCTTCCTCCCTTCTTCTTTGGGGAATCGAAAGGTACTGATACCGCTACTCCCAAGACCTCTCCCGGGGTGCGTTCCGACAAAGACTTCGAGGCGAATCCGGCCGTGGCGACGAGGCCTTCCTTGGGAGGTCCAAAACGGCGAAACCGGAGCCAAGGGCAGCGGCGCCTCTACTTCCCTGCTCTTGCTCGGGGAAGAGGCTCCGACTCCGCTGCCTGAGCCTCTAAGCCCGTGCCCGTCCCCCTCTCGCTGGAGGAGGAGGAGGAGGAGGAGGAGGAGGAGGAGGAGGAGGAGGAGGAGGAGGAGGAGGAGGAGGAGGAGAGGAGGAGGAGAGGGAGGAGGAGGAGGAGGAGGAGGAGGAGGAGGAGGAGGAGGAGGAGGAGGGAGGAGGAGGAGGAGGAGGAGGAGGAGGAGGAGGCGCCCGCCGATGTACCTCTGGCCAGCCCTCCAGCGCGGAGGGCGCGCCACGGCGAACGGCGGCCAGCCCCGACCAGCACCACTGCAACCAGCACTGGCGCATCCACCGGGGGACGCCCTCCTTCTTCTCCTCCTCCTCCTCGCCCTCCTCCTCCTCCTCCTCCTCCTCCTCCTCCTCCTCCTCTTCTCCTCCTCCTCCTCCTCCTCGATCCTTCTAGATCCTTCTCGATCAGTACCACTGTGACAGCCAGGACCAGGAGCAGCAGCACCAATGTGACCACAACCACTGGGACCCCCCTCCCAAGCGTAGCGCGGCGCGCTCTCCTGCCGAGAGCGCGAGGGGGGGGGGGGGACGACGAGCACGTTCAAAACTGAGTGCAAGGCTGCGCGATAAGGATGAAAGGCCCTTGGGCGCCGATGCCGAGGATTCTCGAGTGGGGCTGGCAATCGAGAGTGGTTCGGCAGAGACCGAAAAGGCAAGGTGGCAAGGGGTATATTTTCAGGCGGGTGGTATGGGGGGTGACCTACACGGGGGTGAAGAGAAGGGCCCTGCACGGGCTCTTCTGTGGCCCTTTTGGAAGCCAGCAGAGGGGCCCAAAGGGGCCCCAAAGGGCCCTTTTAGGCCCCCCTTTCTTGACCCACCCCCTTTTAGGACCCCCTTTTAGGCCACCGTTTTAGGCCCCCATTTCTTGACCCAAGAACCCAGTTACTGTCACCCCTCACTGCCACCCGCCCGAGGGACCTGGCGCATTGAGCATTCCAGTCCCGGCGATTTCTGCTCCCCTGCCTCCGAGCTCAGAGGGGGCCTGCGCCCTCTGCCTTTGGGTGCCCCTGGTGGACCATGACGCGGACCTCGGGCACGGGCAACGAAAACTCGGACCGAACAACCCCATCCGACGGAGGTCTGGCACAGAGGCGGGCAGGTTCGGGTCGGGCGAAGGCGTGGAAATCAAAAAGGACCGATGCCGCTACTCCCCGGGCCTCTCCCGGGGTGCGTTCGAAGCAGAATTTCGGGGCAGATCCGCCGACCCTGTCGGCGTGTGGAAGAGGCGTTGTTGTTTGCTGCTTCTTCCTCGTCGTTCCTTTGTCCCGTTTCCCTGCAGCGTCGTCGTTGTTTGCCCTTTCCTTTTCCTCGTCGTCTCTGAATCAAAAGGAAGCCCCTTCCCTTTCTTCCCTTCCCCGCGCGAGGAAGGGGGGGGGGTCCCGTTCCTTTTCCTCGTCGTCTCTGAATCAAGGGGAAGCCCCTTCCCTTTCTTCCCTTCCCCGCGCGGGGGGGGGGGGGTCCTGGGGGGGGGAGGGGCGGGGGGGGTAGCGAGGGGGGGTAGCGAGGGGGGTCCTGGGTCAGATACGCCGCCCTCCTGGGGATCCTCGGTCAGAGGAAACCCCCTTCCCTTTCTTCCCTTCCCCGCGCGGGGGGGGGGTCCCGGAGGGGTAGCGAGGGGGGGTAGCGAGGGGGGTTAGCGAGGGGGGTCCTGGGTCAGATACGCCGCCCTCCTTTGGATTCTCGGTCAGATACATCGCCCTCCCGGATTCGCAATGTCGCCTCTGAATCAAATACCACCCTCCTGGGGCCCATGGCCCGCCCTCTCCCTCCCATTTCCGTCGAGGCCCGAGGCATCCAGGGTCGGCGGCACCGGCCGTGAGGCCTCAGCAATCCAGCTGTGGCGACGAGGGCCTCCCAGGAGGCCCAAAAAGAGGAAAACGAGCGAAGGCTAGCAGTATTTTGACGAGGGACCGACCATCCCGGCATTCCTATAGGCCTACCACGACATGTTCTTAGAACCCCAAAATGTTCTAAGAACAAAACGAATGTTCTTAGAACACAGGCCCGATGTGTCAGAAAAAACAAATATCAGCCAGAGATGCTCTGAGAGCATCTCGCGCAGGCCACAACATGTCCTGAGAACACGCTTTGGTGGGCCTCTTAGGCGAGCCAAGACGATTCGCCACTGCTTGAACCTCTTCCTCACCCGAGAAAAGAGGGCCCACTACCACCCGCGAGACCCTTGGGGGGCTATCCGTCCTCCCCGTCGGTTGCGGCCGTATGGCGCAGCGCGGGGATGCGGGGGGGGAAAGGCCCAGCTAGGCGGGGCACCTGCGCCGGCAGCGGGGGCGGGGGTCAGCGGGGAGTTCCAGCGGCTGGGAGGAGGAGGAGGAGGAGGAGGAGGAGGAGGAGGAGGAGGAGGAGGAGTAGGAGGAGGAGGAGGAGAGGAGGGGGAGGAGGAGGAGGGGAGGAGGAGGAGGAGGAGGGAGAGGAGGAGAAGGAGGAGGAGGACGAGGAGGAAGAGAAGGAGGAGAAAGCAGGAGGGAAAGGTGAAGGAGGAGGAGGAGGAGGAGGAGAAAGAGGAGAAGGAGAAGGAGAAGGAGGAGGGAGAAGGAGAAGAAGGAGAAGGAGAAGGAGAAGGAGGAGGAGGGGGGATGGCGGAGGAGGAGGAGGAGCCGGGATGATACTGATCATGCTGGTGGTGATGATGAGGAGGGTGGTGATGATGAGGAGGAGGAGGTCGAGAGAAAAGAGCAGGAGGGAGGAGGATGGGGAGGAAGAGAAGAAGGAGGAGGAGGAGGAGGAGGGGGAGGAGAGGAGACGGATGATCGTTTCAGCGCTTCGCCAGTGAAGGTGGCCGAGATGCCAGGCTCGCAGTGAAACAGAGAGAGAGGGTCGAGTGTACCCTCTCGCTGGGCCAGTCCGTCCGCCCCCTTGGCCTCGCCCAAATTGGAGGGCGTGGGCGGGTGAACGGGGGCGGGGAGGGGGAACATGGTCGGAGGAGAGGGCGCCTAAGAAGGGGAGGACTGGGGCAGGGAGAAGGACAAGAAGATGAGAGGAGGAGGAGGAGGAGGAGGAGGAGGAGGAGGAGGAGGGCGAGGAGGACCATGGCAAACCCAAGACCCATCAACGATGATGCTCCCTTTTCAGGCCCCCACAAGGGTTCACTTCTACTGGAGGAACTGCCTCTTTGGCAGACAACTGTTTGAAGATCCTGAAGCATGCCAGAACACCATTCTCGGGCCTCCAACGCCACGGATGAACCTGACTGTTGCAAGATCACGAAACGTGGCAAACAAAAAAACATTCCTGGGACTTCTACACCGCGCACCGCGGATCAATGTAACGGTTGCACCCTCACAAACTTTACTACTTCAAACATACGACTTCGTGTAGGTTGACCATGGGGATCCGAGAAACCCTTGCTCATGCTAAAAGCGAGCGTGCGCGGTGCTAAGGCGAGAGCCACACGTTGAAAACGAGCCACCCTCAATCCGCGAAGCTCTTGCAAGTTTTGTCTATGAGCGCGCGCGGCGCTGAGGCCAAAGCCACCATGTTGAAACGGCCCGCCCTCAATGCATGAAGCTCTTCTCGCACATGTTTGAAACAAATTTGCATGGCGCTCTAAGGCGAGAGCCACAATTTGAAAAACTACCTTCCACAATCCGAAAAGCTCTTGCACATTGCTAAGACGAAATGCGCGGCGCTAAAGCGAGAACCACAGTTTGAAAACGGCCCGCCCTCAATCCGCAAAACTCTTGCAAATAATTGGGACGAAGGTGCGAGGCGCTCAAAGGAGAACCATAATTTGAAAACCACCCGCCCTCAATCCGTGAAACTCTTGCAACTTGCAACTGTTTATAACGAATGTGCGCGGCGCTCAAGCGAAAGCTTCTTGTTGAAAACAATCCGCCCTCGATCTGTGAAGCGTTGCCAGTGTTAAGCTTCAGGGCCATAAATGGTGAGGACCTCTCAAGCGAAACGCCTGGCCCGCCCTTTCGACCGGCCTCGGGGTGCGACAGGGGGGAGTTATCTATAAGCAAAAGGAAGAGGAGGAGGAGGAGGAGGAGGAGGAGGAGGAGGACGAGGAGGAGGACGAGGAGGAGGAGGAGGATGAGGTGGGGGTGGAAGAGGAGAAGGTATGAGGAGGAGGTGGAGGAGACGAAGGTGGAGGAGGAAGAGGAGGAGGAGGAGGACCGAGGAGGGAAGAGGGAGGAGGGAGGGAGAAGGACGAAGGGAGGAGGGAGGACGACGGGACTGCGTGTTTGCACTGCGTGAGGGAGGGCGAGCAGGAAGGAGGGGGAGGAGGGAGGACGGGAGGGACGGAGGAGGAGGAGGGAGGAAGAAGAGGAGGACGGGGAGGAGGAGGAGGAGGAGGAGGAGGACGAGGAGGGGGAGGACGAGGAGGAGGAGGATGAGGAGGAGGAGGAGGAGGAGGAGGAGGAGTGAAGGACGGAGATGAGGGGGGGGGAGCGGTGAGGAGGGAGACAGAAGGAGGCAAGGGGACGGTGAGGAGGGAAGGGAGGGGGAAACGAGGGGGAGGGGGTGGAGGGGGAGGATGAGCAGGGGCAAGAGGAGGGGGCGGTGGAGTGAGGGAAAGAGAGGAAGACAGGCACGCTACGCTCGCGACACATCCGACTTTCTGTCCCACCGACCCATCCATTCCCATGTCGTTGAATCCTGTTTAGACAAGGGAGAGGAGGATAAGGAAGTAGGACGAGCTGAAGGAGTAGCAGGAGCAGGGGATCAGGGGAAGGCTGAAGAGGGGAAAGGAGGGGGGTAGCAACAACGAGGAACGGATCGGATTCAAAGATGTGGTCCGCGCTGGGGCTTGAGCGCGAATCTGAACGACGGAATCAAACTACTGATCTCGAAATGTAGCCAACGCTACAGCTGGAGTACCGCAGGGAGCGAAACTATCACTATCGACAAGAACACATGCGGAGCATCATCAGTAGGAATACTCTGCAACGCGCGAAAGAATCGGGAACACCGTGGCGCAAGATAGAATAATGCCATACAGTGCTCTGATTGCATAGTTGTAGAAGGGTAGAGGTCGAGGGGGAGGAAAGGAGGCGGAGGTAGATGGGGAGGAGGATGAGGTGGGGATGAGGGGAGGAGGGGGCGGTTTGGGCAACCACAAAGTATCAATACTGCTATCCGGCCAGCGGGGAGGAGGAGGGGGAGGAGGAGGAGGAGGGAGACAAGGAGGAGGAGGAGGGGGGAGGAGGAGGAGGAGGAGGAGGGGGAGGAGGGGGGGAGGGGAGGAGGAAGGAGGAGGAGGAGGAGGAGGAGGAGGAGGAGGAGGAGGAGGAGGAGGAGAGGAGGAGGAGGAGGAGGAGGAGGAGGAGGAGCGAGGGAGGAGAAGGAGGAGGAGGAGGAGGAGGAGGAGGAGGAGGCGGAGGAGGAGGAGGAGAGAAGGGATGGATGGAGGGGGGGCCCTGACCCCCGACGTTGACTTGCCACGGCGTCGACCCCCAGAAATCTCGACCGACTCCCCGGGGGCCCGGCGGGAACGACAGGGGCGCATAGCCCATGGGGAGGGCACTGCACGCGCTCCCCCGGGAGCCTCTTCGAGGGCATAGATCACTGGCGCACCTGAATGCATGCATTGCCCTCCCCTGGGCTAGTCGCCCCTATCGCTAAGTCGGACGTGTCCCCATACAGGGGGATTTTGGGCGAAACATCAAACATACTAGAAACATGCCATGGGCAAACATAAGCAAAACATCGCCCCCAGACTATGTGTTTACTATTTTTGAATGCTCCTCCTGTAGAGAAACAGGCCCGACTTAACCCTATCGTCGCCTCTGGAGGACCGGCTTGTCATCCTCAGTCGAGTGCCCCCGGAGGCCCTCAGTGGCAAACGACCCCGCGTCGTGCTTCTTCACGGCGCGAGGGGGGCCTGGGGGAGGACGACGGCGACGAGAAGGGGCGGCAAGGGAAGCAGGAGGAGGAGGAGCTCGAGGAGGAGGAGGAGGAGGAGGAGATCGAGGAGGAGGTCGAGGAGGAGGAGGAGGTCGAGTTTCGAGGTGGAGGCATCGAGGATGGAGGGTCGAGCAGGAGGGGCACGCTCACCGCTGGCGGGCAAACGCTGCTTCACGCCTCGCCCTCCGCGCCGGCCCCCGCGGCCAGAGGCCCGTCCCGGCTCGCGGCCGTCGCCGCGAAGGAGGCGTGCAGGCGCCTCTGCTCCTCCGGGAGACGCGGGCAACGCTTCTGCCCATACCCGCTGCAGCTCCGAGCTTCGGGCCCCGGACGCCGCCTCAGGGGGCACCAGGCGCCGCCGACCCCACCAGAAGCGGCAAGGGAAGCAGGAGGAGGAGGAGCTCGAGGAGGAGGAGGAGGAGGAGGAGAGGAGAGATCGAGGAGGAGGTCGAGGAGGAGGAGGAGGAAGGGAGGAGAGGAGGACGGAGGAGGCAGGAGGAGGAGGAGGAGGAGGAGGAGGAGGTCGAGTTTCGAGGTGGAGGCATCGAGGATCTCCCTGGCAGATCGTGCCGATGCCGGCCGCTCCTTGCTTCCCCTGCCCCGGATCGCTGGGGGGGGAGGGCCCCCAGACCTGAGCGCGTCGTACAGAGAAACCAGGACGGGAGATTTCTGGCTACTGTCGGCCCCAAGGGGGCCCTCGCCGGGCCTCGGGAGCGTCGGACAAAAAAAAACAGCTCGGGACGAAAAAAGCCGGTCCCGGGAGAAGGGTCCGGACTTCCGGACGCCGTCCTGAAAAAATCAGGACGTGGCATGTCTGGGTCCATATCCATTGCAGCTCCTCCTCCTCCTCCTCCTCCTCCTTCTCCTCCTCCTCCTCCTCCTCCTCAGAAATCCGAGGCGCACTGGACGTGGGGAACAAAATGTCTGCCACCTGGAGAGGCTCCATGTTTACCCACATCCAGTGCGCCTCGGCCTTTTGGCGCCCGCTCAAAGAATGACCACGACGCACCGGACGTACACACAGGGGGCCGAACGGTCATTCACTGTCCCTGGGTACGTGGCTGAAGTGGGATTCCGCGATGCGGATTATTGTTGTTGGTGTTGCTGCTGTTGTTGTGGTGGTTGTTGTTGTTGTTGCTTTTGTTGTTGTGGTGGTTGTTGTTAACGTTGGCATTGTTGGTGTTGTCGTGGTGTTGCTGCTGCGGCTGTTGTTGTTGCTGCTGTTGCTGCTGCTGCTGTTATTATTGTTGTTGCTGGTATTTTTTTATGTGTTAATGTTTGGCGTCGTCGCCCCGCGACACGGCCCGCGACATACCCGCGACCCGTCCCGCGACCCGCCCGTGACGCACCCGCGAACCACCCGCGACCCACCCCGAGACCCACCCGCGACCCACCCCGCGACCCACCCCGCGACCCGCCCGCCCGCGACCCACCCACGACCCACCTGCGACCCACCCCGCAACCCACCCACATCCGCGACCCACATCCGCGACCCACCCGCGGCCCACCCCGCGACCCACGCACATTGCTTTAACGAAAAATCGGCGCCTGCGGCGGGCTCGCTGTACAATTTGTAAAAATTAAACGCATGAGAGCCTCGCAGACTGCAAACCAAACATCCCCGCCGCCCCCCCACTCTTTTCCGCGACTGCGGGGTGCAACGTATACAGAACCTTGCCCGCAAAGCCGGCTGCAGAGACCGAGACTGCCAGAGGTGCGCGCGAACTTCCCAGGTCGGCGACGCCCCGACAGAGGCCTACGAGAATAGAGCTGCACTGGCCAAGACTGCCAGAGGTTCGCGCGGACTTCCCTGGTCGGCGATGCCGCCCCACCCCCTGCGTGACGCGCTGCGTGCCAGGGGCGGCGCCAGAGGCGCCGCTTGGTGGGGGGGTACGGCGCCGACCCCCAGAAATCCGCGCGGACCTCCGAAAGGGCAGGTGTGTTTAAAGGGCCCCCAGAACACACAAATAAATATACACACAAATAAAACTATTCCCCATATTTTCTCATATTTTCTGGGTTTTTGTCTTCCCCCCCAATTCCCATATTTTCGCATATTTTCCTGGGGATCGACGATTAATTGTGTCTGTGTGTGTTTTCCCCTCCTGAGTGTTGTTTGTTTGCTCTGTCTGGGGTAGACTAAGCATCGGTGAAGAAGCGCGCACCATCCCTGCACCCTTTGAGGCCCGCTGTGGCAGTTTTGAGGGGCCCCCGCTGTGAGGGCACTCACCTTCCGCCGTCGATCCGCCACGCCTCATTGCCCCCGTCCCCCGTCGCCGCCCCCCTCCCCCTCCCCCTCCCCCTCCCCCTCCTCCTCCTCCTCCTCCTCCTCCTCCTCCTCCTCCTCCTCCTCCTCCTCCTCCTCCTCCTCGTCCGCCCCCGATGCGTGTCCTCGATACGCTTCTTCAGCTCCATGATCTGAGTTGCGTTGCTCTCGATCTCGGCGGTGGCGGCCATCGGATCTGCGGCGTCCTTCAGGGACTTCGCAGCGGTGCCTCCGCCCTTGGCCTTGGCCGAGTTGACGTTGAGCTTCTGCTGCTGCCGCTTCCACTTGAGGAAGTCTATCTCCTTGCGGAGCTCGTTGATCTCCTTGATGAGGGCAACGTTCTCCTGGAGGATCCGCGTGTTGTCCTGGCGGTGGACGTCGGAGTCCTTGATGAGCTTGCGCTTGAAACTCTCCACGGACTTCTCCAGATACTCCCGCTGCCGGTTATACTCGCGCTGGATGTCGCCGTCCAGCTCCTGCTTCTTTATGCCGTTGGGCATGTACTTCTTGTGCAGCCCCATTACCGACTCCTTGAGCTGCTTGGGCTCCTGGATGAACTGCACGCACTCGTGCAGATCGTTCTTAAACCTCTTTATAATTGTTTGGCAGTCTGTCATCTTCTTCCTCTGCGACACGACTTCTTCCTGGAGGGTGCGCTGCTTTACGTGCAGCTGCTCGATGCTCAGCTGCAGCTGCTTGTTCTTCCTGTGGTAATCCTCGAGATCCGCATCCATTGCCTGTATCTGCCTCTTCATCTCGGCGATGCTGTCATTCTTAGGGTCGATCTGCGCCTTGAGCTCCTTGATCTTGTAGTCGAGCACGAACTTGAACTTCTCGAGGTCTTGGTTCTGCTTCTTCAGCTCGTAGATCTTCTCCTCCTTGTGCTCGATCATCTTGTCGCGCTCCCGGATCTCGTTCAAGTTCTCCTTGCCAGACTTCTTCAGCTTGTCTATGGCCTCCTGCTTCTTTCGCGCCTCCTCCATGTGGTGGCGCAGCTCCTCCTCCTTCTTCTGCATCTGCCGCTTGAGCTCCTCGTGGTGGCGCTTGGAGATGCCGCTCTGGCCGCGCAAACGCACCTTGTCCGCCTGCTCGGCCTGGAGCCGGGCCTCCTTCTCGTCCTTCAGCTCCTCGATCTCGCGGTCCGTGTCCTCGAGGGGTGCATGACGCTTGGGGGGGGGACCAGCTCGGGGGGGGGGGGGGGGGCAATATCGAGCTGGAATCGGCGACGCATGGCCGCCAACCAGATCGGCGATGGGGCCCCGACATCGAGTCCACACGCTCCTGGGCGGGGTGGCCTATCGGACCCCTCATCGGCAATCTATACATGCGATTGGGGGTCGATGCGCCCCCCTCTGAGCATCTCCCCACCCAACGTTGCCCCTGGGTCCTGCTCCAGCTGGCGCATGGTCTCCTCGTGCACCCGCTCGGCCAGCTTCTTCTCCTCCATGATGCGCTGGATCGCCGCCTTGTCCTGCGCCTGCTTCTCCCCGAAGTCCCGCTGCATGTCGGCAACCTGCCTGGCGTGCTTGTCCATGAGTTCGGCGTGCTGCCTTTCCCACTCCCTGTGCGCCTTCTCGCGCCTCGTCTGCAGCTCCTGGTACTCCGCCACCTTCAGCATCATCTGCTGCTGGAAGGAGCCCTCCAGGTCCTGCGTCTGCTTCGCGTGCAGCTCCATCAGGCTCTTGATGTTCTCCTCTGCCTCCATCTCGGCGTCATTCTTCTCTTCCCGCAGGAGCTCGTGCTTGGTGCGCTCCTGATCAATCTCCTGGGTATACTTCTCCTCGAGCTCCGACATCTCCTCCTTGTGGTAGCTCTCCCTGTGGCGGAGCTGGAAGTCGATCTGGTTGGAGAGTTCCTCCACCTGACGAGCGAGCTCCTGCAGTTGCGCCTGCTTCTCGTCCAGGTGGGTCCTGGTCACCAGTATCTCGTCCGCCCACGACAACGCACTGTCTTTTTCGCGCTTGGAGACGACCCGGTCCTTCTTGCGGACGTCGAAGATGAAGAGACAACCGTCGTCGGAACAGGTGAAGAGATAGTAGTCGTCGAATGTAATGCGGATGCGGTTGCACTGGGCAGAGTGGCACGCGTACTCGACGTAGTTGCCGTCCAGCGGGAACTTGTAGCAGCGCACTGGAGCCTGCTGGTCGGGCTGGGCCACTGCAGCGAACAGCGCCTTGGCCGAATTGGCGAGCACGATCTGGCCCAGGGTCTGCTGCGACTCCACGCTGTTGTGGCACACGCCGCCGGACACCTCCTTGAGAGTTTTGTCGCTGCCGACACAATACATCGTGTTCGACCCCGTGGACGGGTCCGTGTGCACAATCACGCAGGAGAACGTGGTACCCTTTAGGACGAAGTCGTTCGGCGAACGCCTCCCCTCGGTCAGCAAGTTGTACTCGTACACAGCACCGTCGACACCCGTTGACACGATCGTGGAGTCGTCCGCCGTCCATGCGATGGACCGGACCTTATTGTTATGGCCTCGGAGCGTCTCAACAAGCTCGCAAGTGTACGTCTTGTACACCTGGATCGTCGGGTGGGCCGCGGAGGTCGAGCTAACAGCCGCGAAGAGCTGGCCACCGTTACTGAACCGGCACTCCTTGCAGGCCTTGATGGGGATGTCCCTGTAGGTCCGCATGTCTTCCATGAGGAGGTTCATGAGCCTCAGCTTGTCCTGAAAGCCGATGATGAGGTGGAAGCCCGAGGGATGGAAGGCAACACTGTAGGCCTCCTCATTGAAGAACTTGCAGAGGTCGCACGTCTTCTCGATGTAGTTCCACACGCGCACGGACTTGTCCACGCCACAAGTCACCACCAAGGGCTTCCTCGTGCAGACGTCCATCCCCAAGATTGCCCCGGTGTGGAAAGTCGTCAGGACCGGCTCAAACGCCGGGGACTCCTCCGCCTTTAGGAAAAACAAAACACGGCACATCCATAAATGTTCGGCGCTCCGGAAGATGATGTTCGTGCAAATTTTTCATTGAATATCAGACGTCGTGTTTTTTCTCACAACGTGGCCCTCACTGGGTCTGGACCCCTTCCCCGGGACCGGCTTTCCGTCCCGAGT
>CAUYUJ010000493.1:0-63840 GCA_963575745.1 Prorocentrum cordatum
TCGTCGTCGTCATCGTCGTCGTCGCCGTCGTCGTCGTCGCCGTCGCCGTCGCCGTCGCCGTCGCCGTCGTCGGGCCCAAGGGGGGCCCGAATATATCCACAGCCGTCGCCTGCCGAGGTCTCCGAGGATCTATCCTCCAGCCGGGGTGGCTATGTATGAAGCCCCGCCTCGGACCTTCGGGTCGGGCGAGAGGGGGGGATAGCAAAGGGGGGGGCTTGATGAAGGGGCCCTGGGACACACAAACAATTACACACAAAAAAGATTCCCCATATTTTCCCATATTTTCTGGGTTTCTGTCTTCCTCACCACTTCCCATATTTTCCCATATTTTCCTGGGAGTCGACGATTAATTGTGTCTGTGTGTTTCTTCCCCTCCTGAGAAAGGGGGGGATAGCAAAGGGGGGGTTTGAGAATCAGCTCACGTGGCCGATTTTCCCGGCGCCTCCCGGCGCCAGAGGCGGCCATGCATCGAGGAATGGGCCCCTCGGTGCGGCCGAGACCAGCTGCGTGCAGCAGACTTCGTAACCCCTCCCTTCCCAATCCCCCCCTTTCGTCCGGCCCGAGACCTGGGGGGGGGGCCGGGAGGGGTCGCCAGAGCGGGCCCCGTGGGAGGTCCCGCGTGTACGAGGTCGGCGGCGCCAGCCGTCGGGCCTTCCCTGCATGCCCATACCGCTACTCTGAAGTCGGGCGTGTCCCCCTGCAGGGGGGGATTTTAGACGGCTTGTTTTTTAAAAAATCAAAAAATGATTAAAGTATTGGCATGGGACTCCCGTGGGGGGCCCTCTTGGGCCATTTCAAAGCGGTTCTTCCTCTTCCTCCTCTTCCTCCTCCTCCTCCCCCCCTTCATCCTTTCATCCTCTCATCCTCCTCATCATTCTTCTCTTGCTCGTCCTCACCCCCCACCCCCCGTTCCCCCTCCTCCTCCTCCTCCTCCTCCTCCCCCTCTCCCACCTTCCAAGGGAAAGCCATAAGTTGAGGGAAACCCTGAGAAAAACTAAAAAAAAACAAAGAAACTGAAGTGCTGGAGGCCGAAACCTTGGAAAAACAATAGAACCCCCCAAACACAAATCCAGGGAAGACCCGTCCGAAGGGACCACCTCATCATCCTCCTCCCCCCCCCCCGATCCAGCGGAACGCCATAACTTTACGAAAACCCTGAGGAAAAAAGAAAAAAAAGAAAAAAAAACATGCTGGAGGCTGAAACTTTGGAAAAACCATCGGACAAAAAAAAAGTGACACCCGCCCGCCCATGTAACCTCCCCTTTGGGGCGGACGGGTCTTCCCTGGAATACTTGTTTTTTGTGTTGTTTTGTTGTTTTGTTCCAATGGTTTTCCCAAAGTTCCAGCCTCCAGCACTTCAGTTTTTTTGGTTTGTCTGGTTGTTTCTCACGATGTTCCTCAAGTTGTGGCGTTCCACTGGAAGGGAGGGAGGAGGAGGAAAACGAGGAGGAAGTGGAGGAGGAATAGCCTCCAGCAAAGTCCTGGCCTTCCTGTAGGAGGAGCAGGAGGAGGGAAGAGAAAGGAGGAACCGAGGCGGGAGGAGGAGGCGGCAACGCGAGCAGGCGCGCCGCACCTCGACTTCTGCATCCACATATGGTAGGAGGGGCATCCACAAGTGGATGCCCCCCTGCCATACGTGGAACAGCCCGATAACGGTCAAATGCTGTTGCTGGCACGTTCCTCCTTTTTCTCCCCTTCGAGTATTTTCTCCCGCGAGGGAGACTTGCGAACCATGTTTGTGTTCAAAGCAGGAAGCTATGCAATTTGTTTGGCTCGGGCCTTCGCCTAAGTCCTCGGGGCCACTCCACGGGGCACCAGGAGACGCGAGGGGACAACGCGGGACAAAGCGGGGGACACGAGGAGAGAACAAGGGGACGCGAGGGGACACAAGGGGGCGACAGGGGACAACGATTGGGGACAACAGGGGGCAACGAGGGGGCCACGAGGGACAACAGGGGACACGAAGCAGGGGGCGCAAGGGGACAACGGGGAACGCCAGGGGACACACGGGGACAACAAAGGACAACGGGGAACCCAGCAGGAAACCAGAGGGGCGAACGAGGCGCGCAAGAGGCAGGCGGCGAGAGTAACCCAAAAAATGGGTTACCAGCTTTTTGCGTTCATTGCGCGCCCACCAGGGCTGCAAGGGGGATCCACAAAATGGATCCCCCCGCGCAGTCCCTTGGTGCTTGGCGCTGACACTACGCGCCGTCATTGCAAAACACCGTTCGTCACACAAGAGGGCACCCTCCGTTACACACGGCGAGCAGTGATGACGATGCATGCATGCATTGGCGCTGGCACCGAACCAGCAACCACGACACCAGACATCATCATTGCAAAAGACTTGCACGGCGCTGCTCTGGAGGGCAGCCACAAAAAAAGCCCCCCCCCCCCCCCCCCCTTGGCAGACGCGAACAGTGTCAGCTGCGATGGCGATACATGCGCGCGTTGGTGCTGACACTACGCCGGCAGCAACGACGCCATCATTGCAAAACACCGTCTCGGCGTTACACTAGAGGGCATCGTAAAAAAATGCCCCCTCTGGCGGACGCGATCACGGCCGGCAGCGATGACGATGCGCGCGTGCATTGGCGCTGGCATCGCACCAGCAACTACGACACCAGACACCATCCTTGCAAAAGATTTTTCACGGTGATACTCGAAAGCGCAGCTACAAAAAGGGCTCCCCCCTTGGCAGACGCGAACAACGTCAGCTGCAATGGCGATGCATGCGTGCCTTTGGAGATAGTTCATCTTTCCATCGCCCGTAGCTGTTGCGGCTCAAACTTCTCTGCCCCCCCCCCCACGCGCTTGCAGGCCTCTTGCTTGGGCCCGCCGCCCCCTGCAGCCCATGTCGGTCTACGAGGACACCAAAAACTTGACCGACGGCTACGGTAGGTTTGTGTCGTGACGACTCGGCGCAAGGTAAATGACTCGAGCAAAATCATTCAATATTAAATTCATTGCGCGCCTAAATTACTCAATTTTAAATAAATTACGTCTGAATCACACCGTCTGAAAAGGCGTCCCAAGCGCTTTCGGAGAGTCTGGCGCGGCGACGCCTCGCAGGACTCTGGGAGGCGTGTAGGTTACCGCGGCTGGCGCACTTCGCATGCAAGGCGGAACGCCTTGCCGCAACAGTCGCGTGCAAGGCGGAATGTCTTGCACACGGCGGCACGTGCAAGACAGGTCGACGAAACCTTGTGCGCGAGCCCGCGGCCCCGGGCGACGCCTCGCGGAGACTGTGAAGCTGCGCTGGGCGCCGCGGCCGCGCATTTTGCATGCAAGACGGAACGCCTTGCGCAACGGTTGCGTGCAAGGCGAAATGTTTTGCGCACGGCGGCGCGTGCAAGAGAGGCGATGCACCCGAATCGTTCCGAAAGCGCCCTAATTGCCACAGAAATCTTCCGAATTGTTCCCAAAACCCCTGAAATGATTCCGAAAAATTCCTCAATTTCGACCCGAATTCCGGGAAACAGCCGCTAAAAACTATATAAAACGATGTGAACACCCGCTTGCCCACCCGCTGGAAAGTATATAACCTGGGCCCAGGCAAGCTTTCCCAAGCTTGACTGCGCCGAGCTTGGGAAACCTCTGATTCCCCAAGCTTGGGAACCCAAGCTCCCCCCAGCTTGACTGAGCCAAGCTTGTACACCACAGGTTCCCCAAGCGTGGCAAACCCAAGCTTCCCCCAGCTTCACTGAGCCAAGCTTGGGAAACCCCTGACCCCCCAAGCTTGGGAAACTCAGGTCCCCCAAGCTTGGGAAACCCAGGTTCCCCCAGTTTGACTGAGCCAAGCTTGGGAAACCCAAGGTTCCCCAAGCTTGGGAAACCCAAGCTTCCCCAAGCTTGACTGAGCCAAGCTTGGGACGCACTAGGTTCCCCAAGCTTGGGAAACCCAAGCTTCCACCAGGTTGACTGCGCCAAGCTTGGGAAACCTCTGGTTCCCCAAGCTTGGGGAACCCAAGCTTCCGCAAGCTTGACTGGGACATCCTTGGAAACCTCTGGTTCCCAAGCTTGGGAAACCTCTGGTTCCCATGCTTGAGAAACCCCATATAAGGAATCCAATGTAGAGAAGCCCCACATAGGGAATGCCCATATGGGGAAACCCCTATGGGGATTCCCCGCGTAAGGAACCCTAATATGGGAAATCCCCAGATGGGGATCCCTCATAAGGGGGGGTCCTCGTATGGGAATACCCCGTACGGTGCGTCGCATATACGGAATCTTCGTGTGGGAAAACCCCATATAAGAAATCCCTATATGGGGTCTCCTCATGTTGGGGGATCACCATGTTAGGAATCACCATTTCAAGAACCTCCATGTGAGGAATCCCCATGTAGGGAATCGCTTATTTGAGGATTTCCTATATTAGAACTCCGTATATTAAGGCCCCCATACATGGGGTTCCTTGTATGGGGATTCCTTGCATGGGGACTCTCTATATGAAAGGGGTTTCCAACATTGGGATTCCGTACATGGCGATTTCCCGTATGGGTATTCCCCATATGGCGATTCCCTATGTTGGGTTTCCAAATGGGGATTGCCCATACGGGAACTCGCCATGGCAGCCCCCGGAACTCTCACAACTCCCGTAGTCCTGACAGCCGCTGCCCCTTGACTCAAACGCAAAGCGCTGGCGCGGACAGGAACCGCATTCTTTTCAAACGACGGGGGCCAGCGCAGCGCGCCCTTACCCCTTGACTCAATCGCAAATCGCGCGCGCGGACAGGGACCGTTTTTTCTCCAAATGACGGGGGCCAGCGCAGCGCGCCCGTGCCGCTCCACTCAAACGCAAAGCGCGTGCGCGGGCAGGATTCTTTTCCAAATGAACGGGGGCCGCAATGACGCGACTCGACGGCGTGGCGTTGAGCTCGACTGGCAGCCCGCTCCGCGCAGACCCGCTGCCCACGCGCCCTGCCGCCACCGCGCCCCGAACAAACACCACAGGCCCAAGAGCTTCGTAAGATGTCGCCCTGGACCCCGCGACCGCCGCGCGTGCCTATCGGGGCAGTCGCCGCCAGCGCCGCTACCAACGCAAGGATTCTCGCCCAAGCGGCCCTCGCCCACGGGGCCCTCGCCCACGCTGCAACGAAGAATTGAGCCTGGAGCCAAAATGGCAACGAGCCAAAATGGCGACGAGGGAGGAGGAGGAGAGGAGGAGGAGGGGAAGGAGGCGGAGGAGGAGGAGGGAGAAGCGCGGGTGCGGGACAAGAGAAACCCAAACACGGAGAAACTTGCCTGCAAAACCTCCTCCTGCTCCTGCTGTCGAACAACGGCGGCCGCAACTGCAGCGGCGATGGCGCCCCGCCGGACCAGTGCTGGCACGAAGCGCGCGCCTGTCGCCATCTCCTCGTCCTTCTCCGCCTCCTCGTCCTCCTCCCCCTCCGCCTCCTCCTCAGGGGTCCTGGTGTTTCCTGGTCCCTCCTGGGCTCAGGGGTCCTGGTGCTTCCTGGTCCCTCCTGGTCCCTCCTGGTCCCTCCTGGTCCCTCCTGGTCCCTCCTGGTCCCTCCTGGTCCCTCCTGGTCCCTCCTGGTCTCTCCTGGTTCCTTCTGGTCCCTCCTGGTCCCTCCTGGTCCCTCCTGGTCCCTCCTGGGCTCAGGGGTCCTGGTCCCTCCTGGCCCCTCCTGGCCCCTGACCCACAACCCAGGCACTTATGTTATCATATGTTTTGGGTTATGTTTGCGTTGGCACTTCTTCTGTTTTGTACTACTTGTTTTGTTTTTTTTCGGCTCTCTGCCCTGCCGGACAGCTGAGTACCCAGTGTGCGGCTGATGACACAGAGCGGTCGGCGCACGGCTCGCGCAGCTGGCGCGGTACGTATAAAGCAAATCGCGCACCATCTTTGTGTGCGACGCATGTCTATGTAGCGAATCTCTCTCTCCACGCACTTCACATGTTCTGGATGACAGCCAGGGCGCCAGATGCGCCCAGACCACGCGCCAAACGCGCGCCAACATGAAAGTAATGTACTCATGGAAGTGCCATTTCTTCTTGATGTGTCTGGGATCCCATGCATTTTTCCTCACGGTAACATCAGGTCTGGGGCGCCCGCAGCAACTCACTCGTCAGGGACGGGAATGCGATCTCTCGTGCTCTTGTCCTCTCTGTTCCAGAACACGATGGCCTCCCGGTACCCGGCCTTCCTGCTCTTCACCCAATCCTCGCCAATGCCGAGGCCCCTCACGCCGAGCCTCTTGATCTTGGCCTTTATCTTCGGGCCCCACACGGCCAAGCGACTCACCACCTGCACTCCCGCCGGAACCCCACCGCTTGAGCCCCACCGCTTGAGCGTCCGGCCGCGCGGCTTCGGCGCTGCCTTCTTCAAGTGCTTCTTGGCGACTCCGCGCTGGCGGCAGGGACGAGAGGGAGCGCCGGCGCTCGCTGCCATCGCTGAGACAAGCGCCGGCGCCGGTGCCTCTGGCGGCTGCTCCTCGCCCGGGTGGTCATCGGCTGCATCCGTCAGCGCCTGCCGTTCCAAGTCCTGCAGCGCCGCCTGCTCCGCTTCTTGGGCCCCGCCCAGCAGTGCCGGCCCCTCCGCGTCCAGCTCCTCGTCGGAAACGAGCCGCGGATCACCCATTCCGCTGGAGGAGGCCGGTGCTCGCGCCTGCGGGGCGACGCGGCGTGGCGGCGGAGCCCGGGTCGGGCGAAAGGGGGGGATAGCAAAGGGGGGGTTTGAGAATCAGCTCACGTAGCTGATTTTCCCGGCGCCTCCCGGCGCCGGAGGCGGCTATGTATCGAGGAATGGGCCCCTCGGTGAGGCCGAAACCAGCTGCATGCAGCAAATTTCGTAACCCCCCCTTTCCCAATCCCACCCTTTCGCCCGGCCCGAGGCTGGCGCTCTGCTGCTCGCCTCCTCGGGGGCCGCCGGGCCCTTGAGCCGCGACGGCGAGAATGATGATGGCAATGCTTATGATGATGGCGATGGTGATGACGGTTCTGGTGTTCATGGCGGCGGTCAGTGCTCTGGCAGTGTCGCAACGAGGAAGTTCGAGTCGTCGTTGCGCGGGCACAACGACGACGTGCTCGAGGGGTCGGCCCCGGGGCCGGTGGCTTGCCTGAGGGCGCTGACCCACAACCCAAGCCTCAGGTCTCTGACCCGCAACACAGGCATCCGAAGTGTCCATGACACACAACCCAGGCAAGGCGGCGAGCCTCAGACGACATGCGTCCGAAGTGTGTCTGACCCACAACACAGGCATCCGAAGTGTGTATGACCCACAGCCCAGGCATCCGAAGTGTGTATGACCCACAGCCCAGGCATCCGATACGTCTCATAACCACAACCCAGGCACTTGTGCATGCATATTTTGTGTTGTTTTTTTTTTGTTTTGGTGTTGCTTGTTATGTCATTCGGCCATTGGGGCTCCTGGGGGGTGGCGCTTGGGACCACACGAGGATCCGCCACTTACGCCACCCCCAGGATGCCCCAGTCCTCGTCGCGAGATGTTGTTCCCTGACGCACAACCCAGGCATCAAGGGTGTCCCTCACACGCCACCCAGGCACGGTGGCGAGCCCGAGGTCCCTAACGCACAACCCTGGCGTCAGAGAAGTGTCATAACCACAGCCCAAGCACTTGTGTTTTCATATTTCTTGGGCGCTATTTTGTCCTCGTTGTTATGTCATCAGGTCCCTGACGCACAACCCGGGCACCCGAGATGTCTCTGACACACAACCCAAGCACGGCGGCCAGCCTGAGGTCTGTGACGCACAACCCAAGCATCCGATAATGCTCATAACCACAACCCAAGCACTTCTGTTTCCATGTCTTTTTGGATATTTGTTGTTGTCATTTGTTATGTCGTGAAGTCCCTGACGCACAACACAGGCATCCGGTATGTCTCTAACGCACAACCCAAGCAAGGTGGCGAGCCAGAGGTCCCTAACGCACAACCCTGGCACCCTCGAGACCTCCAAACCACAACCCAGGCACGTGTGTTTATATATATGTTTTGTTCTTTTTTGTTGTCATGTGTTATGTCATTAAGTCCCTGACGAACAACCCAGGCATCCGATATGTCTCTGACCCACAACCCAGGCACGGTGTCGACCCTTCTGGGGCTCCTTGGGGGTGGCGCTTGGCCTGAGGGCGCTGACCCACAACCCAAGTCCCAGGTCTCTGACCCACAACACAGGCATCCGAAGTGTCTAGGAGACACAACCCAGGCAAGGTGGCGATCCTCAGACGACATGCGTCCGAAGTGTGTCTGACCCACAACCCAGGCATCCGAAGTGCGTGCGACCCACAACCCAGGCATCCGACAAGTGTCAGGACCACAACCAGGGCACTTCAGTTTTGATATTGTCTTGTTCTTTTGGTGCTGCCGGACAGCTCCGTACCCAATGCGCGGCGGCACATCGACGACGTGCTCGGGAGGTCGGCCCCAGAGCCGTTGGCTAGCCTGAGGGCTCTGGCACAAAACCGAAGCCTGAAGTCTCTGACCCACAACCGACGCATCCGCAGTGTCTGTGACCCACAACCCAGGCACGGCTGTTTTCATATGTTTCTCTTCTCTTTCGTTGTGTTTGTTGTTTCGTTGTGGTGTCATTATTCTGTTTTGTTGTTTCTTCTTTTTTCGGCCGCCTACCCTGCCGGACAGCTCAGTGCCCAATGTGCGGACATTCGGGCGGCGAGCTGCAAGCACTAGCACTACCCCGCAGTGACTGCGGCAGGGATGGCAGGCGGCCACTCGCGCACGCCCTCTGGGCACGCCTCTGGCCCAAGCCACGTGCTAAGCAAAATGATCGCGTACACGAACGCTTTCGGAGCCACCATGCCGCACGTCTCCAGCAGGGCGGGAGGCTGCCACCGTCTGCGGAACAGGTCCGCGCCGCCAGGGGCGCACTGGTTGATGAGCCGGCGCAGGGCGGCGGCGGCGTCCGCCGCTCCTCCCCGGCCGCCCTCCGTCGCCCAGGCCTGGCCGAAGAGAGTCCACTCGAACTCCCTCGTGGTGGACGGTTTCCCCCGGGGCCGTAGGCGACTTAGGAGGCTCCCCAGGGCTGGTTTTAAAAAGCTCGGGCCCGACAACGGGCCCCTGAGGCCAAACTCGAAGAAAAACCTTCGAGGATAGGAGGTCCACGAAAAACTCCACGAAGAAACGGCGAAAAGTCCAGGAGGAGGAGGAGGAGGAGGACGGGGTCGCCGAAGCCCTTCCGAGAAACCGTCCAAACCTCGTGCACAACACGCGTGTCCGTGTCGTTGATTGGGTTCGGCGTGCACAACACGCCGAACCCAATCAACGAGGACATGCGCTGGAGCTGGCTGCGTTCCTGCGGGTCGTCCGACCGCCGCCTCCTCTGCTGCCGGTCCTCCGCGCCCGCCCCTGCTGGGGTCAGGCGCCCAGCCTTGCTCTTGCCGGCCCACTCCGCGTAGACCCGCTTCAGCCGGCGCGCCACGGCATTGGAGGGCGTCAGGTTGAACATGTTGGTGGCGAGGGCACCCCACGGCATGCGAGTGTAGTGGATGCCAGCTCCTGCTTGCTCCTCGACCCAAGCGCCAATGCGCGCGCCCATCTCCAGCCTCGTGCTGATCGGCAACGCGGACGACCGCCCTTGCCGCCCAGCTCGTCGCCGAGCCCGAGGCTCGGGCGCAGCCTGCTCCAGACTGCCGCGAAACAGGGCGGCCTGATCGTTAAAGGTTCAACGTTTGGCGCTTGCCACAACGGCGAACCCTTCAAACTGCAATGATTCACCCTCGTGACAACGGCCAATCGTTGAACCTTAAACTTTCGGGCAACCTTGCGTCGAGCACGTCTTCGTCGTCTCCGTCCTCGTCGTCGTCGTCGTCGTCGTCGTCGTCGTCGCCGTCGTCGGCGACTCCAAAGGAGACGACGACGTCGCCGACGACGACGACGACGGAAACGACGAGGCCGAGGACGAGGACGACGACGACGACGACGGCGCCTGCGCCGCCAGCGCGGCCAAGTAAGCCATGCCAGCGCGGCGCTGCGAAGCGCCTCTGTCGGCGCGGGAGGCGGAGGCGCCGCGGGGCAGCCCCTCGAGGGCGGCCGCCGCCGGAGGCGCCGCGGGGCATCCGCTCGGCGGCCGCCGCCGGAGGCGCCGCGGGGCAGCCGCCGCTGGAGGCGCCGCGGGGCGAGCCGCCGCTGGAGGCGCCGCGGGGCGAGCCGCTTGGCAGCTAAGCCGAAAAAAGGCTACAAATGTACTGGCGTTGACGCAGGCCCCACAACCCAGGCATCCGACGTGTGTATGACCCACAACCCAGGCATCCGAAATGTGTGTGACCCACAACCCAGGCAATGTGGCGACCCTCAGGCCACATGCATCCGCTGTGTGTCTGACCCACAACCCAGGCATCCGAAGTGTGTATGACCCACAGCCCAGGCATCCGAAACGTCTCATAACCACAACTCAGGCACTTGTGTTTCCATATTTTGTGTTGCTCTTTTTTTGTTGTTGCTTGTTATGTCATTCCGCCATTGGGGCTCCTGGGGGGTGGCGCTTGGGACCACACGAGGATCCGCCACTTACGCCACCCCCAGGATGCCCCAGTCCTCGTCGCGGCGCCGACGGGGTGGCGCTCGGGACCACACGAGGATCCGCCACTTACGCCACCCTCGGCGCCGCTTTTGGGGTTCCTTGGGGGTGGCGCTTGGGACCACGCGACGCCACTTACGCGCAAACCAGGCGTCCGAGAAGTGTCATAACCACAACTCAAGCACTTGTGTTTGCATATTTTTTGGGCGCTGTTTTGTCGTCATTGTTATGTCATTAAGTCCCTGACGCACAACCCGGGCATCCGAGATGTCTCTGACACACAGCCCAGGCACTTACGGCAAGCCTGAGGTCTGTGACGCACAACCCAGGCATCATAAATGTCCCTAACACGCCACCCAGGGGCGCTGGCGAACCTGAGGTCCCCAACGCACAACCCAGGCGGCCGAGAAATGTCATAACCACAACCCAAGCACTTGTGTTTTCATATTTTGTTGGGCGCTACTTTGTCGTCATTGTTATGTCAGTAGGTCCCTGACACACAACCTGGGCATCCGAAATGTTTCTGACACACAACCCAGGCACGGCGGCAAGCCTGAGGTCCGTGACGCGCAACCCAGGCATCCGAAGTGTGTATGACCCACAGCCCAGGCATCCGATACGTCTCATAACCACAACCCAGGCACTTGTGTTTCCATATGTTGTGGTGCTCTTTTTTTTGTTGCTTGTTATGCCTTTAGGCCATTGGGACTCCTGGGGGGTGGCGCTTGGGACCACACGAGGATCCGCCACTTACGCCACCCCCAGGATGCCCCAGACATCGTCGCGAGATGTGGTTCCCCGACGCACAACCCAGGCATCAAGGGTGTCCCTCACACGCCACCCAGGCACGGTGGCGAGCCTGAGGTCCCTAACGCACAACCCAGGCGTCCGAGAAGTGTCATAACCACAACCAAAGCACCTGTGTTTTCCTTTTTTTTTTTGGCGCTATTTTGCCATCGTTATTATGTGAGTAGGTCCCTGACGCACAACCTGGGCATCCGAGGTGTCTCTGACACGCGACCCAGGCACGGCGGCAAGCCTCAGGTCCGTGACGCACAACCCAGGCATCCGAAGTGTGTATGACCCACAGCCCAGGCATCCGATACGTCTCATAACCACAACCCAGGCATTTGTGTTTTCATATTTTGTGTTGCTCTTTTTGTTGTTGTTGTTTGTTATGCCTTTAGGCCATTGGGGCTCCTGGGGTGTGGCGCTTGGGGCCACACGAGGATCCACCACTCACGCCACCCCCAGGATGCCCCAGTCCTCGTCGCGAGCTGCAGTTCCCTGACGCACAACCCAGGCATCAAGGGGGCCCCTCACACGCCACCCAGGCACGGTGGCGAGCCTGAGGTCCCTAACGCACAACCCCGGCGTCCGAGAAGTGTCATAACCACAACCAAAGCACTTGTGTTTTCATATTTTTGGGGCGCTATTTTGTCGTCGTTGTTATGTCATTAGGTCCCTGACGCACAACCTGGGCGCCCGAGATGTCTCTGACACACAACCCAGGCACGGCGGCAAGCCTGAGGTCTGCGACGCACAACCCAGGCATCCGAGAATTCTCAGAACCACAACCCAGGCACTTGTGTTTCCATGTCTTTTGTGATATTTGTTGTTTTCATGTGTAATGTCATTAAGTCCCTGAGGCACAACAAAGGCATCCGGTATGTCGGCAACACACAACCCAAGCACGGTGGCGAGCCAGAGGTCCCTAACGCACAACCCTGGCATCCGAGATATCCCAGAACCACAACCCAGGCACTTGTGTTTATATATGTTTTGTTCTTCGTTGTTGTCATGTGTTATGTCATTAAGTCCCTGGCGATCAACCCAGGCATCCGATATGTCTCTGACCCACAACCCAGGCACGGTGTCGACCCTGAGGTCCCTGACGTGCAACCCAGGCATCCGAGATGTCTCTGACCCACAACCGAGGCATGGTGGCGAGCCTGAGATCCCGAACTCGCCGCCCAAGCATCCGAAATGCCTCCGACCCACAACCCAAGCCGGTTTGCGGTCTGATCCCTCCTGGGCTCAGGGGTCCTGGTGCCTCCTGGTCCCTCCTGGTTCCTCCTGGTCTCTCTTGTTCCCTCCTGGTCCCTCCTGGGCTCAGGGGTCCTGGTCCCTCCTGGTCTCTCCTGGTCCCTCCTGGTCCCTCCTAGTCCCTCCTGGTCCCTCCTGGTCCCTCCTGGTCTCTCCTGGTCCCTCCTGGTCCCTCCTGGTCCCGCCTGGTCCCTCCTGGTCCCTCCTGGGCTCAGGGGTCCTGGTCCCTCCTGGTCCCTCCAGGTCCCTCCCGGCCCCTCCTCGCCCCTCCTGGTCCCTCCTAGTTCCTCCTGGCCCCTCCTGGTCCATCCTGGTCTCTCCTGGTCCCTCCTGGTCCGTCCTGGTCCGTCCTGGTCCCTCCTGGTCCCTCCTGGTCTCAGGGGCCCTGGCCCCTCGTGGCCCCTCCTGGTCCCTGATCCACAACCCAGGCAATTATGTTTACATTTGTTTTTGGTTCTGTTGGCGTTGGCACTTCTTCTGTTTTGGAATTCTTTTCTTTTTTTTGTTCGGCCGTCTGCCCTGCCGGACAGCTGAGTGCCCAGTGTGCGGCTGACGACACAGAGCGGTCGGCGCACGGGTCGCGCACCTGGCACGGTACGTACGTAGCAAATCGCGCACAATCAAAGTGTGAGACATATGTCTATGTAGCGAATGTCTCTCCACGCACTTCACATGTTCTGGATGGCAGCAGGCTTGGCGACGAAGACTGCCCCGCGCATCACCGCCTTCACGTTCACGAACGCGGGCACCAGGATCGTCACCGTTGGGGTTTTATCTTTCCCACGCTGCTTGCGCCCATCCTGCTTGAACTCGCAGGAGATCTCTTGCGTCAGGCACCTCGCCTCCAAGTTCCCCACCGTGGTGTCGGCCGCCGTCGCCTCCAAGACCGCCCAGAAGGGCGACACCCCTAGGGCCTTGCCTGGCTTGAACTGGGCGAGGGGGCTCTGGATGATGTATTTCGATAGGTCGTCGCAGATGTCGTAGGCTCCGATTTCTGTCGTTACCAAGTAGGGGTGCTGCGGATGATGCGATTTTGGCCTCCTCATCTTGGCCCCCTCCGAGAAGTCGTGCACAGGTCCGTGCGGAATCAACACCACCTCGCCGACTGCGAAATCTTTCGCGGCCCTCGCCTGAAACACACACGGGTTTGAGGACTCCATGCTGTGGACCGTGATATTGGCAGCGCACCCGCTGTGTTTGACCTGCAGCTGCTGCAGGGCCGTCTGCATCCAGCGTCCAGCTCCTCGTCGGAAACGAGCCACGGATCACCCATTCCGCTGGAGGAGGCCGGCGCTCGCGCCTGCGGGGCGACGCGGCGCGGCGGCGGAGCCCGGGTCGGGCGAAAGGGGGGGATAGCAAAGGGGGGGTTTGAGAATCAGCTCACGTAGCTGATTTTCCCGGCGCCTCCCGGCGCCGGAGGCGGCTATGCATCGAGGAATGGGCCCCTCGGTGAGGCCGAAACCAGCTGCATGCAGCAAATTTCGTAACCCCCCCTTTCCCAATCCCACCCTTTCGCCCGGCCCGAGGCTGGCGCTCTGCTGCTCGCCTCCTCGGGGGCCGCCGGGCCCTTGAGCCGCGACGGCGAGAATGATGATGGCAATGCTTATGATGATGGCGATGGTGATGACGGTTCTGGTGTTCATGGCGGCGGTCAGTGCTCTGGCAGTGTCGCAACGAGGAAGTTCGAGTCGTCGTTGCGCGGGCACAACGACGACGTGCTCGAGGGGTCGGCCCCGGGGCCGGTGGCTTGCCTGAGGGCGCTGACCCACAACCCAAGCCTCAGGTCTCTGACCCGCAACACAGGCATCCGAAGTGTCCATGACACACAACCCAGGCAAGGCGGCGAGCCTCAGACGACATGCGTCCGAAGTGTGTCTGACCCACAACACAGGCATCCGAAGTGTGTATGACCCACAGCCCAGGCATCCGAAGTGTGTATGACCCACAGCCCAGGCATCCGATACGTCTCATAACCACAACCCAGGCACTTGTGCATGCATATTTTGTGTTGTTTTTTTTTTGTTTTGTTGTTGTTTGTTATGCCTTTAGGCCATTGGGGCTCCTGGGGGGTGGCGCTTGGGACCACACGAGGATCCGCCACTCACGCCACCCCCAGGATGCCCCAGTCCTCGTCGCGAGATGTAGTTCCCTGACGCACAACCCAGGCATCAGAGATGTCCCTAACACGCCACCCAGGCACGGTGGCGAGCCTGAGGTCCCTAACGCACAACCCAGGCGTCCGAGAAGTGTCATAACCACATCCCAAGCACTTGTGTTTTCATATTTTTTGGGCGCTATTTTGTCGTCAGTGTTATGTCATTGGGTCCCTGACGCACAACCCGGGCATCCGAGATGTCTCTGACACACAACCCAAGCACGGCGGCAACCCTGAGGTCCGCGACGCACAACCCAGGCATCCGATAATTCTCATAACCACAACCCAGGCACTTGTGTTTCCATGTGTTTTTGGATATTTGTTGTTGTCATGTGTTATGTCATTAAGTCCCTGACGCACAAAACAGGCATCCGGTATGTCTCTAGCACACAACCCAAGCACGGTGGCGAGCCAGAGGTCCCTAACGCACAACCTTGGCACCCGAGAAGTCTCAGAACCACAACCCAGGCACTTGTGTTTATTTTTTTTGTCATTTGTTATGTCATTAAGTCCCTGACGAACAACCCAGGCATCCGATATGTCTCTGACCCACAACCCAGGCACGGTGTCGACCCTGAGGTCCCTGACGTGCAACCCAGGCATCCGAGATGTCTTTGACCCACAACCGAGGCATGGTGGCGAGCCTGAGATCCCTAACTCGCCACCCAAGCATCCGAAATGCATCCGACCCACAACCCAAGCACGGTGGCGAGCCTGACGCCCCAAACGCGCACCCCAAGCATCCGAGATGTCTCTGGCCCACAACCCAGGCACGCACGGTGGCGAGCCGGATGTCCCTAACGCACAACCCAGACATCCGAGATGTCTCTGACCCACAACCCAGGCGCGGTGGCGAGCCTGTGGTCCCTAACGCACAACCCAGGCATCCGAGAGGTCTCTGTCCGGCAGCCCAGGCACGGTGGCGAGCCCGAGGTCCCTGACGCACAACCCAAGCATCCGAGGTGTCTCTGACCCACAACCCAGGCACGGTGGCGAGCCTGACGACCCTGACACACAACCCAAGCATCCGAGAGGTCTCCGACCCACAACCAAGGCATCTAATGGGACCATGGTCCAAGAGGATCCACGCGTCCGCGGGCAGCCAACCCCCGTCCCCCAGCGCTGTGGGACCACACTTGAATAACGAATGTGGCGGCGGGGCCGCACATGAACAACGAATGCGGCTGGACATGGGTGGAAGAACGGGCCCAAGAGATTTCACGCACAAGAGAAATTACATATGTTAGCGAGCGTGGGCCCAAAGCAGCGTGCTTTTGCAGAGTATGTGTGAATCAACGCGCGCTACTTTCTTCCCCGAAGGCCCTGGCCTTCGTCATCGTAGGGAGAAGGGAGAGAACAAGGGATACCGAAGGGGACGACAGGATCGTTCAAAGGTAAACGTTCTGGGGGCAGAAGGAGGAGAGAAGGGAGAGAGAAAGGGGACGGAGGAGACACCGCCGATCATTCAAACGTTAATGCGCTCGCGCACCGCGGAATTCAACCTTGAAGTCGCGCGCCCGGGTCGCCGAAAGTCGACACGACACAGACCTACCGTACTTCTGCCGCCCTCTCCAAGAGTGCGTGGTCAACCTGTTCTACCGCAGGGCGACACCGAGTCATTCTTGGAATTACTACGGAGGCGTATGCGCTCGACAACCCGCTCGTGCACTGGGTCGACTTTATCGCCGCCCACGCCGACGAGATCCCTGGTGACCTGGAGACGCAGTATCGGGAGGCTTCCAAAACCAACGCCTGGCACAACTTGCCCATCCCGTTCTGCTTCAAGGAGCCATTGCCAGCGGACCCCCAGCTGCAGATTTGCATTCTGGACCCTGGAAACGACACCAAGACAATCATCAAGCACGTCGCCCCCCCAGCTCAGACGAAGATGCGCTGTCAGGTCTTCTCTAAGCTTGCCTTCGGCAGCATGCGGAAGTGGGTGCTTCAGCACCCCAAGGTCGGCGCTCGCGCGCGGCAGTACAGATTCGAGCACTTGGGGGCAAGCAATTTCGCCAATTCCATTTGTCGCATGAAGTCAAGCAGAATGGCAAAACCGACGCCTTCTATGACATGAGCGGCGAGGACATCGACGCTGGCTTCGCGTGCACCCTCAAGCACGCGCCGCGCACGACCTCGGAGTGCGCCCAGCTGGCGGGGCAGACAAAAGCGCTCATGCATGGGGCGCCGTTGCACGGCTGGCCCATCGCACTGGTCGATAAAGCTTTGCGCAACGCCATTGCCGAGGGTGTCCTAGCCAAGAAGGAGTACCAGCGCAACTCTTTCCTCTGCGAGAAGCACTTCAAGCCCTAGCTCCTCAACATCCTCAAGGAGCGCATCGACCCCTCGACATCGCTCGCTCTCGTGGGCGAGCCCAACTTCGGGAAGTCCCCCGCTGGAAAGGCATACCTGTTCGCAATGTGCGACCGCAACGCCAGGGTGCGCGGCCTCGACCACGACAAAGCTCATCGGGGGAAAACGCGCCGACACCGCTGCCCGTCATTCGTCGCCGCGGTTGGGTTCGCTTCGGAATGTTGGTCAGAACGCGCCCGCTGGGGAGGTCTGGGAAGTCGCGGCGCAGGTGCCTTTCCGCCCCCCCAAACGCGCGCGTGCGAGGGTCACCCCAAAGATAGACTTTCTGCGCGGTGAGCCAGGCGCCCTGACAGTGGGCGATTTCGTGGACGACGGGCGTTTTGACCTGCTTCCAGCGAAAATGGTGAAGGCGCTTTTAGACTTGGGGCAATTTGAAAGCATGCGTTGGGCGTGGGGGGCCACGAAGCGGGTCAAAGGGGAAGCCCGCGCCGTCGCCGACCAGGCTTACGAGCCCCGCGCGGTCACAGACGACGTCCGGCCCCACGCCAAATTCCAAGAGTTTCTCGACATGCTTCGCCCCACGTTCCACGAGAAGATGACTCGCGCGTGCGTCGTGGCCGTCTCCAAGAGGGCCGCGTTCATCGCCAACACTAAGAAGTTCATCTACTGGCGGCCCGCGGGGGCGCAGGAAGCCGACGCGCAGCGGAAGAACATCGAGGGCATGGGCGAACGCCTCGCGGAGGAGGGGAAGCGCTTGCACGGGTCATCCAAGAACGGCAACACGACCCCGACAGATGATTGGCCGCACCTCTCGCAGCAGGAGAGGGCGTTCGTCGACTCCGCCGCGCAGGCGGCCCGGGCGGAGCGCTCGTCCGACCCGCGGCCCGCCCCCCTCACCAGCGTCAAGAGGGGGCACTTGTCCCCCGATGCCCGCAAATTCAGGCGGCCCCTTGGGCCCAGCGGCGCCCGCCTCGACCTGACTTCACCATCGCCCGCCAAAGCCGCGGAGTCGAGCACGCCGCTGACGCAGGCCATGGAGCGCGCGCTCAAGGCAGACGTCGCGGGGGGCGAGGCAGCAGCAGAGGCCATGGGCCTGAGTGGCGGCATGGATTGAGCGCTTCAGGGGAGGGCAGCCTGCCGGGGCAGCCTCTAAGCGCGGACAGCGCGGGCGTTTCCAGCTCGGGCACGCACGGGGCGCACGCCGCCGAGGGGGCGCGCGCCCCAGTGCCCCAGATGAGTTAGTTGATTGCGCGCCGCCGTGCTCCCGACGCATCAATTTTGGCGATTTGCATTGCAGGGGCGGCGCGCATGCCCCGCCGACGCTTATTTGGCAGCAATGCTTACATCGCACGCCGCTCAGAATAAAGCAAACGCAACACATGCGCAGACAAGCGTCGTCCCGTCGTCATTGCCGTCGCCTCTCTCTCTCTCTCTCTCTCTCTCTCTCTCTCTCTCTCTCTCTCTCTCTCTCTCTCTCTCTCTCTCTCTCTCTCTCTCTCTCTCTCTCTCTCTCTCTCTCTCTCTCTCTCTCTCTCTCTCTCTCTCTCATCTCTCTCTCTCTCTCTCTCTCTCTCTCTCTCTCTCTCTCTCTCTCTCTCTCTCTCTCTCTCTCTCTCTCTCTCTCTCCTCTGGGCTGCTCTTCGCGCAGTGTTTGCGCCGCAACTTCGACAATGCGCGTTGCTATCGCCCCGCTTTCTTGCGCGCGCAGGGGTAGTCACGCGCGGCGCGCGCAGAAAACAGAAATCCTCCAACCCAGGTCAGCCGCCGCAACTCGCATGTTGATTGAATCCAGCTGCACCCGTGCGCCCTTGCCCCTGCTGCCCACCGTTCGCCAGCCATGGCCCTAAACCGTTAGCATCCATCTTCTCCTGCTGCAGAGCATCCGCAGCCATTTGGTTCTTCGCAGACCTACGGCGTGAATCGCCCGTTGCCAGGGAGGGGGCGGGGGGGGGGAGCTGACGGACTCGATGGGGGGGCGCTGCTCGGAAGAAAGCAGCTGCCGCCACGCGCGGCAGGAGCCGCGCCCGCGGCGGCCATTTTCCCCAGAAGCGCCGCAACAAGCGCTCGATCCAGGCAGCAGAGCAGAGGCACGGTCGATTGGAGCAGGCCCGCAAAGCGCGGAAGGCAAACAAGGCCAAGCGCAAGCGCCTCGAGGCGTCTGGCGTTCTCTACACGCCGACGAACCAGCAGGTTGCTCGGGTTCGCCGCGGCCGCTCTGCGCTGAAGAAGGTGTACACGCACGATGGCATTCGGGCCATGGGCACGAAGGCGACCTATGACCTCCTTGTCCAGGCGGGTTACCTGGGAAAGCCCGATGACAACGTGTGCCCCGCGTGCGGGTGGCCCGTGGGGGCCGTGCGCTTCGCGAGCGATCGGCACCCGCACCAGTGTTGTTTGCGGACGTTTTGCGCCGTCCGAAAAGTGAGGGACACGAGTGTCACGTGCGCAGACGCGGAGATCCCGTTGCCGAAGCTCGCGCGCATCGCCTTCCGCTCCTGCGGCGCTCTGACAGCGGGCATAAGCCCCGACGACATGGCGCCCATCGTGAAGGTGGGCCACAAACAATGCGACAATGTGATGAAGAGCTTGCGCGACATCACCGCTGACGCCTCCATCGAAGAGCAGAAGGGCATCATCATGTCGGGGCAGTGCGAGACCGACGCCACAACGGCCCGCGTCGTTAAGCTGAAGAACGGCAAGATGATGCACGCGCGGGCTTTCGGCATGTGCAAGCGGGGCGACCACACGCAGACCATCGTGTACATGCCTCCCCCGTTCTACTCGGTCCCCAGCGGGCCCACGCGACCCGAGTCCACGTACGAGACGGAGACCCCTATCTTGCGCCACACGGGCAGCGACCCCCTCATCTGGCACACGGACGGCGCCAGGTGCTATCGGCACCTTGCCAACAAGACCCGCGTGAAGCACTCCAAGCGCCAGTGGGTTGTCGCGAAGAACTTGGTGCTCAAAGGCGGTGACGTGCTGTGCTGTTACGGCGGTACCACGCTTCAGGACGGCCTGTGCACCCACATGAAAGGCCACGTCCCGACGACGATGAACACGTACACGGCGGAGGCCCAGGAGAATCTCTCTAAGTGGGTGCACCACTGGGCATGGAGGTACAGGCGCGCCAGTTGCACCGACATGTTCTTGGAGCTGGGGTCGGGCGTGCACCTGGCCAGGGAGCGCGGCTGCATCTGGTAGATGGAACCGCATATAGCATTCCTTTCTCATGGTAGAGCTCTGCCCTGAGGATTGTGCGTGATTTCCTGTTCCGTCTCCAGGGGCGCTCTTCATTGCCAGTTGCAACACTGGAGTTCCAAGCCAGCGCCGCAGCGAAGTGCCACGTGGTGATTCATGGGCACCCGCACGCGGCGCGCACATATTGTACACCACTTGCTGGGAGAGCTCTGCGTCGGAAAAGTGCGCGCCATAGGGGGGAGGACGGGGGAGAGGATGGGGAGAATGGAGGTCTCTCTCTCTCTCTCTCTGTCCTTCTCTCTCTCTCTCTCTCTCCATCTCTCCACCTCTCTCCACCTCTCTCTCTCTCTCTCTCTCTCGCCGAACTCGCAGCTTCTCGCTCCCAAAGCCACAAAGGGGGCCCCCCACGGAAGTCCCATGGCAAAATATTCAAAAATAATGAAAAATCGTCCCCCGACTATTTTTTGACGATTTTTGAATTGTCCTCCTGTGAGCGCTCTGACCAGAACTCTGGGGCGAGTCCGGCCGTGGTGACGAGGAAGGGTAATTAGCGGCATCGGCATGTGTTCCCCCTCCGAGGCCCGGTGGCGGCAACCTTTTCACGCTCAGATGGGCTGCGGGGGGGGCTTTGCCCCACATCCAAGGCGTCAGCAGTGTGCGTCGGACCAGCACCGCCGCCGCCGCACTGCGCAGGAGCGCTCTTCTCGGTGGCCCGGAGGAGATGAGGAAGAGCATCTCGGCGGCACCGGCAGGATCGCCAGCGTCCCTTTGTGCAGCCCCGCCTCTGGTCCAGCCGGACCTGGCCTTCCAAACAGTGGGCGGGGAATCTGGCGGCGGTTAACCAGCTTTGAGCTCATCCCTGTCCCTAAGACTGACAAGCCCAAGGCGATGACAATCTCAAGGATGCGCCCTCAGAAACCAGGGTCCTCCTCCTCCTCCTCCTCATCCTCCTCCTCCTCCCTCCACCCTCCACCCTCCACCCTCCACCCTCCACCCTCCTCCCTCCACCCTCCACCCTCCTCCCTCCTCCTCCTCCTCCTCCTCCTCCTCCTCCTCCTCCTCCTCCTCCTCCTCCTCCTCCTCCTCCTCCTCCATTCCTTCTCCTTCTAGATAACTCCTCCCTGTCGCACCCCGAGGCCAGTTTTTAGGGCGGGCCGGACGTTTCGCCTGAGGCTTCCTCACCATTTATGACTCTGAAGCTGAAAATAAAATGACAACAGTTTCACACGAGGGCGGGTGGCTTTCAAAATGTGGCTCTCGCCTTAGCGCCGCGCACATTCGTTTTAAAACGTTGCAAGAGTTTCACGGATTGAGGGCGGTTCCTTTTCAACATGCGGCTCTCGCCTTGGCGCCGCGCACACTCGTTTTTTAATGTGCAAGAGCTTCACGGATTGAGGGCGGGCCGTTTTCAAAGTGTAGCTCTCGCCTTAGCGCCGCGCACATTCGTTTCAAAAAGTTGCAAGGGTTTCACGGATTTCCATGATCAGCGTACCAGATGTTTTGGAAGGCTTCAGGATTATGCGGGTGCAACTGTTATGTTGTTTCGCGGTGTTGAAGTCCCAAAAATGGCACTCTGGCACGATTCCGGATCGTCAAGACGCAGAAGTCAGGTTGATACGTGGCATTGAAATCCCGAGAACAATGTTTTGGCATGCTTCAGGATCTCCGAGAGGTTGTCTTCCAACGAGGCAGTTCCCTCACTATGGAAAATGAACCGTTGTGGGGGCCTATGAAGAGGGAGCTTGGAGGGAGGGTTTACTCCAACATCGTTGATGACTCTTGGTTTTCCACTGGTCCTCCTCCTCCTCCTCCTCCTCCTCCTCCCTCCCTCCCTCCCTCCCTCCCTCCCCTCCCACCCTCCCTCCCTTTCCTCCTTCCTCCCTCCTCCCTACTCCCTCCTCCCTCCTCTCGCCTGGCGGCCAGGGGGAGGCATAGTTGCAGGTGCTGACGCCCGAGGGGTAGCCACGCAGAGGCCACGCCCCCAACGCAGCCCGAGCGCTTGCGCGGCCAGCGCGGCGCGGCGATGCTGGTCCCACGCACTCCTGGACAGAGCGAGGGTGTGAAACCGGATAGATAGAGGCCTCCTAGATGGGGTCGCGCCGCATCGCCGATGCATCGACGATGCATCGTCGAGGCATCGGCGACGTCGGCAACGCATCGGCGACGTCGGCGCGGAGAAAAGCGGGCTCGGCATCGAGCCGCATCGCCGATGCATCGGCGATGCGGCGCGATCCTCCGACGCCATCTACTCCGACCCCATCTCGGAGGCCTGGAACAGAATGCGCGAAAAATACATGCGGATGGCGCGGGAACGTGAGTCCTCGAGCCCAGCAAGGACGCGGGGGCCGCAGCAAGCGCGGTTTTGCTGCGGCGGCCGCGGTCGCACAAGATGAGTACATTAGGGGTCAGGAGCGGGGGGCTACGAGTTGACGGGCGGAAGCAAGAGGCAGGGGACAAGGGAGCAGCAGCAGCGAGGATTAGTAGAAGCAGAGAGAAGCGACAGAAAGCCACACAAGACTTCTGACAGAGGTCTGACCCGCAGCGGGGACCTACTGTGTTCCATGTTCTTGGAGACTGGAAAGAACAGAGTGCCGAGAACTTCTGGAGGCAAGCCCGACATTTCCCCACTACAAAAAAATGCACGATGCAACAGATCCGACACAACTTCTCTGACAGTTCTCCAACAACTGGTTTTTACGCCTAACAACGCGACCAATCAGAAACTGGGCGAAGGGCCCAAACCTACAGCTGCATAGCGCAGCCTTCTCCTCATACGGTTGGCGTTGAAACGATGGCGTGCAACATCGATCTCCCCGAAAAGCACGCTGCCTCCGTGAGGCGATCCCCCTGCGAGACCCTGCTTCTCTGCACGCCATCCCCCTGCCGGGGCTTTTTTTCGGCACACGCTGCTCCCAGGTGGAGACAGCGTGCAGTCAGCGGGCTGGCGGCGCCACATCGAACGACATCTTTCGACCACCTGCCGTGTGCAGCGCGTGCGGAGAGGTGTGGCGAGATGGGCGTGCAGACCCCGTCGACTCGACTCCCCGGCTGGAGCCGCAAGCGGAGCTCACCGCGGGGCACGAAGCGCGTGAGGAACGTGCCGAGATTAAGCAGAGGCGCTATACGGGGACGCCTGCTCTGGAGCCGCAGGTGGAGCTCCGTCTAAGGGGCGCGAAACGCTTGAGGATGTGCTGAAACGAGGCGAGGACGATACAGGTACCCACGACACGTGTGGGGGGTATGCGTGCCAAACTGGTGTTAGGAGGCAACTCCTGGGAGGTCTTCGTCAGAACGAGCAAAGGCTAGTGAACCCGATTACGGGGCCATTGGGCTAGGCCGGATTACGCGCGAGGCCAATCTGGATCAGCCAGGCGTAGGCCAGATTATGCGGGATTAAGCAGGATCAAGCAGGCTGAAGCCAGATTTGGCTAGTTTTCGACCAAGAATATGCCAGAGCCGATGCTTAATCTAACCTGCCAGGAGTTGCATCCTAAGTGGATGGTCGTAACGCATTCGAGCGTGCCCACTGAGGCTGTAGGAGAAGGAGGAGGGAGCCCAACAACACATGAGGGTTCGGAACACAACAAGGGGGTGGGGAGCAACACAGGAGGGTCGGGGGACCAACACGGCGGCAAACAGGAGGAATGGAAGGGAATTGGAGGCTGGACGTGGGGGCGGCGCTGCGGAGAGAAAACGAGGACCGAACAACAACAACAACAACAACAACAACAACAACAACAACAACACCACAACCACCACCACCACCGACGACGACGACGACGACGACGACGACGACGACGACAACAACAACAACAACAACAACAACAACAACAACAACAACAACAACAACAACAACAACAACAACAACAACAATAATAATTTCAAGACTGTTCGCCCTTATATGCTCGAGTGTCCAATAACGCGTATTTCCCAAACCCTCGATACCCGCCCTCTTCGTCTTCGATCGAACCCCTTAATTTTGGGGGGTATACCTTTCTTCCCTGCAGGCCGGGCCCCAGCAAGCGGCGGGGCGGCCGCGGACCGTCGGCCTGGCCAGCGACAGCGCTGATCGGCGGGGCGGCCGCGGACCGTCGACCCGACCCCAAGAGGGACGGACACGGGACCGACCACGACGACGACGACGACGACGACGTCGAAGACGACGGCGACGACGACGACGGCGACGACGAGCGAAAGCGAGAGCGAGAGAGAACGACAGCAGGGCCACGAAGGGCACGAAGTAGGCCACGAAGGGCGACAGCGGGCACACGAAGGGAATGCGTATGGGGCCACGAAGAGCGCGAACGAGCGGGGGCCACGAAGAACAGATAATGCGGGGCCACAGAAGGCGACTATGGGGCCACTGAGGGTAGCAACTGGGCCTCATAGGACAGTGAGGGGGACACAAATGGCGACAGCGGGGCCACGAAGGGCATGCACATGGGGCCACAACGGGCGCGACTCCTGGGTGCCTGGGTGTCGGGAGCGCGGCGCTTGGGCAAATTTCAGGAAATTCCCACGCAAGGCCATTTTTCAGTAAGTTGCAAGCAAGTCTCCAGCTAGAGCGCGACTCCAGAGCGCCTGGAGAGCGATTCCTGAATAAATTGTAAGGAAGTCCCAAGCGAGAGCACGATTCCTGAATAAAATGCAAGGATATCTCGGGCGAAAGCGGGGGTCCTGGCTAAATTGTAAGGAAGTCTCAGGCGGAAGCCGTTGTTGTTGTAACCCGGGGGCCAGGGGACCAGTTTGAGCATCAAAAAACAGGGTGCGAGCGTCGAGGGGCACACTTTGATGGAGAAAAAACAGTATGCACCGGTGGGGGGGATCAACAATATTTTTTCTTCAGAAATGAGAATTCAACAATAACCACAACAACAACAACAACAACAACAACAACCACAACAACCACAACAACCACAACAACAACAACAACAACAACAACAACAACAACCACAACAACAAGCATTCCGTTTTCCCCAACCCTCGATACCCGCCCACTTCGTTTTCGATTGCACCCCCTTTCGGGGTGAATCTCTTCCTTGTCGGCCACTGACTGAAGTGCGAAGAAATCTCGAGCGAGAGCGCCGCTCCTGAGTTCGGGGGCCTCTCTGGTCAGGGTCTCTCGGAATACCTATTGAGAAATATCGAACGGGAGCCCTTGTCGCCGTGTCCGGGCCTCCACCAACTTGCCTGAATTATGGGAAAGTCTCGAGCGAGAGCGCCGTTCCTGAGTTCGGGCGCCTTCTTGGCCAGGGGCTCTCGGAGTAAATCGTGAGGAAGTATCGAGCAGGAGCCCTTGACGTCGTGGCTGGGCCTCCGCCAACTTAATAGAATTGCGAGGAAATCTCGAGCGAGAGCGCCGTTCCTGAGTTCGGGTGTCTCGGGGTAAATTGTGAGGAAGTATCGCGCGGTAGCCGTTGTTGTCGTAGCTGGGCCTCCAACGGTCCACATTTAGGTTCAAGCCAACGCTCGAGCGGGAGCCTCGGTTTTTTCAGAGAAAACGTAGCCAGCGTCGAGGCGAGAGAGCGCGGAACCGTTTCCGGAGATCAACAATAATTATTCTTTAGAAATGAGTATTCAAGGATGACGCCCAGACTGGAGCCCAGTCAAGCTCGGGTGCGCCGCAGATCACATACTGTCTACTAGGGTGAACACCTGGACTGGGGCCCCGTCATCCCGCCCCCCCAACCCGCAAAGCAACGCAGCGGAGGCCTTTGCATAAAAGTGAAAGGAAACAGAATGAAACATTGATCTTCTGGGACCCCTGAGCGACTCCTAGAGGAGTTGCTCAGGAGACCCAGAGAAATCCGATTAGCTTGGCCACGGTTCCTTTGGAACCCGATGATGGTCTTCAACGTCTTACTACAGCTGGGCACAGCCCTGATAAGGGTCCTAGTACAACTGGCTGCAACTCTAATAGAATTAAGCTCTAATAGAATCCCGTCAGAGCTGCCTGCAATCCGCGGATGACCCTACTACAGCTGGATGCAGCCCTGATTGGATCTTAGCCACAACTCTGCTCAGGGGACCCGTGGCACCAACATGTCCCATTCAACAAGTAAACATCCGATGGCCCCAAGATGACCCCACTACCCCAAGATGACCACACATGACCCCAATGTGACCCTAATGGGAGTCCACGACCCCAACATGACCCTGTGACGCCAAGACGAATCGTGCTCCTAGCATTATCCTCAATGGACACAAGATGAGCTGCCAAGATGTGATGATGCTGATGATTGCTCTACTGATGATGACTCTCACGTTGGTGCGGATGCCGATGATACGATCGGTACTGATGCGTGAACTGATGCACGTGCTAATGACTCTGCTGGCCAACATGCTTCCAATGTATTGCTGATGGTGCGGGTTCATCTGATGACGGTGACTCTGAACTTGTCTCTGCTGGTGTTGATGCCGACAACGGCATCCGCCGTGGTCCCCCCATGGCGCGTCGAGGCGTGCTCGAACGTGAAAGGCTGCCTGGAAAGCTTTCTGCTGTCCCCTCCTCGTTCTCGCCATCGCTCGGACGTCCTTTCCCCGTGCATTGTTGGATGTCGTGCGTGTATGTTCCGCTAAATGATCAGAGATGTTCCTCGATGGTCCTCGCCGAGAGACAATGCACACGTCCGAGCGACGCCAAGCATCACGCTTCGCTGCATCCATCGCCACCGTGCCCGAGGCCGCGGTCCCTCGTAAGAAACCTGTCGCCCCGCGCTCCCGAGGCCACGATCCCTCACACACTCGTACATCCACTGTTGAGGGATGGAAAAATGGCCCTACCCTGGGTTACAAGTGCGTGGTCTGTACACCTCCTGGGAGCTTCCAAAGGCCAGAGAGCCGCTAGGACGCCGCTAGGACGCCGCGCGAAACGCAGCGTTTACCTGTCAGCCCACAGGAGGTTCAGCGCACAGCGCCTCGTAAACCAGGGTAGTGGCGATTTTGTTAGCCCTTGATACTGTGGATCCGCGCTCCCAAGCTTCCAAGAAGGCTCAGGTAGGCAACCGAGGCTGAGGACGCCAAGAAGGCCCTTGATGCCTCCGAGTCGGCCCAGTATTGCCTCCATCTACGATTGCCTCAACGTGCCTCCAAGATGTCACAAGAGGATCCCAACAGAGTCCGAAGATGTCCAAACCACTAATTCAGCTTAGGTGTGTGATATAGTTTCGCATTCTCGCCTTTTCGGGGCTCCGTCAGCTCAAAATGGCCCAAGAAGTCTCCGAGATGGCCCCCAGACGGCCCCAGCCCCCAAGAGTGTCCCAAGTCGGCCCGAGAGGACCCATTGACGGTCCAAGAGGCCTCCAAGACGGCCCAAGAGAGCTTCTGGAGAGACCCGAGACGGCCTTGGATGAATGGACGAGTGGGGGTCGATGCATTCCCCCCTGAACCAATCCCCCCCTGATCGGGGATCTACTGACCCGGGTCAACCCAGACCCGGGACGATGCTGGCCTTGCAGGATCCTGCAAGATCCGGCAGGATCCTGCACCCAGACCCGGGTCAGCGCGACTCTGGCCCTGCAAAATCCTGCGAGAACCGGCGCTCTGGCTGACCCCGGTTGCTTCAGTTCCGACCTAACGTGGCCCCCGACTGCCCGGGAGGGCGCTTCTGCTCGGCGCCAAGCGCCATGTGCTTGGAGCCGAGATGGTCCACGTCCCTGAAGGGGCCCCAGGGCACAAAAATACATACACACAAATGATCCCAGTGCGACCCTATCTAGGAGTTGGAGCATTTAGGAAAGCAACATCTACATCTACACCGACAGCTACATGTACATCTACACCTGCATCTACATCTACATCAACATCAACAGCGAGACTCGCGTCTGCATCTACATCTACACCTACGCTCGGCTGCGCTGCGTTGTGCTAGGCTATGATATGCTATGCTATGATGCGCTATGCTGTGCTATGCTATGCTGCGCTATGCCATGCTATGATATGCTATGCTGCGCTATGCTATGCTGCGCTAGGCTATGCTATGCTATGATGCGCTATGATATATGCTGTGCTATGCTGTGCTATGCTATGCTATGCTGTGCAGCGCTGTGCTATGCTAAGCAATGATATGCGATGATATGATATGTTATGATGTGCTGCGCTATGCTATGCTATGCTATGCTATGATGTGCTATGGTATGAGATGCTGAGCTATGCTATGCTATGATGTGCTTGGCTATGACATGGTATGCTATGCTGTGCTAATGCTGCGCTGCGGCATGCTGCGCTGCGCTAAGCTAAGGAAAGTCCAGCTATGCTAAGCGAAGCTAAGCTAAGTTAAGCTAAGCTAAGCTAAGCTAAGTTAAGCTAAGCGAAGCCAAGCTAAATCCCACCAGCCCTCTGGGCGTAGGTGGTCTAGAGCAGATCCTCTTCCACCCCTCCCTCTTCCCCCTTGGGGAGGGGTTTACCCCTCCCCCTACCCCCTCCCCTGGACCTGGACGGGGGGGGCCGCGGGTAGTTAGAGCGTCCAAGATGGCCCAAGACGGCTCCAAGAGCGCCTCAGAGAACCCAAGATGAGCTCCAAGATGGCTCAAGATAGCGCAAGATCGCTCACGATGGCTCCTAAGATGGTTCCAAGAAGCCCAAAGACGGCCCCAAGATAACTCCAAGTGGCCAAACAGCTCCCCAAGGAGGCCCCGAAGAGGCCAAAATCGTCCCAAAACCTAAGGAAAATCAATGATTTTTGCTTTCTCGCCTTTTCGCTTCCGATGGCCATCCGAGGCCTGGAGATGGCTCCAAGATGGCCCAAGAGGGCCCCAAGAGAGCCCCAAAAGAGCCCCAAGACGGCCCCAAGAGCGCCCAAGAGCACTCCAAGAGCGTTCCAAGAGGGGTCCAAGAGGCGATTTTAGGGGCTTCCGAGGGGGGGCGCTAATTGAACCCCCCCTCTTGTTTGATCGACTCCCTCCAAGATGGCCCCAAAAGCGCCCCGAAGGCTCCCCAGAGCGCCTCAAGAGGGTCCCAAGAGGCGCCCAAGATGCCCCAAGGCGCCCAAAAAGCCCTCCAAGAGGCCCTCAAAAGACCCCCAAGAAGCTCCTTCCCCTCCTCCTCCTCCTCCTCCGATTCTTCCTCCTTCTCCGTCCTCCTCCTCCTCCTCCTCCTCCTCCTCTCTCCCCCTCCTCCTCCTCCTCCTCCGACGACGACGACGACGACGACGACTCCTCTTCCATCCTCCCCCTCTCGGGGTCTGTGACAGCTTCCCCCGCCCTTTGTTATTCTGCATGCTCCCCGACTTCCCTGATCACCTCAACTCCCCTGAGCATCGTTTCTGGATGGGCTGGTGGGGATACGCGAAGCGTCAACAATTAAGCTAAGCTAAGTTAAGTTAGGCTAAGCTAAGCTAAGATGAAATAAGCTAAGCTAAGCTAAGCTAAGCTAGGCTAGGCTAGGCAAAGCTAAGCTAAGCTAAGCTAAGCTAGGCGAAGCTAAGATGAGATAAGCTAAGCTAAGCTAGGCTAAGCTAAGTTAAGCTAAGTTAAGCTAAGCTAGGCTAAGCTAAGCTAAGCTAAGCTGGGTGAACCCAGGGGGGGCAACTGGGGGAACCGCGGGGCGGGGACTGGGGGAACCGCCCGGGGCGGACTACACTGCCCGGCCCCTTTAAGCAAACAAAGTAAGAACCCTCTAGGCAGAGCCTAGGTAGGGAATAAGAATATTCCCCATATGTTCCCATATTGTCTGGGTTTTGTCTTCCCCCCCACTTCCCATATTTTCCCATATTTTCTGAGGGATCGACGATTACTTGTGTCTGTGTGTTTTTTCCCTCCTGAGTCCCGCCGCACCCTCGCCAGGCCGCCCCCCTCAAGCGCCCGCATGCCCCGAGTCTCCCAAACACCAGGGCAGGAGGAGGAGGGGCAGGAGGAGGGAGGAGGGTCCAGGGAGGGACGGGCGGGGGGGGGCAGGAGGCGTGCCAGAGGAGGACGAGGCGAGGAGGAGGAGGAGGAGGAGGAGGAGGAGGAGGAGGAGGAGGAGGAGGGAGGCCGGAGGAGGATCCAGGGAGGGACGGGCGGGGGGGCAGGAGCAGTGCCAAAGGAGGAGGACGACGAGCCGAGGAGGAGTGCGACGAGGGCAGGAGAGCGGCAGCGGCGGCGGAGCCGTCGCGCTGCATCAGCGGAGGGAGTGGCCGCGGGCTGTCGAGGCCGAGGCCGGCGGTCGGCGAGGCCCGCTCAGCGGTGGCCAGGGTGGTCGGCGACCCAGCGGCCATCCTGGGGGAGGAAGAGGAGGAGGAGGAGGAGGAGGTGGAGGAGGAGGACGAGGAGGAGGAGGAGGTTGAGGAGGAGGAGGAGGAGGAGGAAAATCCCGGAGGCATCGCGCGGCAGCTTCGGACCCGATGCACGGCGGACCCACGCCGGATGTACGTCGGGTTCACGTCGGAATGGCGTCGGATCTTCCTCATGAGGAGAGGCGGCGGGGGGCGGGCGACGCCCTCGGAGGGAGGAGCAGCACGGGGCGGCGAGAGCTGCACACGCGCGTGCACCGCCCCTGGCCGGGCCCGGCACGGGGCCCCAGGAGCGGCTTGTGCGCCGGCCTGGCCTAGCCAGGGAGGCGTTATGTCTGGATGCAGGCGTAGAACATTAGACACATACGTGCATGCATACATGGATTACATACATACATACATACATGCATGCATGCATGCATGCATACATACATGCATACATTCATACATACATGAATACATAGCAACTGGCCCAGCCAGAAAAGCGTTGTTTCTAGATGTAGGTGGAAAGAATCATAGAAATACATGCATGCATGCATGCATACACACAATCATGCATGCATACATTCATGAATTACATACATACATGCATACATACCGACCCACCTACCTACCGATTTACCTACCTACCGACCTGCCTACCGACCTGCCTACCTGAATGCATGCATACCTACCTGCCGACCTACCTGCATACATACATACATACATACATACATACATACATACATACATACATACATTACATACGTACATACAGCAGACATGCATGCATAAATAAACATGCACGTGTACATACACATACATACAATTACACATGCAATGTCACATACACATGCACATACATAAACACCTGCACAGACGCATGCATGCAAACCTCTACGTACATACATGTATACACATGTGTATAAATATCTGCATACATTCATACACACACATACATACATGCGAAAATAGATACATGAACATATATCTATGATTGTACATATACATCTATGTATAGTTACATATCGACATACATACATAAGTCGAAGCGTACACATACAGCTACATATACATATGGGCGTACATATACATATATGCCTGTATATCTACATGCACGCATGCATACACAAATGCCCATACGCATACAGTTTCAAGTACATGCACGTCTTCATACACATCTACGTATATGTACACAAATACGTGCATATATATCCACATATACAACCACATATACATATACACGTACATATACATACGCGTACATGTATATACAAACACATACACCAACATATAAGTCGACCTATACGTACACATCTAAATATACGTACCCATAGACCCCTACGCATACATACACGTGTACGTCTACATACACATAAAAACGAACACATCTAAGTAGAAAATTGCATACACCTGCACATATACATATACAAGAACATGACCATGTACATAGACACATGCATGTGAATGAGCATATATATATATGCACTTGCATGTGCAGTATTACATGTATGTATACATATTTAGATGCACATGCACATACACATATTCACATACATAAACATACCCATGTATGCATGCAAATACATACACCCATACATATACATATACATGCACATGCATATGCGCATTAATACATACATACATGAATATACATATACCTACACATATACGTATACATCCACACATACATACATTTACACATGTATATATACATATATATATATCAAACATAAACACATGCACGCTGTTCCTAGGCCGAGGATGGGCCTGGCCAGGTGCGGTATATGTGCACAGATCCACCAGCACATTGGACACGCGGGGGACCTGATGCATGCGAGACGTCCTCACAGTTTACCCAGGAATCGCGCTCTCGCGTGAGACTTCCTCCCAATGTATTCAAGCGCCGCGCCCTCGACACTCAGTGATCACGCTCTCGCCCACGATCTAATCAGGACGGTCCTTTGCTATGTATTAATGACTCGCGCTCTCGCTCGAGACTTCCTTGCAAGGTGCCCAAGAGAAGCGATGGGCCTCGGGACTTCCTCGCAGCTTGCCCAGGAACCGCGATCTCGACCAAGATTTCCTCGCGATTTACGCAAGAATTGAATGGCCCGCCCGACCCGCCTGTCGGGGCCCGCCCGACCGACCCGCCCGCCAGGGCCCGCAGGGACCACTCGCTGCCGCGATCATGCCCCGCCTGCCCGATTCTCGCCCACCAGGGTCTGGCCGCCCCGCGCGCCGCACCCGGCCGCCCATGTCCGTTTCGTGTTCTCCTGCTCCTCTCTCTTCCCCTTCTCATGCTGCCAGTCTCTCTCCTCCTCCAGCCACCTCCCTCCCCCTTGCCCCTTCCCTCCTCCCTCCCTTCTCCTCCTCGCTGTCTCCCTCTTTTCTCGTTTCCCCCTTCTTGTTTGGGACCTCTCTGGCGCGAGCCTCCTCCCCCGAGAGTCGTGTTGAGACCTCTCAGGCGGGAGCCTCCTCCCCCTAGAGTTTCTCTGGAACCTCTCAGGCGGGAGCTTCCCCCGTGAGCTGTATATTAAAAAAAACAATCACTTATCCTTCCACATCCTCCTCGTATTCGTACTCGTGTTCCGCTTCATCCGCTGCATATGCGAAAATGGAAACTACCACAACTACACACGTGCATGTATACATGCACATATACACACATGCATACATGCATGCATACGTGCATGCATGTATGCATAAATCAATGCATACGTACGTACTTACGTACGAGCATACATACATACATACATACATATATACATACATGCATACATGCATACATGTATACAAACATACATGCATGCATGCATGCATGCACGCATACATACACATATACATATATACATGCATGCATGCATGCATGCAACCATACATAAACACATACATACACACATACATACACACATACACACATACACAAATACATACATACATACATACATACATACATACATACATACATGCATGCATGCATGCATGCATACATACATACGCGTATGCATACATAAATACACGCATACAAGACACATACATACAGACAGACAGACAGGCAGACAGACATACATGCATGCATGCATGCGTACATCCATGCATACGCACGTACGTACGTACGTGCGTGCAAACGTACATTCATGCATGCATACATACATACGCACACCCATACCTGCATACGTACCTACATACATACATACATACATACATACATACATACATACATACATACATGAATACATGCATGCATGCAAACACACATGCATGCATGCATGCATGCATACATACATGCATATATGCATACCTACGTACATGCATGTTGCACCACATATATTGCACCACACAGCAGACCAGAGCACACTGATTGAGGCCCACGCTGCCTAACATAGAAACATCCTCCATCTATATTCACACACACACACACTGGAGGAGGAACCCCTCGCGGGTTGATTGGCAGCGGGGGAGAGGACGAGGACAGGAGCGCACACTGAGAGCCGGCGTGGGGGCTCCTCCCACAGGCCACGCTTCTCCAGGCCGTCGGAGTTGGTCATCACGCCGTACCCGTGCTGCTTGCCCATTCTCCACTCGCCCGAATCCGCCCACCCCCACCCGAAGGGGAGGCTGCACAAATCCTGAAATCCTGGCGTCCAACTTCTTTCGAGGCGGGCGTGTTCGCCGGGATCGGGCCGCGGAAGCCTCACAGAGCGATCTGGCTCCGAAGACTGTACAAAGAGATGGGGTCCGGGACTCCAGCCGTGATTTCCCAACGTGTTGCATGTTTTCGCTGGTCGGAACTCTCGTCGAAAGCGGTCCAGGGTGCTGCGGCCATCTCGGAACCCGAGGAAATGAGGGAGCGGCTGCACGCCTGGCGCACAAGCTCAACGCGCGGCGTCGCTTGGGATGCTGTCTGGACTCGAGGTGGCCCCTCAAGGTCGCTCCGCGGAAAGGAGGGCACCCGCGACACCCCTATACAGATTGTGCGACGATCGGTCGCGTGCCTGGCTCGGTTGCATGCTCACGAAACGACACCGCCCGCGGCACCGGCTGGACCTCGGGGTAGCCCTCCCAGGCTGCCCCGCAGGAGTGGCAGTCACCCCGGTGTGGACCGCCTGTTCCCTGAAGCAGCCAAGCGCGAACCTGGTACGGCCGTGGGCGCGGCTGCTTGGTGCGCTCACGCGCCGGACGATCCTCCCGACTGTGGGCCGTTCCCTCCACGGAATGGTTTTTGGGCGGGTCATGAAGAGGAAGCGGGGCAGCTGCCCTCCCCAAAAGGAGGCGCCTCGTCACTGCAAGTACGTGCGGCAATCGGTCGCGTCCCCAACACACTGGGCGGAAACCATGACCCGAAACCTCCCCCTCCAGGTGGCAAGCCTGGCGTCTCGCGGGTCTGGCGGATTGAACGTGGTGGCTGCACACTCGAGGGCGGACGCCCCAATCCACTACCGTCCTGCGTTGCCCGGCGTATCTCGGGGCCTGGGGGCCTCTCAATGCGAGGGGGTTCCCCCCCCCAAAGGACGACCCCGACGCAGAAGGGCCCAGTCGCTCGGGCAGCGCACCAGGCCCTCCAGCAGCTAGCGGCGGGCGGGGAACTGTGCGGGTCCGTTGGCGGGTCCGGTACGGCACGTCACCAGTCACCAGTGCAGCGACCTCCCCTGACCCAGACCCTTCCCATGACCGACTCTGGTCCCCGACGACGATGATGAAACCGTGGCACTCGGAAGACACCGTGGCGGCCAGACCGCCAGCCGCCAGCAGTCCAGCGGCCAAGGACAATCGCATGGACCTGGGCAGTGGGATCGTGCTGGAGTTCGGGCTGGGCTGGCCGATCGCCTGGCTCGGCTGGACCTCCGCCGTTCGCGCATAGCTGGTAATGTCTGCCTTCCCTTTTCCTCCCCACCTTCTCCCTCCCCCTGATTTTGACCTGGCTGGAGCGTTTACCCCTCCAGGTGGTTGCCCCATTGCTCTGGAAGCTGGGGGCCCCCGCTTGGCCAGCCCTGTGGCCGGGCGCCCCTGCCCCACCTGGCTGGTTGCGCGCGACGGCAGGGCTGGCGGATCCGCCTGCCTGCCCCGCTGATCCTGTCGCCGGGCGCCCGCGCCTGGCCATTCCTGCGGCTGGGCGTTCCTGGTCCCGTTGGCTGTGATGCGTGCGCCTGCCAGGCCAGCCGGCCCTCCCCCTCCCCGCCTTCCGCCCCGCCCCGCCGCCTGGGTGTTCCCTTTCGGTTGCGTTCGTCCTCGCCGCGCTGCGCAACTTCAGTAGCTGGCGCTTTGAAGCTCGGCAGCCCCCCAGCAATACTGCAGCCCTGCTTTGCAGCCCTCGGCAGCTGTGCAGCTGGCAGACTTGCAGCTCTGCTCTCAGCAGCTCGGCATGGCAGTATTGCAACATCTTGCTGCAGCGAGCCGGTCGCTGGCACAACCCCCGTGGTCACTTGGGTTTTCCCACAACCCCGTGGCGCCGCGCCTGCAGCAAAGCCTGTCGCCCACTGCCTTCCGACGAACACCTTGGTGCTGCCCGCTTCTGTGGGTTCGCTCACCGCTCCTCCTCCCACAATGGTTCGACTTGGTATACGCCTTCTGCGCCTGCAGCCTCTGCATCAGCCCCTGGGTGTGGCCGTGATGCCGCTCCGCGTCCACTGCCAGGCTGCCTCAGCACAGGCTGGCCGCACCAGCCGCTTCTAACGAAGGTCTTCGTGCAGCGAGTGCCCTCCTTCTTTCGCCCGCAGCCGCACTCCGTATCCTTCTCCCCTCCTGCAACCGGACAATTAATCCCACCAGCACTCTGGGCGCAGGTGGTCTAACGAGATTCCTCTTCCCTCTTCCAAAAAAGAACAATCAAATAATACAAACAAGAAAAAACTCTACCCCTCCCCTTGCCCCTCCCTTGGACTTTTCCCGGCCCCCCCCCACGAGGTGTCAGGGCGTCCCAAAACGGCCCCGGCGAGGGCTTTATCCCACCAGCCCTTTGGGCGCCCAAATCGCTGGTTTTACCAAGGTTTTGGCCCAATGTTGGCCTATTGGGGGGGGGTGACGTTATACAATCTCCTCCTTTGATCGATGGCCTTCAAGATGGCCCCAAGAGGCCTTCCAGGGCTCCCAAGAGAGCCCCAAGAGGGCCCTAAGAGGGCCCCAAGACCCCTAAAAGAGCCCCGAGAAAGCTCCGATACCCTCCCAAAGAGCCCCAGGAGAGCTCCAAGAGGCGATTTCGAAGGCTCCTGGGAGGAGGCCGAAATCGAGGACCCCCCATATGTTGATCGATGCTCTCCTAGATGGCACCAAACAGGCCTTTCAGGGCACCAGCTGCAGCACCAGCAGAGGCAGCAAGAACATCAGCAGCACCACCAGCAGCAACACCACCTCCTCGTCCTCTTCCTCGTCCTCTTCCTCCTCCTCGTCCTCTTCCCCTCCTCCTCGTCCTCTTCCCCCTCCTCCACCTCCTCGTCCTCTTCCTCCTCCTCCTCTTCCCCTCGCCCCGACGCGGCCCCCAGGGATGGCCCGATGAGGCCTTCCAAGGCCACCCCCATTGCTCCCAGAGATCTCTCGGTTCATCCTGGTTGCTCGCTTTGCTTCCCTAGCTGCATCCCCTCGTCCCCTTTCCCGTCAGCTCTCGTGGGCAGGGCTTTTGAATGGGCTGGTGGTGATACTTGTTTGATCGCGACCGCGGCGAAGAAAGGTCGGGCGACGTCCAGGATATTGCACAACGAGCAACAAGGCTGCTGGGGATACTTTTTAGTCAGCGGCCGCGGGCGAGCGCGCCGGCGGCGAGTCAGGTCAAAGCGGGCTACGCAGAGACGAACTAGGCAGAGGAAACGCGAGTTACGGCCGCCGGCGGAAGCGCCAGCGGCAGGCGGTCACGGTCGGGCTGCGGCCGCGACGAGGGGGCGGGCGCGCGCGGGGCCGCGGTCAGGCGGCGGGCAGCGGCAACCCAGGGCGTCAGAGAAGCCGAGGCGTGCAATTCCCGGGAGTCTGCCGGGCAGCCCCTGAGGTGAACATGCAACGGCACATCCAGGGAGTCTGAGAGGTCAGCCACCGAGGAGAGCCGACCGCAGCCAAAATGGCGCGCTAGGCGTTCCCACTGTGACCGAAAAGGACGAACAGAGGTAGGGAACGATTTCCGTGCGGGACGTCACTCCAAGGAGTCTGACGGGTATGGGCAGACTGACACTGGTGACGCAGTCCAGTGGGAAAAATAAACTGACGGCGCCAGCGAACCGTCGCGACGTCAGAACTCGCATCCAGGGAGTGGAAGCCTAAATCGCCCGAGGAAGAACCTTCCACTGCTGAGATGCGCCTGCGTCCAAGGGACCAGCGATCTGGTCAGAACGCAGCAAAGTGCACGAAGCCCCACGGTGAGAACTCGTTGGTCGCTGAGAAGTGCGCCGATCAATGCGACCCAGCGCCACCCACACGCCTACGTATGGGAGCACCCGAGGGACGGGACCGCCGTATACCCAAGACGCGCCCCTCACAGCCACATCGTTCCAGGGGCACGGCTGAAGGCCGTAGAATGGACAGGCGAAAACCGCCGGATCGCCCACAACCGCACGCCAGGCTGGGCCTAGCAGGTGAAAACAACTACAGTGAGGCCAGGGGCCCCGGGTCCACACGCAACCGAGATTGCCGTGTGGACGATATAACTGGCACGCACACTTGTATCCAAAGGCAGGAAGTGCGCGTGCCAGGGGGGGCGGCAGAAAGCCGCAAGCAGGAAAGGGGAGCTGGTGGGAATATGTTTGTTTTACAGCCGCAGGCGGAAGCGCCAGCGGCGGGCGGTCGCGGGCGGGCTGCGGCCGCGACTAGCGGCGGGCGCGCGCGAGGCCGCGGACAAGCGGCAGGCAGCAGCGTCCTAAGGCGACTGGTGGGAATACGCGAAGCGTGAAGAAGTGGTACCATATCCCCGCCCATTTGAGCGCGTGCGGATTGCCTCTGCCGCGCTGCGACGTTAAAAAATGTTGTCGCCGCGTCGGGTCTCAGGGGACGCGCTGGGGGTGGGCCTTCCAGGCGAGTTTCGCGAAGTGGAGGGTTACGGGGAAGAGAAAGGGAGGGGGAGAGGGGCGGGAGGGGAGAAGGAAAGGCAGGGGGAGGGGTGGGGGAGGAGGGAAGGGAAAAGAAGGAGGGGGACGCTTGGCGCCACGTGATGGCCCCATGGAAGTCAGCGGGACAAAAGGAATTTGCGGAAGCGAGCTGCGAGTGGGAACTATTGGCAGTACCTGCGGCAGTTCCTTGTGGTTGAACGTAGGTATCAGATAATTATCCGCAGCTCTGCTGCTGAGTAAGCACAACGGCAAAACCAGATCCCCTCTGATTCAGCGCTAAGGGCCTCGACCCCCTGGTCCTCCTCCTCCTCCTCCGCCTCCTCCTCCTCCTAACAGATCGCGCCAGCACCATATGTCGCAAGTGAGCCCAAGTCTCACGCATACGCATGCCATTCCAAACAGGCATGGTCTCTTGGAATTTGGGAACGCAAGTGCCCCTGCCACAATCAACTCTCTCACCGATTGGCTCGACAAGCCAATTTCGATCTTCGGAACGCTCGGATCGCACAAATACCGAGGTGGGGGAATGACACACCGCAAGGCGATCTGGATATATGCGGCCGTCGGCCCAAGTGAAGATGCCTTGTCCACTTTTGTGATCGTTCGTGTACTCGCCATCGTACGTGCACCCATTGGCAAAGTAGTATCTCCCTTTGCCGTGCATCCGCTCCTTCGGACCAAAGGAAATTCCGAATATTCCGCTACAGAAAGAGGCTGGGCTCGTTCTGACAAGCAACAAACATGATCCGAATCAATTGCAAGCGTCAAGGTGAGCCACGAAACGAAGACACTCCCAATCAAGACTACGTTAAGTTTGCCCACCAGACGGCTTCTCCAATCGCATGGGCCGCGGACGCAAAATTGATTTCGGACATGATCAACCCCGCAATGCCCTCTGGCAGTCGCACATGCATTGCCATCTGCTGACGGGGTCATTACCTGTCAGTGCACGGACCGGCCCGCACGCCCACTGTACACACGCACACACTCACGCACGCAGTGAGTTCTCCACGACCCCACGCGCAGGATAGGATAGCACTCGCGACAAAGCCCGTCACTGGGGCCGCACCCCCCCTCCCCCTGCCCCCAGGCGTGATTGACGTCATGCTTCACGCCAGCGCCGTCTGGGAACGATCCCCAGACGGCGTCGGCGCAAATCGTGAGGTCACAGGGCCCCCATCGCCCACTCCCCGCCTCCGCCCGTCGGGTGACGCCCTTTGAGCTATCGCCAGAGGGTAGACTTCTCCCGTCGGCGGCGGGGCCGAGGCAGTCCGCACCAGCGTGGAGCCGATCGGGGCAGCCGACAGGCGAACTGCCGGGGCGTGCAAGGGGAAGGAAAGGAGACGAGGGCGGCCGCGCGAGGGGAGGAGCAGTGGGAGCGCTCGGACGTGGAGGAGTTCCGCCCAGAGGGCAGACAGGCAGAAAACACTTCTGCGCGCGATCAGGACCAGGCTTCTGTTGCTCCCATCGTACGTACGAACCACATCCCAGAAAGAATTTCTAGCACCGAGGAAAAGTGTCGAACGAGGGTCGAAACAGTGTCGAAACAGTGTCGGACGAGTGTCTCCCACTGCCCGACACGTGAAGACCTTCGAGTTTCGGTATTCGTTTTGGTGCTCGGAATTATTCCTGGTGATCGAGGCTAAAGTAAGTTGGAACATCATAAGACCAGGTGCTGGCCTTGGAACCCCCTGGGCGAGCCCCGCCCACGACCCCCCAGATGAGGGGGGTCGTGGGAGTGAGGGGGCAGATCAGGATGCGAAAGCCCCAGGTCTCAGATATGCGGCGGTCTGCGCTGGATCAGATCGCGAAATCGGATCGGATCGAAAGCGGATCGACTCGCCAGCGAATCCTCCCGAATCGGATCGGTATCGAATCGCCGCGCTGGCCGATGCTGGTGAACAGAGCCGGACCGCATCGAACTGGACTCGCGGCCCCAACGAGCGAATCGAATCGGATCGCAGGCGGCCCCCAGACCTTGCGACCACTTTTCCCCGGGCTCGGTTTCTCGTCCCAAGTTGTCTTCTCACGGTCCTGGAGACTCGAGACAAGCTGGCCGCCTCTCTATCCTCTCGAGCCTCCGCGCACGGCTGGGATAGCCACGCAGAAGTCCACCGCAGGCGCCGGTTGGCACGGCAGCCCGCTTCCTGCACACTCCCCCCCCCAAGGCCCCCCGCGAGCCCCCGGGCGCCCCCCTCCCTCCCGCCGGCGCCATCCGGGAACCCTGACCTTCCAGAGAGCTATTTTTTAGCACGGGAGGCCTAAAAACCTAAAAAACGAAACGAAACAGCCTAAAACCAAGGCGTAGAATAGCTCTGGGATAGGTTTTTAAGTCGGGAGCCATCTTTTAGCCCTCCTGGAAGGTCAGGGAAAGGCTCAGGGTGGCGCTGGTCTGACCAGCCATAACTGGGGGAGCCGTGGTCCTTAACCCCCCTGGGGGAACCCATCGCATCGACGATCTCTCGAGAGGGGTGTCGAAATCGATGGGTCCCCCAGGGGGGTCAGGACCACAGCTCCCCCAGCTGTGGCTGGCCTGCTGGTGCCACACCACTCGTGACGCTAGCTGCCCCCGCTGTCCCCATCCCCCCCGCAACGAAGAGGGCGCGCCGTTGGTTGATCCAGAGGAAAGAGCGGAGTTGGACCCCCCACAAATAGTCTGTTTTTCTCAGGATCAGAGCTAATAGCACGGCGGCTGCGACGCACGCCGCGCGAGGCGGCTCACGGGCCAAAATGCTTACGGTTCAGGTGCACGCTGCGTTGATGCTTCCCCTCACCATGCACTGCTGACTACGACTCTGGTTGCTACGTGCCTGCTTCGCAGACCTGGCGTGCCACCCGCAGGCGCGCGAGTGCTAGGAGACTGGTTTTTTGAACTCAAAAAACCATCCCTGCCCTCTCTTCTTCAAACCTCTGTCCTGGATCCCCCCCCACACCTTTCCGGGTCCATCGGCCTGGCCCCCCTCGCCCATTCCAAAGAATGGAAGGGGGGGGGGGGATCCGAGCCTCCCCCCCCTCGGCCTTCCCCTCCCTGGGGCAGGAGGTCGACAATCCCCGCACGAGGGGAGGAGGTGCAACCCGCCCCCCCCCTCCCTCGCTCCGGAACCCAAGCCCTACTACCGCGTCACCCTACAGGGCAGTTTTTAATACATCGGATATTCAAATAAAAGAACATATTAAAACCAAAAAAAAATGATCAATGTATGAATAAGTTTATGCATGAACTCATCGTTTTTAACTAAATCCCTGCATGTTCAATACATGATCCGCACGCGGAGCATGTATTAAAAACGGCACTGCAACCCTAACACCGTAATCCGACCACCCCAGCTCTTGCGCCCTCAGCCTAGCCCTATTTCGAACACCAAAACCACATCAGACCTCTGGGCCTAGTTGGTTGAACGAGGTTTGTCTTCTCTCTGCCAAAGCTCCCTCCTTCCCCTGTTCGGGGGAGGGGTTATCAGTGTTCCCCATTGATATACACCCCCTCCCCCAGGCGACCGGCAGCGAACCAGAAACAATGAGGACCCCATGTGGCCCCCCCCCAGCATCCTTTTCAAAAAACAGTGCAAAGTACACTTTGGGCAAAGTCTTGAGTCATGCTCGTGAGGCCCGCAAGCACTTTGTATTGTTTTTGAAAGGGACGGCGGGGGTGTCATCATATTGCCTGCTGCACGCAGGGCTACCATCCCTGACAAAAAAAACATTACAAAATACACCTCGCGGCTAAATATGGGTCATGCGCGGCCACCCCGCGATCACTGTCAAGTGGTGGCGCGTGGCCTGCTGTGCGCAGGCCCACCAGACACAATGATGGGCATTCGTTCTCGACAAGGATGGTGTGGGCTCCGATGTGTGCTGCCACGTGCGCAGGCGAGCCTGGCGCACTCTGCACGTGCCCCGAACGTGGCGCACCTGGCGCGGCTGGAGTGTGCGGCACAGCTGGCGCACTCGGAGCACGTGGCACATCTGGCGCACCAGGCGTGCCTGGCACGCCCGTGCCCCAGGGGTGCCTGGCGCGCGTGGCGCCCCTGGCCCGCGTGGCGCACCTCGCCCGAGCGTCGCGCACCCAGGGTCGGCGTTGGTTCCCAGGAGCTGCCCACCCAAAGAGGAGCGCTGAAGGTGTTCAGGCTCGGGTGTTACTCATGTGCTGGGAGGGCGGGTGGGAGTGAGCTAGATGGCTTGCGGGCGGGTGGGTAGCTTGACCCCTCCCCCTACCCCCTCGCCTGGGCCTGGGAGGGGGGGGGGCGCGTAGTTTGAGGCCCAAGACGGCCCAAGATGGCTCTAAGAGGGCCTCAGAGATCCCAGGATGGCCTCCAAGGTGGCACAAGATAGCTCAATATGGCTCAAGATAGGCTCCGACAGATATACCTACAAGAAGCCTCAAGACAGCCCAAAGACGGTTTCAAGGAACCTCCGAGCCGCCCAAGGAAGCCTCCAAGAAGCCAAACTCAGTCAAAAACGTAGGGAAATCCCACCAGCCCTCTGGGCGTAGGTGGTTTAGAAAGTTTCCTCTTCCACCCCTCCTTTCCCCCTTCGGGGAGGGGTTTACCCCTCCCCCTATCCCCTCCCCGTGGACCTGGACAGGGGGGGGATCGCGAGGTGTCAGGGCGTCCAAAACGGCCTCGGCGAGGAAGCCAGAATCATTGGTTCTCCTTGGGTTTGGGCCCCATTTTGGATTCCTGGGGGAGGGGGCTGAAATTAGTACCCCCCCTCCTGTGATCGATCTCACCCAAGATGGCCCAAAGATGGCCCCCAAGGCTCCCAAGGGTGCCCCAAGAGGGCCCCAAGACCAAGAGGTGGCCAGGACGCCCCAAGAGGCCCCCAGGATGCCCCCAAGAGGCTCCCAAGAGACTCCCACGAGGCCCCAAGAGACACCCCAGAGGCACACAAGATGCTCCAAGAGGCCTCGGCGAGAATGCCAAATCATTGATTCTACGAAGGCTTTAGCCACATGTTGGCCTCTTGGGGGGGGGCACTGATTAAGATGACTCCCAGAGCGCCTGGGAGAGCCCAAGATGACCTCCAAGATGGCTCAAGATATCCCAAGATGTCTCAGAATGGCTTCCTCTGTGTGCTGCCCACTTCCCTGATCGAGGCAATTCATCTGGGCATCGTTTCTGGATGGGCTGGTGGGGATTCGCGAAGCGTCAACAATTCCATTAGTTGTGCTTTCTCGCCTTTTCGCTCCCGATGGGCTTTTCAAACCTCAAGATGGCCCCAAGATGGCCCAACAGAGCCCCACGAGGAGCTCAAGAGGGCTCCAAGAGGGCCCCAAGAGCGCCCAAGCGCGCCCCGAGAGCGCCCCAAGAGAGCCCCAAGGCCCAAGACGCCCTTTTTGAGCCTCCGAGGGGGGGGACCTAAACAAAAGATCTCCTCTCTTTGAGCCATGGGGCCCAAGACGGCCCCAAGAGGCCTCCTAGACTCCCAAAAGGAGCCTCAAGACGCCCCCAAAGAGCCCCAACAAAGAGCTTCAATGGCTAAAAACCTATGAACAGCCTAAGGAAACCAATGTTTTTTGTGGTCTCGCCGTTTCACTTCTGATGGCCTTCCGAGGCCTCAAGATGGCTCGAACTGCAAGGCATTGCAGGGTCTGGAGCGAGGCTCCGCGACGGTTTCATGATTCGCTCAGCGTTGTCGTCGTCGCTTTCGTCGTCGCCTACTGCTTCCTCCCCCATCCACTGATTATCTTCGTCCGGTCTTCCTCCTCCCGTTCTCCGTTCCTCCCTCTTCCTCCCGTTGCCAAAGATAGCCTCCCCGCCCCGAGATGGCTTCCTGAGATGGTTTCAAGATAACTCCAAGAGGGACCCCAAAAGACCCCGACGAAACCGCCGCGCCCTGGGAACATTCGTTACATGAATTCAACACGCGTTCCCACCGTTTCAGCACCCCAGAATCACTTTCAAGGCGGTTGTTCTGCTGCATGCTTCTACACGTCCCTGATCAAGGCAACTTGCCTGGCGATCTGGTTCTGGATGGGGCTGGTGGGGATACGCGCAACGTCATCAATTAAAAGCACTAACCCTCTAACCCTAGCGTCATACTGCCCCAACGCTCTAGCGCACTAACACCCTGACACCCTAATCCTGGCCCCTAACCCCCTAATCATGCGCAATAGCCCTAAGCCTGACATGCTTACCAAACTTTGACACCTGAATTCGGGCACCCTGACCCTAGCACCCAGGCACGAGCACCCTAAACACTAACCCTGACACTCACACCCTAATCCTAAAAACATGATCCTAACACGATCAGCTACTTCACCCAAGCACCCCAAGCAGATCAACCGAAACCTGACACCCTAACCCCTAACACCCTAACCCGAACAACCTACCCCTAACAACACAATGCGCCACAACGCGAGCACCGCTTCTCTACCGCCATCGAGGTGGGGAGGGGGGGGGAACCCCCCCCTTTTCCCAAGGGGTGGAGGAAGGGGGGGTTCTGTCAAACCCCGTCCCCTCTCCAGTCCAAGGGGTGGGAGGGGGTCTTCCAACCCGCACCCCCCCTCTTGAAAGAGGGGTGAGGGTGGCCAGAAAAAACAACCCCTTTGAAGGGGGGAAAGGGGGAGGATCGTTAACACACACACACACACACACACACACACCCTTCTGACTTAGGAACTACCACTGGCGCTCTTTCACACTCTACTCCGCCATCGCCCCCGCCAACGCCCGCTATCGCCGGAGGATCTAAGATAAAAAGAAAAGGGGCCCCACCGACCCCGCACCATGGCTGGAAGGAGAGGAAGGCGACACCTCGGCAGACTGGACCAGCCAAAACGCGTGCGACTTCACGTGGGTTCGCGCCACCCGTGCCCCATCGCCCTGGCTTGCAAGAGCCCTTGTTTGATTGCCCGTGATAACCTACTAGAGGGGCCCAAGGAGACGCGCAAGAATCGACACAAAATCCAGGATCCCCTATATTTGTCAGTATGCTTGGGATTGCCCTCTCTCCCGCCATCCCCCAGATTTTCCCACACGTTAGTGGAAAGCAGCGCCTCTCTGTGCCCGTGTCGATTGAACAACACCCGGGACCGGCACCGCCCCTCCCCCTTCCCCACCACCTCCTGGCCACGTCAGGATTCGCACCAGCGCCGCCCGGGAATGAGCAATTGCACAGCATTCCCAAACCGCGCCAGCGCGAATCGCGACGTGACCGGCCGCCTCCCCCCTTCCCCCCCCCGCGGTCACGCCCGCTATCGCCAGGGGATGAACAGCTGCATCCGCGCTCACGAGGGCGCTTACAAGCGCCCTTACGCGGGCAGCTTACGCGGCGAAGACGGCCCCGTTGTTACGCGTCGCTCATGTGAAGTCGTCCGACTGGAACCCCTTCGCCCTGGTTTACAGCAGGGCACACATCTGTGCAAACAGCACTAGGCGCGGCGGCTCCTTCCGCCATTGGCCCTCGTACTTGCGGCCGTTGCACCAGATGTACACGCCCTGCCCCCCCAGGCATTCGAGGAGGCGCGAGCCACGCCCAAAGATCGGCCGCTAGCCTACGGTTGGCGTTGCAGTGGTAGCGTGCCACACTGGTCTCCGAAAAGCACGCTATCCTCAAAAGTAAGGTTTCTTCAGTGCGCGCTGCCCCTGTGAGACGATCCCTCTGCGAGGGATCCTTCTGTGCACGCCATCACCCTGCCAGGGCTTCCTCCCGAGGGTGGAGAACAGCGTGCAACCAGCGGGCCGGTGGCGCCACATCGCACGCCATCTCTGCAACGGCAACCGTCTTCGCCTCCGCGCCGGCAGTCCGACGCTGGGTGCCGCAGGGGCGGGCGAATATGTTCCCCGTCCAGCTGGGCGGTCTGAACCGGTTGGGGCCCCAGCAAATCGGTCAGGAGAGGGGAGGGAACCAGATCCGTTCAAAATCGGTCCCCAGACCCCTCGCGAGGTCCATCTGTAGTTCTGCGCCCCGTATCCGCTTCGGACTGCCCCGGGGCCTGAGAAGGGGCCCCAACGGCCGAAAAACAAAAACACACACACAAAAAAAAAAAGTCTCGAATCCAGAACTTCGAACCGCGGAATGCTCAGGAAGCCTCACGAATCCTCAACCCTGAGGAGTCCGTAGGGATCCTCAGGAATCCTCAGGAGTCCTCGAGCCCTTCCCCGACATGTTCTTGTTTTGAGGCCGACGGAGCGCAGCAGCCTGACCAACGACCCACAAGTTAACCAGAAAAACTCGGGAAACGCGTTGGGGTAGGTGCTAAGCTCGCTCTACTGGCGCGCCTCTTGATGCGTGCATCGACCTCGCTGCGCAGAGCCCGCCGCAGCCAGCAGAATGCTCTGTGAGAACGGGATGCGGGGGGACAATGCCTCGACTGGTTGTGGTGAGAGGCTTCGCGACAGCCTTGCGGAGCCCACCACCCCAGAGCTTTGCAGAGCCCAGCATCCCAGAGCGTTGCGAGGCCGCCGAATGGAGCGTTTCAAAGTCGCCAGGCCGAGGGCGACCGTTCCAAATCGTAATAAACTCCAATAGAGCCCATTCCCTTGATCTCATCCCCGGCGGTCCTGGGGAAGTGGCCCCCCCCACCGCCGAGTGAACACCGAGGGAAAAACCTGGAGGTTTTGGATCAGAATACGCTCCTTTCTCTCTCTTGGCCGTTCTTGCGGCAACCTGACCGCAGGACGGCCAAAGACGGCCCAAGAAAGCCTCGATGGGACCCCGCACGGTGGCCCCAGGAGGCACAAATCACTACCTCTGTCTCGGTTGTCTGTTTCCTGCTCTCCCACGCTTCGAGCAGGCCCAAGAGGCCCCCGAGAGTTCCCCGAGGAGCTCGCTCGACCTCTTCTGACTACCTACCAGACCACCCCAACCCAACCCGAAGACCCGAATTTGACCCGAATTTCGGGTTGGGGGGGGTACGGATACCACGTGTTTTTTCAACGTTCCCCGACCCCCCCCCACTGGAAATCGAGGATAAAGTTGGGCCTTCGGGTTGGGTTGGGGTGGTTTGGTGGATGGTGATCTTCAGGATGTGTCCCAAACCATCGACCACATCGACAAAGCACTTTGCCTTCGGCGTGCCCGGCCCTCGGGGGGAAGAATCCGACCTGGCACCCGTGGGTCGGGAGAGCCGGGCCCCGGAGCCCGACCCCAACCCCAAGTGATTCGCAGGACGTACGGCGAGCGAGGCGAGGGGGGAAAGCGAGACGGAGGTGGCCTTCTCGGAAGGTTCGGAAGTCCCCCGGCCTTCGGAGAAGTTTTCTGAGCCTCCCCCCGAAGACACACAAAGGAGACTTCTCAGGAGGCGCGGGGGCTTCTGAGAAGCTCCGCCGCCTTCTGAGAAGGCCGTCTCCTTCTCATTTCCACCCCTCGCTCGCCGCCGAGACGTGACCTGTGCCCGTTCTACCCCTAGACTCTAGGCAGAAGGGCAAGATCCCCGCCATGCCCGAGCCAAGGCGGCCGCGGGGAGCAGGAGAAGGGCCGCATGCAGACCGGCGCGTGCCCAAAGGGTGCGCTCTTGTCGTGCCGACCCGCTGCTGCGCTGGTCGTTGCGAGCTCCCTCACCAGACGGGCCGCGGGAAGCGGGCCGCCATCACGACGCCAACCAGAACCGAGCATTCGAGAGGCGCTCTCGTCTCCATACGAAGTGCTCCCACAAGGGGATCGACAACATGTTATCAGTTCTTCCCCGTGCACTTCCCAGCAAGTCCGCTAGGCAGCAGGCTTGTCCTGCGAAAGCGGCCGGTCTTTGGGCCTTCGATTTGGGCAGAGGAAGAGGAAGAGGAGGCGGAGACAGAGGAGATTGGAGGAGAGAGCACCGATACCACTATTACTCGGACCTCTCCCGGAGTGCATTCAAAATAGAATTTCAAGACAAATCCAGTCGTTGAGATGGGGACCCACACGGGAAGCCAAAGAAGACGAAAACGAGAGGGGGTAGCGGTAGCAGCGCCAATTCAACATTTGACCACCCCACCCCGACCTCCCCGTGTATGCTGTTGTCGAGGAACTGGCCATCGTACATGGAACCGTCCTGCCAAATGAATCTACCCATGCCGTGCTTCTTGCCTTGCCTGAACGCGGGTGCGAGACGGCGACTTAACAAAAACTAAGAAACACGCCGGACCATTCGACAAGGAGATATGTTATCTCTGTACATATATATAAACATACATACATACATACATACATACATACATACATACATACATACATACACACACATACATGCATACATACATACATACATACATACATACATACATACATACATACATACATGTATACATACATACATACATACATACGTGCATACATACATGCATGCATACATACATACATACATTACTTTACTTACATACATACATTACGTTACGTTACATTACATTACATTACATTACATTACATTATATTACATTACATTACGTTACATTACATTACATTGCATTACATTACATTACATACATACATGCACACATACATACATACATTACATACATTACATGAATTACATACATTACATGCATACATGCATACATGCATACATGCATACATGCATACATACATACATACATACACACACAGACATACATACGTACATACGTACGTACATATATATACATACACATACATACATACATACATACATACATGCGCAACACCATACTGGCCCCAACGAAATCGCAATCATGAAAAGACCAGCAGATCGGCACAGAAGAGAAGACACTCTCGCAGCGGCAGCAGCAACACAAAACTCCTGTGCGCGTGAACCGCTGTTACAGCCGAAGGGGCTTCCTTAGCAGCGGCGACGATAACAGCGACGACGACGACGACGACGACGACCGCCACGAAGACGACGACGACGAAGACGTCGGTTTTCGATGCTTCTCGACGGTGCCCCGAGGGTCCCCTCGGACAACGACGACGACGACGACGACGACGACGACGACGAAAGCGACGACGACGGAGAGACGACGACAGAGATGGCGACGGCCACAGCAGCAGTAACGACGATCACTGCCAGGATCAGGAAACGCAGGACGGGTGGCCCAACGAACCTCTGCTGCCAGCACCAGCAAATGCGGTTCGTAATGGCGGCGATCGCCGCTGCCGCGGCGCGAACGGCGACGCTCGCGATAGCCCTGCCGTGCACCTTTCAGGGATGATGCCAACGGCCCGCCCTATGCTCAGGTAGCGGGAGACGCTTCATGGACACTCCCCCGCCCTCACCAGCTCAAGGTTGCTACGCGCGGGGAAGGCTGCGGTCGAGTTGCCAACGTTGATCACTGGGGGCCTTCGCCCAGCTTCGGGCCCCCCTCCTCCTCCTCCTCCTCCTCCTCCTCCTCCTCCTCCCTCCTCCTCCTCCTCCTCCTCCTCCTCCTCCACCACCTCCTCCTCCCCCCCTGACGGGGGCACGGGCCCTGGCAGGAAGACGGTGCACATCATATGAAGGCACGAGCGCTCGCTAATCTCTTCGGGGGCCCGTCGTCTCGCCAGCTCTCCCCGCCGCCGTCGCGCCTCCAGGGGCACGGGCATCGAGACCGGGGACGGGCCCAAGACCGCCCCCGCGAGCAGCCAGAGGCGTCCCCTGGGCCCCGGCGTTGGCTGTTCACGAATGCCCCCCCCCTCCTCTCCCTCCTCGCTCTCCCGCCTGAGGCCCTTCACTTTTTTTAGACTGAAGCGTGCAGCTCTCCGTCGCGGCACTTGCTGCCTTTTGTCCCAAGTGTGATGTCGCACCTTCCTGCTTCGCACTGGCCTGGGTCAGGGGCGTGCGCCCGCAGGCTTTTCCGACAATCGACCACGCTGACCCAAGCCATGCCGCCGTTCGATCGATGCTCTGCCTTCGGAGGCTGGCTCGAATACACCACGCGAAATGGTTAAGAAATCATGGGTTAAGAAATTCATGGTCTCAGAACTTGAATAAGAACCCAAAATTTCTATCAAAATCTTAGGATTTACATTGAAACGTTAAGAATAATCGAGACTCTGGCCGAAAATTCAAGTTTTCTTAAGCATCGCCTAAGGTGTAGACCCTCTGCCCCTCGTTTGCGGTGGCTCCGGGGCGGCGTCCAAGACCCCTGCTCCTGCACGGAGCGCCCGCTCCAGTCTGCCGGAGCTCCTGACGAAAAACGCCCCTGCTTCCCCTTGGGGTAGGAGGCAGTTTTCGAGAGACGTCGGTGCAGCAGAATGCTCAGTAGTGACATTCTACTGGCGAAGCTTTCGGCGACAAAACGCCAATCAAAAAATAAACGATTTCAACTAAAAATGAATGGCGTAGCGTTGGTAGAGGCGCAACTATCTGATGCGAAAGCATGCGAGCCCGCGCGATGCTTCATGCCCAAGTAGGCTACTCCGAGAAAGGTGCGAGCAGCACGGTTGGCACGAACGAAATCGAAAACAAGTCGACAAGCACAACAGCTTGCATTCAATGCAAGCTGTTATGCCCGATCGGGGGGCCATTGAGCCAAACTATGCCAGATTAAGCGGGGGACTCAGCCAAATTGAACGGGATTAAAACGGAGCTGACGGGATTATGCCGGACGTGGCCGGTTTTCGACCACGGATATACCAGCGCCGATGCTGAATCCATCCAGCCCCCTGGGCGCAGGTGGTGTTGCGCGATTTCTTTTGCAACCCCATTTTTCCCCTTCGGGGAGGGGTCTGCCCATCCCTATGGTGCTAGACTCCCCACCAAACGTACCCCATGATATTCGAACGAACGCGGCACAGATCCGAGATGCAGCACGAAGCACAGCAGACCAACATGGGAGGCCAACGCGACAAACGGGCACGGCAGACCAGCACGGCAGACCAGCACGGCGGCACGGCACACTAGCACGGTAGACCAGCACGGCAGACCTGCACGGCTGAGCAGCACGATTGACCAACAGGTCAGACCAGCATGGCAGACCAGTCGGCGTCATGGGCGCCTCTAGGAGGCTTCTCGAAGGCCTCGTAGGGGCGCCCCCTTTGAAATGTATTGAAGACCTCTCGGGGGCCTGCTGGGGGCCTCTTGGACAGGACAAGGACAAGGGATATGCGCGCCAGGTCGGGTAGCCGGAACGGTCCCCTGAGGGACGAACGTGCATATAGCAGGTAGCAGAGAAATGCATCAAGTTGAACGCGCGCATAAAGGGCCACTCACGCATCCAACGAATCCCGCCATCTCAGACGAGGTCGCCCTACAAATCTTTTGGTTTCTGTCCGGAACCACGGCCTCCAATTCAAGAGCCGTTTGCTCCATGTGATCTCTGCGTCGGAAAAAATGCGGGTTGCGAACACCGACTTGCGGGTACTTCGAATGGACGCCGAAGTTCTGACATGAAAATTGGAGCACTACTCTTTATCCTCCGGGTCGAGCGCTTGATAGCTCTGCGTACGATTCGTCCACGCCCCTGGCCGTGCGAAACGTGCTGCAGCGCATCTTTCTCCATGAAATGTTGAATAGATCCCTGGCCGCAATATCCACCGTCCAACCTTCGCGCACGTAGGGCGCGATCGGGCGCACAACGCTCTCGAACAAGCGCAAACGTTTCCTCAGTTGGTACGACCGCGAACCTAAAACGCGCTTAAACTTGGCGAATGCTCTCTACACAGACGACGATGGATTCGTGAGTTCGGCCGCATGAAAATCATAAGCAGAGAACTGCACTCCCAAGTATCACTCACAGTCGCCGGGCTTTACAATCTCGACATCGTCTTCACATATATGCGCTGTCGTTAAACCTTTGTTCAATGGAATATGTCAGCATCTCACTGGGAGAGAAGAGAAACAAAAAAAAAAAAAAACGGCCGCATTTTGGCAAGAGAGGCCCCAAAAGGCGAATTAATTGATTACCTCTGCGTGTTGGAAGGGTTGTGGCATCCTCGCCATTTCGAGCATCCATCGGTTCTTAATGGCCTAAGAGGTCTCCGATATTGCCCCGCCGGGCCCCCGGAGGCACCCTCGACGGCTTGAGAGGGCCCCGTCGACGACTCAAAAAGGCCACAATACGTCCCCACAACGTCCCGGATAAAAACATCAGCATCAGCAAACGAGAGAGAGAGAGAGAGAACAAAAAAAAAAAAAAAAAATGACGCCCACCGACAGCCGCCCACCGAGAGCCGCCCACCGAAGTCGGCCGGCTACTTTCCCCAATCTCTTGAGGGGCCCCCAACCGAAGGCCGCCCACCGAGAGCCGCCCACCGAAATCGGCCCATTATTTTCGCATCAATATATATATATATATATATATATATATATATATATATATATATATTCTATGTCCGGTAGGACCCCCTCCAGTGTAAGCACTGATTTGGGAACCTGCTTTCAAAAAATGAGCCAGAAACCCATACCGTGAAGCCTCAATCGTAAAGTCATTGCGCATGTTCACAACGACTGATTTGCTGTGGCCCAATACAAGGACTTCGCCCGCAATCCGTAAATCCCACCAGCCCTTTGGGCGTGAGTGGTTTAGAGAGCCCGCTCTGTCCTCAACCCCCCTTCTTCCCCTTCGGGGAGGGGTTTACCCCTCCCCCTACCCCCTCCCCTGGACCTGGAGAGGGCGGGCGGAGTGGTGTCAAGGGGGTCTTTTTTCGACTCCTGGGAGGGCCAAAAAACGACGACCCTCACGAGGATTCTGGTCCCGAGGGGGGGAGACCGTTTGGCGCATCAACTCGTCTTTGAAGCCAAAAATATTGGTTTTACTACGGTTTCGGCCCCTTTTTGGCCTTCTGAGAGGGCCGCGCTCATCGTCCTTCATAGCAAAATTATTGATTTTACGAAGGTTTTGGCGTCATTTTCTCCTTCTCAGGGGCAGCGCTCATTTCCGCTTCTGAGGAGGTCGCAAGAGGCCCCAAGATGGCCCCAAAAGGCCCCCAGGCGGCTCCCAAGAGGCCTCCAAGAGGCCCCCAAGAGGCCCCCAAGAGGCCCCAAGAGGTCACCAAGAGGCCCCCAAGAGGCCCCCAAGAGGCTCCCAAGAGGCCCCAAGAGGCCCCCAAGAGGCTCCCCAGAGGCCCCCAAGAGGCCCCCAAGAGGCCCCAGGAGGCTCCAAGAGGCCCCCAAGAGGCCCCACGAGGAGCCCGAACGACTCACACCAGGACGAGGGGCCCGAACGACTCACACCACGAAGAGCCCGAACGACTCACACCACAAGGAGGGGCCCGAACGACTCACACCAGGACGAGGCGCCCGAACGACTCACACCACGAGGAGCCCGAACGACTCACACCACGACGCGGGCCCCGAACGACTCACACCACGAGGAGCCCGAACGAGTCACACCAGGAGGAGGGGCCCGAACGACTCACACCAGGATGAGGGGCCCGAACAACTCACACCACGAGAAGCCCGAACGACTCACACCAGGACGAAGAGCCCGAACGACTCACACCACGAAGAGCCCGAACGACTCACACCAGGAAGAAGGGCCCGAACGACTCACACCAGGACGAGAAACCCCAAACGACTCAAATCACGAGGAGCGCTTTCTCTCCCTCCTCCTCCGCCTCGTCCTTCTCCCGCTCCCCCCACAAGGAGGATGTACAAGGAGGCGGGAGGAAGGAGGAACAGGGGAGATATGCGGGGCCAAGCGGACACACGCCTGAAAAACACGACTGTCGGCATGCTCCGCAAGAGTTGCTGCTGTGAGATGGGCTGGTGGGGATACGCGAAGCGTAAAGAATTCGTCAGCGAGTCACCCACGGAGTCAGTTACAAAACCAAGATATGGCCCAGTCTTGCGCTGATTTAGCCAGCGCCATCTCTTCTTCGGTGCACGAAAACATACTTCTATCCCAGTTATGAACAACAATGCTGATATCGGGTCTCCTTGTCTCACACAGTGAGGTAATTTTAATAGCCTCGATTCGTTTCCCTCCACGACCGTGGCTGACTGGTGGCAACACAGCTTCTATAGCAAGGAAATTGAATTGGCGTCTACGCCGAATACCCGAAGTATCTCCCACAACACAGAGTGCTCTACAGTATCAAACGGTTTTACAAAATCCAAGAGAGCCATCCACAGCGAATGATTCCACTCTGCACATCCTTCAGTGAGTAGCGTCAGTGTGAGTAAATGGTCAACAGTCGAAATACCCTTTTCTGGTACGCAGCCTGGTCTGGGCACTGCGCAAAGACAATTACTGGTTGGAGTCTGTCGCGCAATAGCCAGGCGAAAAAATAGTACATTATTGGCAATGTAGTAATGGGTTATAATGTTTTGCAAGTAGAGGGTCGCCTGTATTGAATAATACCACGAGCCGTGCCCTCTTGGGGAGCCTCTTGGGGGGCCTCTTGTTCCTCTTGGGAGCTCTCTCGGGCCTCGTGGGGGCCTCTTGGGCCCAAATGAGCGCCAATAACGCTGCCCTTCACGTGTCCCTTGTTGGCCTTGTCCAACATGGAGGGGTATGGTGCCTTTTTTCCTTGGGCAAGGTCTTGGGGGCGTCTTGGGGGCGTCTTAGGGAGCCTCGGAGGCCGTCTTGGGCTCCTGTGGGAGATCCTCGGCCCTGTATAGAACAGAAGGGCGAATATGCTAAACATGTACGTCTTCCCAACGGGATGGAGCTCTTTCTGCCTCTCGGTGTTCTGTTTCTGGAGCCCTCTTGCGGCGTCTTGAGGGCCTCGTGTGCCGTCATGAGGCCATCTTGGACGTCTCGGAACGGTCTTGGGCCATCTTGGAGATCTCTTGGACCCCTCTTGGACCGTCTTGGAGGCCTCTTGGGACCAACTTGGAGCGCGGGCATACTCCGTACTTGCCGGTCCCGTGCCCGAGCTCTGACTGCTGGGGTTCGCCCGCCCTAGTGGGGAAGTCCCTCCCCCTGGGTCTGAACGGTGCGCCCCGCGAGGGATCCGAGCATCCAAGATGGCCTCGGCGAGAAAGCAAAATCCACTCATGTTCCTTAGGGTTTGGGCTAAGTTTTTCATTCATGGGGGAGCGGGAGGGGGCAACGCTGTCAGGGGACCCCCCCTTCTGTGATCGACAGCCTCCCAAATGATCTCAAGACGGCCCAAAAAGCTCTCAAGAGAGCCCACAGGGCCCCCAAGGGACCCCCAAGATGCCCCAAGAGGCACCGGAAAGGCACCCACGATGTTCCACGAGGGCCCCCGATGCGAACAAGATGCATCCAAGAGGCCCTCGAGGGACCCAAGGAAGCATCCAAGAAGCCTCTGGCCCACACAGGCCCCCGACATCTCCAAACGGCGCCACGCTCCCCCATGCATGGCAACTCCGCCGGACATCGTGTCTGGATGGGCAGGTGGGGATACTTTTTTGGTCGCGGCCGCAAGCGAAGAGGCAGGCGGCGAACAGGGTGTCCGGACCGACGAACAAGCCTAGCAGGTGGGGATACGCGAAGCGTTAAGAATGCAACCTCTCAGGAGCTGGACCCTGAGAGAAACCAGTGGCCTCCCACATGGGGTCTGAGCAGATGGGGTCGGAGGATCGCGACGCATCGCCGATGCCTCGCCGATGCACTGCCAACGCAGTCGGCGATGCATTGGTGATGCATCGGCGACGCATCGGCGATGCACCGGCGCCGCCGGCGTGGAGACGCTCGCGCCACGCATCGAGCCGCAGCGCCGGTGCATCAGCAGTGCGGCACGATCGCGGCGCGATCCTCCAGGCCCATCTGCTCGGACCCCACTTGGAAAGCTTGGAGAGACTTTGGCTTTGGACTCCGCCGAGGGTCATCCGAGGACCCTCTGGGGCGCAAGATGAAGAGAGAAGCACAAAGGGTGACGCTGGGGTGGGACGAACGGGGTACAGCGGGACAAACTTGTGCCAACCACACGATCAGCACCAATACTGCGGCTATCCTCCACCCCCTCTCACCGTCTGCTCGTTCACACATCCCACTACACCACATGCATCGTGCACACTGAGGAAGGCACAAGCAGGCGATGCCCGACCCACGGGCATGGCATCGCCCAGGGGCAGGACGAGGGATGCGAGGCGGGGATACACACGCACCCACCGCCTGTGGAATCGACCTCATGGGACCCCAGCGGGCGGTGGAAGTGGATATACGTTGGCCCCGAGGGGCCCGCATACAGTCAACCCGTGTCATCAGGATGCGCGGTAAGGACGCACGGGCCTTGGAGGCCCCTGTGAACGTTTGCCGAACGAGGTCGGCCAGCAAAAGTGGCCAAGGATGGGCCGAAGGGGCGCTGCACCGACCTTGCAGGCGTGCTGCAGTGGACTTTTGCGTGGATCTCCGTCAACACAAAGCCCCGAAACGGCGAGTGAAAAACGAAGTGAATTTCGCGTGGATTTGTTTTGGTCTTCATTCCTGGCAAAAAAATACGCACGAAATCAACTTCAAAATCAAGAAAGAAATTCTCCAGGACAATCCGGGCCCATCCGATGGTTTTCCGAACGAAATCCGCTCTGCGATGCTGGTGCCATGAAAGGATGCAAGCAAGGGTACTCTTGCGAAGGTTGCCCATCCTTTTTATGCGGGTTGACTGCATTTTATATATAAAAACAAAAAAAAAAAAAAAAACAAAAAAAAAAACAAAAAAAAAAAAAAAAAAAAAAAAAAAAAAAAAAAAAAAAAAAAAAAAAAAAAACGTAAAAAGTCACATTTGGAGACCTCGACCCCATCTTTCTGCCCCTTTTGTCGAGCTGGATCGATCTGTGAGGGTCCTGGGCCTGAGCGAAGGCGAAAATGCCCGGCGCGAAAAAGTTGAATCGCCGGGATCTCAGGATACGTTGGCCCCAGGGGGCACGCATATATCCGTGTCCACCGCCTGCGAGGGCCCCCAAAAAATCGATCCTCTGCGGGGTGGTAGTCCTGGATAAGAAGCCCCGCCTCCGAAGAGCGGATGCCCTTCGCTTCCCCCCCCCAGGGGGGCGCGGCGAAGGGGAGGGCGAGGAGGAGGAGGAGGAGGAGGAGCCGGGAGGAGGAGGAGCCGGGAGCCGAACATCGACCCCCCCAGGCGGTGATCCTGGAGAAAAAGCCCCGCCTCGGAAGAGCCTCCCCCTTTTGTAGCTTCAGGCGCACCCCTTCTTGCATGCGCCCCGTACCGCCCGGTGCTCGACATATGCCAGTACCAGCTCCGCGCGGATTGCCTGCATCTGCGCTGGACCCCCCGGCGGTGCCTCCGCGCGCCAGGGAGGGGGGCCAGGCGCCGCTCCGAGGAACCCGTGCGGAGCCCCCAGAAGCTTTTGCTCATGCTGTGCCTGCTGCCCTTCGCTTCCCCCCCACCCAGGGGGGCGCGGCGAAGGGGAGGGGGAGGGGGAGGGGGGAGGGGGGAGGAGGAGGAGGAGGAGTAGGAGGAGGAGAGGAGGAGGAGGAGGAGGAGAGGAGGAGGAGGAGGAGGAGGAGGAGGAGGAGGAGGAGGAGAGGGGAGGGGAGGAGGAGGGAGGAGGAGGAGGAGGAGAGGGAGAGAGGAGGGAGGAGGAGGAGGAGGAGGAGGAGGAGGACGGTGTGGCCCGCTGCCCGCTGCTGGAGGGGGCACGGCGCGGTAGCCGCGGGAGCGCGGCCCTGCGGCCTCGCCTGGCGCGCAAGCCGCCCCCCGCCGCCGCCCTCGGCGCCGCGGGCGGGCCCAGAGCCCAGAGCACCCGCGGGAGCGATAGCCCCGACGCGCGGAGGGCGACGGTGCAGAGCATCAGGTCGGGCATGTCCTCCTACTGGCGGATTTTGGACAATGGATTTTAAAGCTTGTCACAAACATGAGATGGTCAAGTACATTGCCGAGATAAGCCAAAACGGACAAAATAGTCACAAAACAGCTTGTCAAAAATACTCCCCCGACTATTTTTGGACTGCTTCTGAATATTCCTCCGGAGGAGGGACATGCCCGACTTGAGCAGAGCATCGTGCGGCTGGAGAGAGAGACAGGCAAGGAGCGGCGAGCCTCGGCCACGAAAACAGCCAACCCGTATTACAAGGATGCACGGTGCGGATGCAAGGGCCTTGGAGGGCCATGTGCACGTTTTTCGAACGAGGCTGGCCAGCGAAAATCTGTAAGGATGGGCCGAAGGGGCAAGGATGCAAGGGTACCCTTGGGAAGGTTGCCCATCCTGACCATGCAGGTCGACTGCAGGCTCCCCGACCTAGATCATGGAGGGGGGGGAAGCGGTGACAATGACTAAGATTGCATGCGAAAACAGCGCGTCGCTCTTGGTCACCGTCGATCTTGGTCAGCGTTAACTCGTGGATCATCCTCGCGAATCAGCGACGGCCGACATGGACCATGACCGAGATCGGCATCGACCAGGTCCCGCGACATCTTGGTCGTGGTCCCATGCTTCTTCCTTCGAGTGTACGGGGCGGCTCGAAAACCGAAGCCCCTCGTGAACCCAAGGCGGTCCTCATTCCAGCGCCTTGACTGCAATTAGAAAGCAACCCACGGAGGCTTTTGGCCGCCCCCGTGGCGTCCAATGGCGCGCCCAAGCGCGCGCAGAGCAGACCTGATGATGCACCTCACGCACATGGCGCTACTGGGCGCTATGGGGCTCTACTGGTCACCACTTGGGCGCCATTCAGCGCTACCGGGCGATTACTATTGGGCGCCAGTAGGCTCTCTTGAGCGCCACTGGGTTCCATTCGCCGACGTACACTGAATCCAAGGCGAGCGGAGGCTTCCGTGATTCCGTGTCCCATGGTAGGGGCGAACAGACCAGTGGGGCGGGTCTCAAACGCACTCGCTGGGGAGCCTCGCCGAAGACCTGAACCATCAGCGCGCATGGATATATGCGTTCTATTCCTCCCTGGGCTCTTCGCTCTTCGCCCCATCGTCGCCTCCGAAACCAGAGGACCTCCAGCTTTCTCACGTCCGGCATGAGTAGGGTATTGAGTGAGTTTCTGACGCAGTTCCGCGACTCCAGTGACCGATCGCGGCGTCAAGATCTCAAGAGCTCGGGAAGCACACCTGAGGTACGCAGCCGGCGCTACTGCCGCAGTTTGGCTCAGGAGTTGTGATCAAAGTGCCGATCCACAGAAAAAAAGGATGACACAAAAAAAGATGAGCACGATCTGAAACAAGGAGGCGAAGTTTCGACGCGCATCCCAGCCGCAGCCTGAAGCCACCACTGTATTTGGTTCCGTCTGCGGACGTCTCCGTGCCCATGCCCTCCTGAGTGTCGCACTGCCACTGGCCGTTGTACATGCGCCCATCCCGGCCCTGCAGGTCGGCAGCGGGCGCACGAGGATGACAGGATAACACTGCACCCTCACACACGCAGAGTCTGGAGAATATCATGTTATGGAAGGTGTCCAAGCCTGTCCATCCCGTGTCAGGCTGTGCGGCCCAGGCTTCAGCAATCGAGAAGTTCAACCACTGCCAATGGAATTACGCAACTCGCAGCATTGCAACATCCTTGGGCACTCCGCAAATTGGCAACCATGACTTCTGCTTGAGTGCATCCGTCCGGCCTCCGAAACTCAGTGTTGCTGAGTTTCGCAATTACGCATCTCGATGTCAGGCTTCTAAACGCACGTGACCTCCCTGGGCCCGAAACCAGCGCATTGTCAACCCCAAGCAGTGGTTCCTAAGCCCCTTGGCGCTCAGAGACACGCTAGATTCTTGCCACAGACAGTCACCCCGACAAGCAGCTTCACAACACAAGAAGAGCCCATTTAACTGGTACGCGAGAACGGCCGTTACTGGCCCTCTCCCCCTGATAATAAGATCGCGTTTAGCGCCGGCGCCATCTGGGAATGCCTAAGAATACCTACAGACAGCTAGTGTTAGCATGTAGGTTGGAGTCTGCGCAGCGTAAGGGCTGCTGACAGTAGCCACGAGCAGCAGACGTAGCTCCTGTGCGCGGCACAGTATACCTGTGGAGGAACCTCCGAGGTACGCCAGTGCCTGTACAGACCACCATTCTGGCGTGCACCACAGCGCCTGTGAACACCCTGGTGCTTGCGTGCACCACTAGGCCAATGTGAAAAACAATGGCTGTGTATACCGAAGTGCTCCTGTACATCACCACGCATGTGTACAAAGTGCCGGTGTACACCCCCACGCCTGCATACATCACCGAGCATGTGTGCACGACAACGCACGTGCTCACAACAAGGCCTACGTACATTACAATACCTTGACACACCACGTTGCATTTGAACACCACAATGCCTGTGTACAAAGCAATGACTGCGTACAACACCAGCCCTTTCTACACCATAACTGCTGCAGCAGCAACAACTAATGTGCGCACCACAGGGCATGCTTACACCACGGTCACCACGATGCTGGTATTAACCATAGCAGCCGAGTGCACACAGCGCCTGTGTGCCTGGACTTCCAGTGCTCACCACATCTCCCGTGTGCAACACAGCTGCCGCTTCAGCACCGTGTATGTACCATGGAACTTGTACACCACACTGCCTCAGTACACCACAAAGCCTGTTTACACATTCAAGGCATCGACGGGGAAAATACTTGACATACGTAAAGTTTCCGCACGTATCAAGTTCACCATGATAGCGATTTGCAATTATTAATTGTTCAGTCCCGAAGAACGGGCTTCACAATGCTCGCATATACCACACAGCCAATGTGCACTTCAACGCCTGTGTACACAGCAGTGAGTACGTGCACCATACATGCTACACCGCACTGATTGTGTACACCACCATGCCGTTGCACACCACTGACGTTACTGCACCACCATACGTACGCACAACAGCGCCAAGGTACACCACAGCGCCTGCGTACACCACAGCAGCCGTGTGCAACACGGACCATACCGCTTGTGTTCGCCACGACGCCTGTGTACACCGCAATGCCTGTCACGGATGCTGCTGCAGCTGACGATGTGCGCCACAACGCCGCACTGCCTGCGTACACCAGAGCGCATGCATGTCCATCTGCACCTCCAGAAAACCTCCGGTGCCCCCAGAAGCCGTCGCTCGTCGTCGTCGCTGTCACTATCGCTCCCAGACCCTTCCAGCCTGCGTGCACCAGAACGCAAGTGTGCTTATGTGCACCTCCAGGAACAGGAAAAAAAAATGAGAAAACAGAAAAACAAAAACGGGGCCCCCCAAAAAGCCGTCGCCCGTCGCCAGCGCTGCCACCATCGCCCCCAAGCCACGTCCGGCCTGGACGTCACCAACGCCCCCACCTCCAACCCCCCCGCGGGCACCGCCCCGCCCCGCCCCGCCCCGCCCCGGGGCCCACGCCCCGGCCCCACCCCCCACCCCGGCAGTCGCCGCTATCGCGGATGGGTGGGCGCTTCCCGCCCGCCGCGGGGAGGCGGAGGCAGTCCGCTCCACCGTGCGGCTGCTCGGGGCAGCCGGGGCCGGGTGTGTCTTTCAGACTCGGGCAAGTCTGCTGGCATGGCTTTCGCCCCCCCCCCCCCCTCGCTCCTCTTCCAACGAACACTAGCGTGCAGGCGCCTTTCGACTTGCGTGACTTCCGCACGTGCAAGTCGTTTGCGGCTTGCTTCAGGTTCAGCCCCCCCTCCCCCTCCATGCAAGTAAACTAATAAATTTGATGGGGTCTAAAAGAAACAGGCTGCCGAAAGGCGCATTGGCCGGCGGATGGATAAGCAAAAAGCAATAGAACAAGTCGCCGAAAGCGCCGACATTCGCTGGACAATTCAGACGGCCAGGCTTCTGCGGCCATCACCCCCGAATATGTGTATATATATAACAAGAGAAGAAAAGACAAGAAAACAACAAAAAACAAAAAACAAAAAAAAAAAAAAAAAAAAAAAAAAAAAAAAAAAAAAAAAAAAAAAAAAAAAAAAAAAAAAAAAAAAAAAAAACGCCCGAGGTCGCAGGTTCAACAGAGAGGCAAGCGGGGACAAGAAGTGGGACGAACCACAGAAACAAGGCCGGAAGAATAGTTATTGGCGTCGCGCGCGCATCACCCATGGCCCAACTGGCCAACAATCGAGTAAACACGCAAGCGAGCTTCAGAGGGGAAAACGAATAGGGCACTTAGATTAGGCTGAAGCCTAAAGAAGCTGTTGAAACTGACGTAGAATTACGGATGCCAAAGAAAAGCGACAGCCCCAAACGCGCCTCGGGCGCGAGCAAGTAGAAGGAAGAAAAAGGCAAGACGGAGGCAACTGAGCAACACGAAAAACTAGACTGGGAGCTCGGTGCAAGAGCTCCCCAAAAGCAGAAGCAGAGGGCGGGCCAAGAGGCGCGAGCCGCGCAAAGAGCCACGACGCGCTGGCGGCGGCGGCGTCTGGGATGTCTTCACCCCGAGAGCAGAACCGCACTTCATCCTCAGGCGGGCCCTGGCTCGCCTCTGAGGGTGGGCTGAGTTCCGCTGGGCCCGCAGCAGACACTACGCCTGTGGATGCCACGACAATGGACATCCCAACAGTCCTGTCACGTGTTTAACATGCAGGAACATGTTCCAAACATGTTCAAAACATGCTTAACAGCATGATTAAAGCATGTTTGACCACATGTTTTAGACGTCCGGAAATGATTCGGCAGCATGCCTCCTCTCCACCGATCGTCCTCCACGGCATCACGCGGGTGCAGAAGCCGGCCGCAGCAGCCGAGAGCCCCGCGGAGGGTCCGTGCGCAAGCGGCGACGACGACGACACGACGCGGCGGGGCGGGGCGCGCGCGTCGGACCGCACCCTCTGCCCCGACGCCCAGGCCGCGTGCCGTCGGCCCGCGCCGCCCCCACGCCTCGCTCCCGGCAGCAGCAAGAGGCAGGCGGGGCGCAGGAGGGCCTGCTCCTCCTCCTCCTCCTCCTCCTCCTCCTCCTCCTCCTCCTCCTCCTCCTCCTCCTCCGTCCTCCTCCTCCTCCTCCTCCTCCTACTCCTACTCCTATCCTTATTCCTTATTAGAATATACTCCTACTCCCCCCTCAGGCCGGCAGATAGCGGGCGCATCCGGGTGGTCCCATCCTAACCTGTAAAAAACAATACAAAATCAACATTTTTCTTATTTTTTCCTCTCGACATGGACGTCCTGTCGTCCACGGCGATAATCCATTGCAAAAAATACCACAAAGAGCACACGCGCGCGTTCATGTCAGAATCCTACCGAACACCGTGTGTTTGCAAGCATTTCAACATAAAAGCATCAAAAACCCAATGTTTTTTCACAAAAATTGTACAAATTTCCCGCCCGGGCTCTCTTGCTGAAATCATAGGAAAACCATAGGAATCTTAATAATTCGGTCAAATCCAGCGATTTCACGTCATCGCGCGGTGCACTCGCGACGCTTTGTCATGCACCCAGGCCGCGAATCCTGTGCAAAAAATACCACAAAGAGCACACTCGCGCGTTCATGTCAGAATCCTACCGAACACCGTGTGTTTGCAAGCATTTCAACATAAAATCATCAAAAACCCAATGCTTTTTCACAAAAATGCTTTGGGGTGTCCTGTCAGACCGTCGGGCTTCCTCCGGCCACCTCTGGCTTCCTGCGGTGTACCGGGCCATTCTAGACTCGTCTGGCAATGCGTGCGCGGCATTCAACACGCGCTCGCCAGTTCCCGTCGGCACCCGCCATCGCGGCCGCATCAGCTGTACCAAACCGGCTGGCCGGTGTGACTTCGGCCCCCAGTTGT
>CAUYUJ010000493.1:68940-73940 GCA_963575745.1 Prorocentrum cordatum
CCCAAGAGGCCTCCAAGAGGCCCCCCAGAGGCGCCCAAGCGGCCCCAAGAGGCCCCCAGGAGGCTCCCCAGAGGCCCCACGAGGCCCCAAGAGGCCCCCAAGAGGCCCCCAAGAGGCCCCCAAGAGGCCCCACGAGGCCCCAAGAGGCCCCCAAGAGGCCCCCAAGAGGCCCCCAAGAGGCCCCACGAGGCTCCAAGAGGCCCCCAAGAGGCCCCACGAGGAGCCCGAACGACTCACACCAGGACGAGGGGCCCGAACGACTCACACCACGAAGAGCCCGAACGACTCACACCACAAGGAGGGGCCCGAACGACTCACACCAGGACGAGGCGCCCGAACGACTCACACCACGAGGAGCCCGAAGGACTCACACCACGACGCGGGCCCCGAACGACTCACACCACGAGGAGCCCGAACGAGTCACACCAGGAGGAGGGGCCCGAACGACTCACACCAGGATGAGGGGCCCGAACAACTCACACCACGAGAAGCCCGAACGACTCACACCAGGACGAAGAGCCCGAACGACTCACACCACGAAGAGCCCGAACGACTCACACCAGGAAGAAGGGCCCGAACGACTCACACCAGGACGAGAAACCCCAAACGACTCAAATCACGAGGAGCGCGTTCTCTCCCTCCTCCTCCTCCGCCTCGTCCTTGCCCCGCTCCCCTCACAAGGAGGATGTACAAGGAGGCGGGAGGAAGGAGGAACACGGGAGATATGCGGGGCCAAGCGGACACACGCCTGAAAAACACGACTGTCGGCATGCTTCGCGAGAGTTGCTGCTGTGAGATGGGCTGGTGGGGATACGCGAAGCGTAAAGAATTTCTTGTTACGCCCACTCCAGAGAGGGGTATCGTGTTCGGAACCTCCCTCGGTTCGCTCGGCTCGGTGCGATGCTGTAACAGCGCCGCCTTCCCTGGGTCGTGATCGGGGATTGGAACCTCCCCCCCAAACTCTCCAACGCGTCGGGCTTGTCAACAAGGTAGATGGCGTGATTTTTGTTAAAGCCCGCGGCAGTACACTTGCTCTCTAGGGTCTGGCACGGCTCGATGTTCCCTGGCGCCCTCATTGTGGGCTCGCGTTGGTCCTTCGGAGTTCTAGCCAGCAGCTGCTTTGCCGAGAGCTCAGGATGGCCCCCACGCTCCCGCAGGCGCCCAGGCCCAGATAACTACCACAAGTAGGTTCTAAGTCTAATCAAAAACGAGTCGCGGCAGCCGAGAAACGAGCGGTTGCGCGCATCCTTTCAGACGAATGTAATCACGAGCTGTTCGGCGATTTGAACGACGACAATGGAAGCCCATCGGACCCTCCGAGCCGTGCTTTCCCTCGCGACTCCAACGATGAAGGCGGTGTCCCTGGGGCCCCTCTCTCGCTTGCCTCCCTGGTGGATTCTCCCCCTGGTGGGGCGCGGGGCCCCTCTATGTCGCAGTCGCAGGGTGCGGATTTCGAGCTCGACCAAGAAGCCCACGAGCCAACCTTCGGAGAGTGCCCCCCCAGCCCCTGTTGTGCCCAGTAGTAGCGAGGATTGCAGTCTTCCCGGCAGTCAGTCTTCTCCCCCCTCCCCCCCTCCCCCCCTGTTCCGTCGCGCCACATCCCTGACGAGTCCTGGGAAGCCGCCAAGCGCGACGTCGGGTACATGCCAGTGGGGACCTCTAGTGAAGCGTGGCCTGTTATTCGTGAATCCGCTGCTTTCCACGCGGGGCGTGAGCGCATCATGAGTGTGAGCGCGTTGCGTTCACAAAAGGTCAGCACAGTGGAGCACACCATCACGGCTCATCACAGCAGTGCGGCACTTAGCCGGTCACGGTCTCAAGGGCCTGTTTTCATGCTTCAGAATTGCACATGCTCGAGAAGGTTCGGTCGAAACCGCTGCACGGGCAAGTTGCTTGCTGGTGGGGGAGAGTGCACACGGTACTTCAGAGTCTTCGTCATCATACGGTTAAAAACAACGGGAAGTACAGCGCACACGTCTCATTGCAGCTTGCACAGCCTTGGCGGGAAACGTTCCCGATTATGTTGTTCACTTAGCTCTCGTTTCGCTTGATCCTGCTGATGGAGCATGGTCTCAATGGCAGTCGCAACGGATGCACGCTTAGCGCAGTCCGTCGAGCTTCCCACTCTGCAGAAGTTATGTTCAGTAGCCGAACGTGTAGCTGGACGTGCCAGACGACGGGACCTTCAAAGTTCTCTCGGGGAACTTCGGGAATGGATTTCTTCGCCCGAGGCCTGTGGGGTCCTGCGCAAAAATCTCAAGGCCACTCCTCCCCCTGCCTCTGAACTCGAGGTCGGGGGGAAGTGATTTCTCACCCCAAGGATGTTTTAGATCAAAAAGCCAGGAGGTGGCACCAGCTTTGGAGTCCAGGCGACGTCTCACTCGACTCTTTAGGCACATTGTATGATCGGATTCGTGCTGCAGCCGAAGGCGATCCTCTTCCTGCGCTCACTTGCGATCGGGTGGAAGCCGCTCTCAAAAGTATGAAGGCTCGGGCTGGTCAAGGGGTTGATCAGTTATCGCCTACTGATACGCAGCGGCTTCCGCGCGAAGGGCTTCTCCAGCTAGCGCTTTTGCTTCAAGCCTGCGAGGCCAGGCTTACGCGGCCGTGGCAAGTCCTCCACGACATAAATAGGCTCCTGGGAAGAGGTCCGGGGGCGACAGGGTGATCGGGCTGATGGCCATGCTCACCAGAGCATGGTCATCGGCTCGCGAAGAAGACGTCCGCCTCTGGACCTCCTCGCCAGAGCCCGCGTGGGACGCCGCGGTCCGAGGCAACTCAGCTCTCCGCGAAGCCTTTACCCGAACATTACAAGATGAAGCTTGCATGAGAATGGGCATTGAGTTCGGCACTGGGCTTCTCGACGTCGAAGCATTTTACGATTCCACGTCTTGGGAGGCCCTCGTCGACACGTCGCCTCGTCTGCACTTCCCTGCCACTGTTCTCGGTCTCGAACTTCAAAATTGCATTGCCCCTCGTGCGCTTGCCCAAGACGGGTGTTTTTCTTGTGCGTTTCAACCAACTCGGAGCATCGTCTTAGGGCTTCGGAGCGGCACCCGGTTTGGGAGGTGCATGGTTTACTACATCCTGGCCCAAATCACCACTGTGCACGTTGGGACGTCTATGAGAATATGGGTGGACGACCTGTACCAGAGGGTGGTCGGATCCAGGAAGGTGGTTCGTGCTCAGCTGTTCGGTTGCATTCGGGGCACATGCGACGAGCTCAAGAATGCTGGGCTTAAAGCTGCGTCCAAAAGTGTTTTAGTGTGCCCCAAGTCTTATGACGGGAAGCACGTGGCAGCGAAGCTCAAGAGGCTGGGCTACGAGGTCCAGAGTGTTTTGCAAGCGCCGTAACTTGGCGTGGACCTTGGTGCTGGCCGCCCCGCTCGTTCCTCCAGGAGTAGACAAAGCAACGGCGACGACTGCTGAAATACGTAGGTTTGCCAGAGCTTCCAGGAGATACCACGTCACGGGCCGATTGGAACGAGCAGGGGCACAGGCAGCTGGCTCTTACGGGCATCAAGTTCAGGGCTCAGTTGGTTCCCATCGTGTCGGATTTCGCAGGCGGGCAGGGGCTTCCATGGGCTCCAAGCAGAAGGGGCGCTGTCTTACTGCGTTGTTGGATATACGGAACCCTGGGGCCGACCCGCTCGTACAATTCCCCAGGGACACCATGAAGCTGTGGCTTGACACCTGGTTTGGGTCCCCGCACCTACGCTCTATGGTCCGTCAAGCTTGGCCTCGGGTTGTTCAGACACTACAAAGTACGTTACCTTCCCAAGTATCACGTCAAGTTTGGGGTCCCACGGGCGCTCGGATCGTGCACATGCTAGAAGTTGGGTGGACACCGACATCCCCGACGGAGTGGACTACTCCAAGTGGCAACGGTGCTCACTGGATTGTTCCCGGCAGCGGGCTCGCAAGTTTTGAAGACACCGCCGAAATGCTTGATGAGTTGCAACCGTCTTTTCAAGATCTTGCATGGGCACGTGCTGCTCGACATTACTGTGCCGAAGGGTCCGCTAATGGAATAGACAACGTTAATTACCGTCGTTTCATTCGGAACATTCGGCAACGTCAGCACGGACATCGGCTTGCTGAGACAATGATCAATGTGGCTACTGGATGGCTTTGGCCTCGGCAACGAGTCGTCGATGAAACTTGCCACCGTACTAGCTCGCAATGCCCTCGTTGTCGACAACAGACCGAAACACCGATGCATCGTATATGGCTACGCAGTGCCAACCGCGACAAACGCAAAGCCTTTAAGCAATCGGAGCATCTCGTTTCTCGGGCGGTTCCCTGTTGAGAAAGCGAGGCATGCTTCGGGTTTCGAGGGCTTATTCCTCGTGCCTGGACAGCAGTACCGCCAGCCAGCTCCGAACCAGCGTGGTCAGCTGTTGGCTTTCACGAACCCCACGAGCTGGGAGAGACCACGCTCAGGATCGGCACGGTTGGGAATCCAGTTATTATGTTTGGCGACGCGTCAGGAGGACCTGACGCTGGAGAGCCAACTTTCAGGCGTGTAGGAGTTGCTGCAGTCACCATGGCTTCGTACGATCCACCCATCGTTCAGCCTGGTGTTCTAGGGCCTCTCCCTGGTCGGAAGCAGACGGTTCCCCGAGGAGAACTGCACGGGCTCTTGTTGGCCTCCAACACTCTCGAAGTCCCATGATTTTCGTCACGGGCGATTCTGGAGTTTGCGATGGTTGGTAGAGTGGGCTGCATGAGCGGCCATCTGGGGAGAATATGGGCACTTGGGATGCTAGTCGCACCGTCATGCACGACACGGGCCGTGACACGGCACTGCTTTCCGTGCTCAAAGTTGACTCCCACCTCACCCCCCCTTTCAGATCATTAAGAAGAACGTTTCGAGGTCCTTGTCTGCTGTCAACATTGCTGCCGACGAGCTCGCGGGACTCGCAGCAGAACATTGTCGGTTGGAGATCCTTCATCGCACGCGTGTGTGGCAGATTGACAGGGATGCCCTCCTAGTCCGA
>CAUYUJ010000493.1:78940-104343 GCA_963575745.1 Prorocentrum cordatum
GGCGGTTCGACATTGGGCGGAAGGGGGGGTGGGAGGGGGGGGTCTGGCTCCGGCCTTCTCCTTAAGGCGACTGTTTGCAACAGTGCGTCCTGTGGGGGGAGACTCCACCTGCTTGAAACAGGCGCCAAAAACAGCCGAGATCCACTCCATAGGGGGGGGAAGGGGGTGCGAGGGCCCGCGCCGATCAGCCAAACAATGAATAAGAAAACGATCATCAATTGCCACGATCATCATGAAGAAGACTGCCCCCCCCTCCGCGCACGTATGTTTCCTTTTTAAATCCACTGACTAAAAGATGGGTCCCCCTCTGGGGGCCGTGGACACGTCAAAACACGTACCCCGCGCGATCACGCCAGGCGTAGGTTGGGTTTCCCCCTCCGCGCGCGCATTCTTACGCGCAAACATTTCGACGACTAGAATTTGGATATCCCCCTGGGGGCCGTGGACTCGTGAAAACACGTGCCCCGGCGCAGGCGACAGGTGCATGTTGGGTCCCCAACTCCGCACACGTACTTCGACGCTGAAGAATCCGACGACTAGGAGTTGGGTCCCCCCCCTTGGGGGTGGGGGGGCCTGGTGTGGCGAAGAGCGCGGGAAAACGCGTGCCGAACGCGTGCACGCCGACACGCGCGTTGGAGCCCCCCCCCTCCGCACACGTACCTGTACGTATCAGATTTCGATGCCTGCTGCTCGACACCCCTGGAACAGGGCCGGAGCCCTCACCAGGGAAATGGGCACGATGCCCAACAACAGATGCCCAAAACAGACAGCGGCCGCTGCTGGGCAGGGGGCCTGCTGTCTTCAATGGGCAAGGCCCGCGGCGACACAGATAGCAAATCCTGCTCCAAATGAGCAGGAACCGCTGTCGGTCTTCGTACCGTCGAACCTAAGACAGAAGAGCACCCCTCAAGAACATGAGACCCTCCACCGGCCAAACTGAAGTACATTCGAAGGGCCCTCCCCCAATACGAAGCCATAACATCCAACAAACACGCAGAACACGAGGGTACCCTCCCCGAACCGACCTCGACCTTACGCCTCGGCCCGACTCTACCCCGTCTTCCCGTGCCCCTTTAGACCGTACCGACCTGTTCAACATGAACAAGAGCTGCTGTCGGTTTTCGTGCCCACTATTTACGTACCCGTGTCGATCGCGCCGATTGGCCGACAGCCCGCCTCCTCCCCCCTTTTGTTCGGCGTCGAGCGAGGGGGGGACATGAGAAGGAGAAGGCCCTCTCAGAAGGCGGAGGGACTTCTCAGAGAGGCCCTCGCGCCTTCTGGAAAGTTTTTGCTTGCCTTCGGGGAAGGCGTAGAAAATTAGCCTGGCGAAGGACCCAACCAGACGCAGCTGCGAATACAGCAAAACTAAAGATCAATTTCGCACGCGCTCCCTATGGGAGCACGAACCGTGTAAGGGGCGTGCCGACATGCGTGGCGGGGCACACAACGCGAGCGAAGACGATTGGTCTGTGTGCGAGAAACTGAAAGCGCGTGAGTCTGATTGTGGATGAGTCTGCGCGCGCGTGTCTACGTGCATAAATGTCGACGCCCATGTCGGCGCGCCTCTCACGAGGATCGTGCCCGCTTCCTTCCCGTTATTATTATCCCTCTTTGCCCGTGCATGCCCACGTCCAAGGCTGCGGGCGCGGCGCCGCACGGAGTCCCCGCAACGCGCGCTGCTCGCCCCGAAGGGTCCAGGCGACGCGCGCGGGTCGTCCGCTGCGCTGAGCAGAACGAGCGAGCAGGCTGGCTCCCGCCCGGGATGCGCGGCCCGAAAGCGGCCTCAACACGTCGAATACGACGAAAAACCTCCACAAACCGAAAGTCGCCGCCATGCGAACTCCGCCACTGGGCCGCCATGCGACTTCCGCCACGGAGACTTTAGGTGGAGCTCCCTATGGGGCCACGAAACGTGTGAGGGGTGTAGCAAAATGGGGCTGCGCCACTGGGGCGGCGCCGCCATGCGGGCTGCGCCACTGCGACCCTAGATGGAGCTCCCTATGGGGCCACGAAACGTGTGAGGGGTGTGCCTGAATGGGGCGGCGGCGCCATGCGGGCTGCGCCACTGGGACCTTAGGTGGAGCTCCCCATGGGGCCACGAAACGTGTGAGGGGTGTGCCTGAATGGGGAGGCGGCGCCATGCGGGCTGCGCCACTGGGACCTTAATGGGAGTTCCCTATGGGGCCACGAAACGTGTGAGGGGTGTGCCTAAATGGGGCGGCGGCGCCATGCGGGCTGCGCCACTGGGACCTTAGGTGGAGTTCCCTACGGGGCCACGAAACGCTGTAATTGGTGGGTGAAACGCAGGGAGGGAGGAGGGGGAGGAGGCGGAAGGAAGGAAAACGCGGGGACCGTCTCTTCAAAACGAGGACCCAACACCACAGGATGGTTGGGAATTTATTGGAAGGCCCTGGGGACTGCCGAACCTTCTGAGGACGCCTTCTCCTTCTCACTTCCCCCCTCGCTCGCCGCCGATCTATCCCTGCGTTCCGGCGAGGCGGCGCACTTCACATACCCTCTCAGAGCGCGGTGGCCCCCGCCGGCTCGCCCGCGGCCATCCCCGACCGCTCCGCGCTGGCTCCCAAAGGCCGGCCCAGGCTGCTGCGGCTGGCTCGGCGCTGCGGTCCATGCCGACCGCCGCCCACCCCCCGAGAGGACTCACGCAGAGAGGGCGACGACGGCCGCCCACCCCACGAGAGGAGTCACGCAGAGAGGGCAACACAATCTATAGATCCACTGTTCCCTGGCCAGGCCCATCCTGAACCCAGCAGCGGTGTATATGCCACGCCCTCCCAGCTTGGCCAGGTCCTGGCCAAGCTGGGAGGACGTATACAGCAACGGTGTATACGCCACGCCTGCACAACGCATGTGTTCAGGATGGGCCTGGCCAGGGAGCTGGGGATATGTATAGACTTCGTCGCCCGAGCAGAGAGCACGCGCGGCCACCGACGCGTACCCCTGGAAGAACCGCAGATGCAACACCGCCACTGCCAAGACGATACGCACAGGCATTGCATGACTTGTCAGCCAAACCTGTCGTGCCGGGTGGCGGCGCTGCCGCTGCACGAAGGACAGCGAAAGTGGGAGGCGCGCCTTCGTAGACGTCGCCGCTAGACTTCGTGAAAGTGCCGAAGCCCTCGGCTCTGTCCTGCACGAACTGGCCTTCGAACCTGCCGCCGCGCGTAGAGCGACTTGCAGAGGCAGGGCGAAGCGCGAGCGAGCGCCAATGCCGTTCTGGGCGTGTGCGGGGAACGCTTCGCAATTCCAAAGACGGCGGACATAGAAACAGGCCAACGCATGTTTGCCAGCGTGGGCCCCAAACATGAACTCCCTGCGCTCTGGATGTGTAAACTATGTGGCGTACACTATGTGGCGGAAGCTATGTTGTGCAAGCTATGTGGCACAAATCATAGGGTGCAAACTATGTGGCGTAAGCCTTGAAGCTGTGTGGTGCATTCCTGTGGAGGCTATGTGGTACAAGCTATGTGGTGTGTGTGTGTGTGGCGCAGGCTCTGCTGTGCAGGCTGTGCGGTACATGCCGCGCGGTGTATGACGTGTGGTGAAACCCGGCTGCGCGGGGCACAACTGCGTGGTGCAAGCCGTGTGGCAATGTCGCGGCATCCCGCGAGGCCCCCAATGGCCGGGCACCGGGCGGAAACCCCGAGGCCCCAGCCGGCGCACAAGGGGCGCCCACACGCCGTGCCCACGGCCGGGCATCGGGCGAGAGCCCGGAAATCCTGCCCAGCGACTTGAGATAGCACGCAAGAGCCCCTCGGTGCAAGCACGTTTTGGGAGCCCCCCAAGCACTGAGACATCCACGCCAACGCCTCTGGAGCTCCCTTGTGCTAACCCCCGTCCCACACGTTGGGTTGCGAACGCGTTCTACTGTGTTTCACAACAGATGAGTGTCCGCTAGCGCCTCCGCACCTCGAGGGGGCTGGGGAGTCTTTTGACTAGCACCGGTTCCTTGGCTCCCTCCCTCCCTTGCAAGCGCTCCCTTGGGTTCCCTCCCCCCCGCCCTTGCAAGCTTTCCTTGGCTCTGTCCCTCCCTCCCTCCCTCCCTCCCTCCCTGGAATCCTGCACCTCCCTCTTGCAGGTGCGGTTTCCCCAAACACTGAGAGGCCCGCGCAACCAGCTAAGAACTCCGTGCTCCAACGCCCGCATGACCCCGAGCGGACCACTTTGCAACAATGGCGCGTGCCTGCCAGGTGCCCGAAACTTGAAGCCTAGGTCAGAGTACTGCATTCCGCCTCGCAAGTCAGGAGAAGGAAGAAAAAGTATAGCCAGAGCGCACTATCCCAAAACAGGGTTTTTGAAACCCACTGCGGCTTCCAAGGTCGATTGCGTGCCCGTCCAGTGCGGGCTGGCACGGCGTGTTAGAACATGATAACATGATGTTTGCACATGAGACGTTTACACGAAAACCTGTGTGACGCATGCCCATCAGGAAGCTCACGCTAGAGGGTGTCGCATTCTCTCGCAACTGGTCGACGAGTAAGCTGTCGGGTCGGCACTGTGAGAGGCTCCGCCGCCATGCTGTGATCTCGGAAGCACCTGTAAGAGGAAGAGGGGGAAGGCGCGGAAGCGGGGGGGCATGTCGTGATGGTTCCTCCGGGGATGATATCGAGAGGTACGCGGCGCACGTCTCAAAAGAAAAATCGTGACGTCGGATGTCTAGAGAGGCCGGAAGGCAGTTCGCGCATGACGGATGCTGAGGCGGCAGACACGACGACGGCGGGGACGGGGAGGCGGAGGCAGAGGCGCAGCAGCGGGTGGCGGGAGGCGGGAGGAGGGAGGAGGGAAGAGGAGCCAGGCGGGAAGCGGGAAGAGGGAGGCGGGAGAAGGAATGAGAGCGGTTGTGATTGGAGCCCCTGTGCTACGAAACGTCTCAGACAGAACGGGCCAGACCATCTCGCGCGCAACATCTTCGAGCTTCGCATTGTGAAGATGGCTCAAGCGAAACGGGCCAAACCACCTCGCGAGAGACATCTTGGAGCTCAATATGGGAAAGATGTCTCAAACGAAACGGGCCGGACAACCTCTCGCACACGTTCTGACAAGTCCACGTCACACTCGCTTCGCTTCCCGTTAGGTCCTCTCCTGCAACTCCCTGCCTTCTCCCTCCTCCTCCTCCTCCTCCTCCTCCCCTTCCTCCTGCCTGCTCCCTCATCCACATCATCCTCCTCCTTCTCCCTTCCATATCCTTCTCCTTCTCCCCCTCCTCCTCCTCCTCCTCCTTCTCCTCCTCCTCCTCCACCTCCTCTTCATCCCGAACGGCATCTCGGAGCCCAAAGTTGCGAGGATGTCTCCAGCGTAACGGGCTGGACCACCTCGCGCGCGGCATCTCGGACCCCAAAGTTGCGACGATGTCTCGGGCGAAATGTGCTGAGAGGAAGTCTCAGGCGAAGCGGGCCGGACCACCTCGAGCGCGGCGTCTCAGAGCTCCGAGTTGCGGGGGCCTCCTGGGGCCTCCTGTGGCCTCCTGGGGACCTCCTGGGGCTTCCTCCTGGGCCTCCTGTGGCCTCCTGGACTCCACCTGGGGTTTCCTGAAGCCTCTTGGGGCTCCCAGGGGGGGGATGTCTAACATGTGGCCGTTTGGGCACAAGAGAAAGAAAAATCAACGAATCGACAACGGATAAGTATTAACTTGACACGTTCTGATAGGGGGCCTCGTGGGGCCTCCTGGGAGCCTCCTGGGAATCTCCTGGGGACCCCTGGGGCCTGTCCTAGGCGTCCTGCGGCCTCCTGGAGCTCTCTAGAGCCTCCTGGGGCTCCCAGGGTCCCAAGGAGGATATGTAACATGTAGTCTTCTGGGCCCCCAGGCTGGACCACCTCTTGCGCGGCATCTGGGAGCTCAGAATTGCGAGAATGTCTTCTGCGAAACGGGCCGGACCACCTTGCGCACAGCATCTCAGAGCTCAAAGTTGCGAAGATGTCTCAGGCGAGACGAGCCGGACCACCTCGCGCAGGGCATCTCAGAGCTCAGAGTTGCGAGGATGTCTCAGGCGAAACGGGCTGGACCACGTCGCGCGCGGCATCTCCGAGGTCAGAGTTGCGAGGATGTCTCAGGCGAAATGGCCTGGACCACCTCTTGCGCGGCAGCTCAGAGCTTAGAGTTTCGAGGATGTCTCAGGCGAAATGGGCCAGACCACCTCGCGCGCGGCATCTCAGAGCTCAGAATTTGGAGGACGTCTCAGACGAAACGGGCCAAACCACCTCTCGCGCGGCATCTCGGAATGCAAAAGTGCGAGGATGTCTCAAGTGGAACATACCTACATAAAAAATGTACACGTGCCAATACGACACATGTACCTATACCTGCGTATATGAAAATGCACGTACAAGTTCACATACATATGCAAATAGTGATACATTTACATGTACAAATACCGATATGTATACATATACATACACCGTTACATCTACATTTAGATATACATATACATTTGCATGCACATAAACATATATAGTTGTATGTATATACAGAGTTTTACATACACCTATACACTAACATATGCATATACATATACATAGACATGTGTGTAGTCATATGTACATACACACACATTCATGTATACATATGTACATGTATACATATGTATGTGTGTGTCTGTCTGTGTTCGTCTCTGACTCTGTACCTCTATCTTTCCGTCTCTCTGTTTATGTGTTTATCTGTCTCTCTGTCTCTCTGCATATCTGCCTCGCTGTCTCTCTGTCTCTCTGTCTCTCTGTCTCTCTGTCTCTCTGTCTGTGTCTGCGTCTGTGCCTGTGTCTGTGTGAGTGCCTGTGTCGATGTGCGTCTGTGTACATGTGTGTGTGTGTGTCTGTATACGTGTGTCTGTGTTTGTGCTTGTGTCTGTGTCTGTGTCTGTGTCTGTGTCTGCATTTGTGTGTGTGTGTCTGTGTCTGTGTCTGCGTTTGTGTCTGTGTCTGTGTCTGTGTCTCTGTGTCTGTCTGCGTTTGTACCTGTACCTGTGTCCGTTCCTGTCCGTGCGTATATGTTTGTGCTTGTGTTTGTGTATGTGTCAAAGGAATGAGAAAGGCGGGATGGGAAAAAAAATGAGAAAGCCCACAAATCCTTAAACGGCCTGGACCCAAAACTGCAAGATTTTCCGGGGTTCCCTGGGTGGTCCCGTGTAAATTGTTCGGCGGCCGGAAGGCCCCGAAACGGCACAACCAGGCCCCAGAGGGCCCCCAAGACGCTCCTATAGGGCCCCGTGTCGGCCCAGGAACGTTCCGAGATGCCCAGGATGGCCTCGAGACGACCCAAAAGAAACCCGCAAGATGCCCGAAGAAAGCTCCGAGAACCCACCCAAGACGGCCCAACAGGCCCGCAGGAGGTCCCCCAGGGAGCCCCCGCCTGGAGCCGCGCGACGAACCAGACAAGCTCGACCGCGCCTCACCAGACAGAGAACAGGGGGCCCGAGCGGCCCCGCAGCCACGCCTTCCCCCCAACAGGGACCCGCTCCTTGCGCGGAGGCGCGCGCCACGCCCGGCGAAGGCAGACCTCCGCCCGCGACGGGTTGGGGGAGACCCCGCGAACGGACGGGCGCCGTCGCGGCGGGAGGGCGCCCACAGGTCGGCGGGGGTTCAAGCCTGCCTCGCGGACGCGCCCCCCCCCACGCCCCTGCCAGGCAGAAGAACGGGCACGATGGGATTGTCCTTCCGCCGCGCGCGGCCCGCCTGCTCCCGAGCACCGAGCGACCGCCACAACCACGGCGACGACGAAGAGAGAGGGAGCTCGAGGGAGGGTGACGCTGCCAGGAAATGCTGCGGGGCAAAAATCGAACAGCACGCGGGGGCGTTGCCCCGGCAGCCGCTGCCAGGACAGTGCTCACAGATGTGTGCAACCCACCAGTGAAGATTGTGTTGTTGAGCATTTCTTTACACGGCGGACTTTGACTTACCCCCCCATGTGAATTAGTTTTGCTGCAGCCTTGGGCTGCGTTGGATCATCCATGCTCCTCCTCGCTAGTTATTCCCCGACCTTCCTCCTGACTGTTGCTTCTTATCCTCCCCCTCCTCCGCTTCAGTTGCCATATCATATAGTATTCGAACGTTGCGACAATGACGAGGAAGGGCTCGGATCCAGAAAAGTGGCCCGAGCCAGGGGGAGAGCGAAACTCTGAACGACGGGAGCGAAACGCCGACCCAAAGTGGGGCCTACGCTGCAGCGGGAGCACCTTTTGAAGCACCGAGAGCGTTCCGATTGCAAGTGCAACGTAAGAGATATAAGTTATCCTAGCCAAAGGCCCAACCATATGCAGTTGCGAGCAGTGGTAAGTACCGTGCTCGGTGGAGCTCCATATGGGGCCACGAACCGTGAGGGGTGCGCCGAAATAGGGGTGGAACTGCATGCGAACTTTGCCGCTGGGGCCTGGGATGAGGGGGGGGGGGGGGGCGACGACGACGAGGGGAGAATAATCCGTGCCGCTAAGAAGACTGACTGCAACAATATGCATTCGCATTGGGCCCACTGCACTTTTGGGCGGCCACGTCTCTGGACCAGACGCCACTGCCGCGGTGTATTTGTTCCGGGCCCACACACCAGTGATCTGAGGTAGCTGCCGTCGGGCAACGAGCAAATTCTCTCAGTGTCTCACTCAAACGAACCGCCCGTGCTGTATTCAAAACTGTTGCGTTGGACACCCTGGAATCATACGGATGTTGGGTCCCCAAAATGTTCCAGAGACAAGATGCTTGGAAACTGTCTAGCCTGCGCCGGTACAACCACGGAGATGCCAGGTTGTACAGTACTTCCGGCACAACTATGGCATCAAATAAACGAAGCGTCCGCGATTTTGAAAACCTGCGTGGCCCCAACATCTCGTCAACCCTCTGAATACCCCTCGCGTTTCTCCCAACCATCTCGCAACTTCTGGCTCACTGTCTGCATTGCTGTGCAGGAGAGCCCGCCCAAATACATTGCTTGACGTACGTGTTTGAGCGGTTGTAACCAAAAATCCGATAGCATGCCGTCGCTGCTGGTCTTCATCACAACCGTCTTACTGAAAATCCGATCACATTGTGAAGTCCAAGAGACTTCCGCTCACGAATATAGTATCATCCGCGCACAATACGCCATTGCATACATCGTACTCCAATTCCACAAAATCATTGCCCGGCTCGTTGTACAGCTTGTCTGTCGTGAACCATGACTGTTTGAACGATAGCGAACAAGTATGGTGAAAGCGAGCACCCTTGCGTTATTCCTGGTCGTTGCTGTCTGTTGCTGGAATCGACATCCACATCTTTCGAAAGGGACGTGCGGGTTGTACATATTAGCATAATAAAAGCAAGCACGGGTTCTGGAATACCAAACCGTGCCAAGGCCTTAATCATCGCATCGTGTTGTATCCTGTCGAGACCCTTACCCCGAACGAGTAAAACTGCCACCAATCCAGGTTCCTTCGAAGCTTCCGCTGCGTCGAACATGCGGCGGGCGATAGTGATCGCATTCGTTCCTCTGACCCTCCATGCTGTAACCGTTTCTTGACCATCGAGGCGACCACCTTGTAGCCCACTGGTAGGAGAGAAAGTGGCCGGTTGTTCTAGGGTAGAGACGCGTCCTCCCTTTTGAATAACAGCACAACCGATGCAAGCCGCCATACCTCTGGTATGTTCTTGTGCTCCCAACACTTCTGGCAAACATCCAACTGATTTCTGCACGCGGGTGTCGACATGCGTAACATCTTCCAGAATTATGGTACTATCCCTTCGTGGCCTGCGGCCTTCCCAACCGCAAGGTTCTTCAAAGCTGCCGTGAAGGGCGTGCTAAAATGGGCGTCGGGCGCATGCGGACCCTGCCAATGGGGCCTTCGGTGGAGGGCCACGAACCGTGTGAGGGACGGGTGCGGGCGTCGGGCGCATGCGGACCCTGCCACTGGGGCCTGCGGTGGAGCTCTCGACGGGGCCACGAACCGTGTGAGGGTGTGCAAGAATGGGCGTCGGGCGCATGCGGGCCCTGCCACTGGAACCTTCGGTGGAGCTCCGCATGGGGCTGCGAACCCTGTGAGGGGTTTGTCAAAATGAGCGTCGGGCACATGCGGACCCTCCCACTGAGGCCTTCGGTGGAGCTCCCCGTAAGGTCACGAACCGTGTGAGGGGTGTGCCGAAATGGTGCACATGCGGAGAGCAGAGGCACGATGCTGACGATGGCGACGATAATGAGGCCTTCGGTGGGGCTCCCTATGGGGCCACGAAGCGTGGAAGAAGTGTGCCAAAGCAGAGACATGCGGAAGGCAGAGGCAGGGATGGGAGGAGAGAGGAGTGGGAGGTGAAGGGTGTTTCACGATGCTGGCCTTTGTGATGGTGAGCATGACATTGATGATGACTATGATGGTGATGATACTGATGATGATAATAATGTTGATACTGATGATGATGATGATGATGATGATGATGATGATGATGATGATGATGCTGATGATGATGGTGATGATGATGAGGATGATGGTGATGATGATGCTGATACTGATGCTGGTGCTGATGCTGATGCTGATGCTGATGCTGATGCTGCTGCTGATGCTACTGATGCTGATGCTCATGCTGATGAGGATGATGCTGATGATGTTGATAATGATGATGATGATGACGATAATCGCCGACGACGGCGACGAGGACGAGGACGAGAAGGAGAAGGAGGAGAAGGAAGGGAATGTCGATGATGGCGATGGCGGTGGTGATGACGATGACGATGACGATGACGATGACGATGACGATGATGCTGATGCTGATGATGATGATGATGCTGATGATGATGATGATGATGATGCTGATGATGATGATGATGATGATGATGATGATGATGATGCTGATGATGGTGATGATGATGATGATGATGCTAATGGTCATGGCGGCACGCGGGGAGTAGAGGCAGGAACGGGAGAAGGGAGGAGGGGGAGGAGGAGGAGGAGGAGGAGGAGGAGGAGGAGGCGGGGGAGGAGGAGGAGGAGGAGGAGGAGGAGGAGGAGGAGGAGGAGGGGGAGGAGGAGGAGAGAGAGAGGAGAGGAGAGGAGAGGAGAGGAGAGAGAGGAGAGGAGAGAGAGAGGAGAGGAGAGGAGAGGAGAGGAGAGGAGGAGGAGAGGACGCGGGGCGCTGTCTCTTCCAAACGAGGACCCAACATCACAGCATGGCTAGGAGCTACGGGAGAATGCCTTGGATGCCTCGGCCCCTCGCAGGGGCTCGGCGGACGACGACGACGACGACGACGACGACGACGACGACGACGACGACGACGACGACGACGACGCCGCCAGGCGCCTGCCACCGTCAGGGAGCGTGGCGATGCCTTCCCCGTCGCGGAGAGCGCCGCACCACTCCCCCTGGTAGGACACGCCGTCCTCCAGCAGCTGTGCCGGCCTGGACTCCCTGCGCAGGGGCCAGGAGGAGGCGGCGGCGGAGGCGGAGGAGGTGGAGGAGGAGGAGGAGGAGGAGGAGGAGGAGGAGGTGGGGAAGGAGGAGGAGGAGGAGCAGGAGAGAGAACGATGAGGAGGAGGAGGAGGAGGAGGAGGAGGAGGAGGAGGACGACGAGGAGGAGGCATTGGAGGAATTGAGCCTCTTGCCGTCGCTCGGGCCTCCTATTCCCGTCGATTCGTCGGTTTCGTGCGCTGATTTCTCGCAAGACGACCCAGGATGCTCCTCGATGGTCCTCGCCGAGAACAAAAAAAGGGCACACGTCCGAGCGATGCCAAGGCGTCGTCCTCCTCCTCCTCCTCCTCCTCCACCACCTCCTCCTCCTCCTCCTCCTCCTCCTCCTCCTCCTCCTCCTCCTCCTCCTCCTCCTCCTCCTCCTCCTCCTCCTCCCCCTCCTCCTCCGAGAACCGTGCCTGTGTGCGCCTCCCCCTCCCGATCCTCGGGAGGGCGGCGGGGCCTCCCCACGAGGCCCCCTCGCGCCTCCCGAGGAGGCGCCCGTGCCTCCGGGGGACCTCCGAGCCTTCGGAGGCCCCGCCCCCCTGACCTTCCAGAGAGCTATGTTCTAGCACTGGAGACCTAAAAACCTAAAAAGCGGGGAGCGAAACAGCCCAAAACCAAGACGTAGAATAGCTTTGGGATAGGTTTTTAGGTCGGGCGCTATTTTTGTTAGCCCTCCTGGAAAATCAGGGCCCCCTCGCTCGGGCTACCTCTGACCCGGGTCGATCCGGACCCGGGTCGATCGGGCCCTGCAGAATCCTGCAGGATCCTGCAGGGTCATGCGGGATCCTGCACCCAGGCCCGGGCCAGTGCGACCCTGGCCCTGCAGGATCCTGCAAGATCGGGCGCTCTGGCTGACCCCCGTTTGCGTTGACCCCCGTCTCAATGAAGGCGCCCTGGGACACACAAATAAATACACACAAATAAAAAGATGCCCCATATTTTCCTATATTTTCTGGGTTTCTGTCTTCCCCCCCACTTCCTATATTTTCCCATATTTTCTGGGGAATCGAGGATTAATTGTGTCTGTGTGTTTTTTTTCCTCCTGACTCAAGGCTCCCGACTCGCGCTTCCCCCCCCCCCCCGGGCGCGCCGCCGGTTCTCTCTGAGGTCCCTCTCCCCACCCCCCCCCACTGGCGTGGCCTGGGGCCCCACTGGCCCTCCTCCTCCTCCTCCTCCTCCTCCTCCTCCTCCTCCTCCTCCTCCTTCTCCTCCTCCTCCTCCGCCTCCTCCTCCCCCTCCTGGCCCCACTCCCCGAGGGGGGATCTGGGCTACTCCCTCCGGGGCTCCGCGCGGCCCGCTCCCACGGCGCGGGGCCCGAGCGGTGCTGTGGCCCAGACGGGGATGGGGACGGGGTCGAACGATACCGAGGCACGAGCGGAGCAGTGTCCTCGAGAGCGTGGGGCCGAGAGGTCGTGGCCCGGGATGGAGATGGGGACAGGTCCAACGATACCGAGGCACGAGCGGAGGGGTGCCCTCACGAGCCTGTGCGCATCCGCGCCCTCGCGGCCCGGGCTCCAAGGCGAAGTCGGGCGTGTCCCTCTACAGGGGGGCTTTCGACAAAAATTAAGAAAGACTCGACAAATACTCAAAAATGGTGAAAAAATGTGCAAAAGATGGTCCCCACACGATGTTTTGACTCTTTTTGGATATCCCTCCTGTAGAGGGACGGGCCCGACTTAACTCCAAGACACGGACTCGCGGACACGCGGGCGCGCGGGCCCGTTCCGCGCGGGGGGCAGCCGCGAACCAAAAAAAAAACGCCCCGGAGGTCCACGAGGCCGCGGCCCCCCAGAGGGGGACCGGCCCGCGAGGCCGCGGGGACACGGCAGGGGCCCCAGGACACACAGCTGAGTGCACACATATAGCAGGATTCCCCATGTTTTCCCATGCTTTCTGGGTTTTTGTCTTCCCCCCCACTGCCCATGTGTTCCCATGCTTTCTGGGGAATCGGCGATTCATTGTGTGTGTTGTTTCCCCTCCTGAGATACCGAGAGGCTCTGCGCCCACGAGTCCGCCACCGTGCCCTGCGGCACGAGTCGGAGTGTCCTCGGGTCTTCGGTCGAATCCCTGAAGCCTCAGCCCTCAATCCTGAGGATTATTGACGGGGTCCTGAGCCCAAGTTCTCAAACCTTCCGAAGCTTACCGCGTGCCTCCTGGAGCTCGTTGAGGCTTCCCACGTGAATTTGTCGTGGCCAAGCGGGCTCCACGAAGAGTCAAGAGGGCTTCAAAAGGCCCCCAGGACGGTCCAAGAAGGCTCCGAGTCGCAGAAAGACCGCTCCAAGACGCCCAAGATAGCCCCAAGACAGCCAAAGACGCCCCCAAGCCGCCCCAGGAGGCCTCCAAGAGGCAGGAAGCAATGATTTCCCAAGATTTCTGAAAGGGTTTTGCCGTTCTCGCCCCTCAGCTTCCCAGCGCTCCCAGACCAGGCCCCCGAGATCGCCCCAAGGAGGCCCAGCAGTCAGGTCTCCCCAAGACGGCCCGGGAGGCCCCCAAGACAGCTCCAAGGGGGAGCCCAAATGGGGGGCCCGAACAAATACTCTGAGCCCTCGGCCCCGACGGGCCCCCAGGAGGCCCCAAGAGGCCCTCAAGAGGCCCCCAAGAGAGCCCAAGAGGCCCCCGAGAGGCCACCTGGAAGCCCCGAGAGGCTCCCAAGGGTCTCCCAAGAGAGGCCCAAAAAATATCCCCAAGATGCACCCGAGAGCGCTCCAAAGAGACCCCAAGAAGCATCCCTGAGAACTTTGACCTACAACCCAGGCACGGTGGCGGGATGGACCCTAAGGCCATTAGATAATGCTAGGAGGCAGCCCCTGAAGTCTTCGTACGAGCGACAAGCGGGATGCAGAGGGACATACTAGTACTATGCGCACCCCTTGGAAACACACGTCCGAATTGGACACGTAGTCCAAACATATTGTTGTATGTCGCTTTTCCCACATCGCCCTTCATTATATCCGCCACCGTGCCATGGGCACTGAAAGGAGTGCCCTGAGGTCCCTCAGAGCCCTCGATGAGGACTATGAGAAAGAAGGGCCCCAGACCTCCAACTCACGAAATTATTGGGTGCTTTCTGTGCGCTTTGGGGGTTCGCCGCGTGACGTTTCCTGAGGTCTTGGGAGCGTGGCTGGGGTCTCCACCTCCCACATGTTCGAAGATTTTCCCAGGGGGGTCTGTCCTGGGGCTACGTCTTGGAGGCAGTGAGGACCAACCAAAGATGCCAAAATCATTGAAAAGGCAATGTTTATTGGTGTAACTTCGCATACATGCTTCAAGAGCGTCCACGAAGACCCATGGGCCCCCAAAAGGCCCCAGGACGGCCCCCGAGACCCCGAATTGGGGCCCAAGAGGTCACCAGGAGGCCCTCGAGAGACCCGCAAAAGGGGGGGGCACGAATTGCCATTTGGAGGCATCCACCCAAAAGGCCCACGAAATAGACGGGCCTCCAAGAGGACCCCGAGACTCCCAGGGGCCCCCGGGAAGCCCTCAAGAGGCCCTCGAGGGACCCCCGAGGGGCTTACAGAAGGTCTCCACGAGCCCCCCCATCAGAGACCCCGAGAAGCATCCACGAGGCCCATTGCCCACGACCCAGGCACGGCGGCGGGATGGGCATGCCATTAGAAAATGATACGTCTCGAATGCCGTGTACATTGATATTCGGCGGGTGCTCCAATTTGTTCAACGAGCACCCCCCCAATGCCACACAGCCTGGCGGCCAGTATTGGCCGCGCACGCCCACCGAACCCACACACTGTAGCGATACACCGCCCACGCATCGATACGACTGCGTCTGGACGTGGGTCTGAGTGCGAGTAACTCTACGGGTAAAGAAGGCGGGAGGTGAGCGTCGCGGAATGATGTCACTAATCACGCCTCATGAACCCCTTACGCACGATACGGGAAAATCAATGGGGATGATCATCGGATCGGGGATGCGATCAATAATACCAAGGTGTCCCATGAAACGGCTGCGAGCATTGCGCGGGGAAACAAGCAAGCCCCTGCTTGTACTACAGAGTGCGATGCATAGCAGCCCCCCGCCCCCCCGCCACACCGCACTCTCCCATCACAGACACGCACGTCCCCTCCGATCCGTGGCCACTCTGGCCCCAGCGCTCGCACGGCGTGGCAAGCTCAGCAGCCTCGGCCACGCTGCTCGAGCTGGCTGAGGCTCCCTCGCCCCTGCCTGCAGGTGCCGCCGAGGCTCCTCCTCCGGAGCTTCCCGATGGCCCCCGCCCAGGCCGTGGAAGGGCGGCGGCGGCCGCTGACCCCGCGGCGGATGCCGCGAAGCGTCGGCGCCGCCGCCAGCGCCGCGCGGCGCGGCGTGCTATTGGAGCTGGCGCGCCCGCCGCCTTCGACGTGGACGCGTCGCCCGACGGCGCGATCGGCGACGCCCTCGCCGACGACCCTGCTACTGGCCATCGCTCGGACGTCCATTCCCTGTGCTTTTTTCGGCTTCGTGCGTGGTTTTTTTTTTTCGCCATATGATCAAGGATGCTCCTCGATGGTCCTCGACCAAGGAAAAATGCACACGTCCGAGCGATGCCAAGGCCACGGCGGTGCTTCCGGCGCTGCCCGCGGGCGCGGCGGCTGCGGCGGCGCCCTCGGCGGCGGGAGCAGACGGTGCGGACCTCGCCCTGCCGCCTGCGCAGGTGGGGCCTGAGCCGAACAAAACCGACATGGGGGTACCGCTACTCTGAAGGGGCCCACAAACACACAAATAAATACACACAAATAAAAAGATCCCCCATATTTTCCCATATTTTCTGGGTTTCTGTCTTCCCCCCCACTTCCCATATTTTCCCATATTTTCTAGGGGATCGACGATTAATTGTGTCTGTGTGTTTCTTCCCCTCCTGATACTCCCAGGACCTTTCCCTGGGGTGCGCTCTGCCCAGGATTTCGAAGCGGATCCAGCGGTGGCAACGAGAGCCTCCCAGGAGGCCCAAAAAAGGGAAAACGAGGGAAGGGTCGGAGGTGAGGGGGTGAGATCGAAGTGGAACGGGGAGCCCCCCCTACGGGGAAATCGGTTTCGGTTTCGTGTTCGTGCGTGCCGTGCGTGCGGGCGAGGCGAAGCTGCGTGGGCGGGCGAGAACAAAGTGTCCTCCGGCCGGACCAAATGGTTCCTTTCCGGGGGCCGGTGCCGCGCGGTGTCCCGCCGGTGTCCCGCTGGTGTCCCGTCGGTGTCCCGATGATGATGATGATGATGATGATGATGATGATGATGATGATGATGATGATGATGATGCTGATGATGATGACGATGACGATGACGATGATGATGATGATGATGATGACGACGATGATGATGATGATGATGATGATGATGATGATGATGACAATGACGATGACGATGACGATGACGATGACGATGATGATGATGATGATGATGGTGATGGTGATGGTGATGGTGATGATGATGATGATGTCGATAATGTTGATGATGATGATGGTGATGGTGGTGATGATGATGGTGTCCCGACGATGACGATGATGATGATGATGTTGACGATGGTGATGATGATGATGATGATGACGGTGATGCTGATGACCATGAGGGTAATGAGGATGGTGTCCCGATAATGATCATGATGATAATGATGTTGATGTTGCTGACGATGATGGTGTCCCGATGATGCTGATGTTGATGATCGAGATGATGTTGATGATGATGAGATGATGAGATGATGATGTTGATGATGATGATAAACATGATGATGATGGTGTCCCGATGATGATGGTGATGATGAGGTTGATGATGATGCTGTTGATGATGATAGTGATGATGATGGTGTCCCGATCATGATGATGATGTTGCTGATGATGATGATGATGACGATGATGGTGTCCCGATGATGACAACGATGTTTATGATGAGGATGATGATGAGGTGATAATGATGATTTTGATTATGGTGGCCCGATGATGATGACGCTGATGTTCATGATGATAGTGTCCCGATGATGATGGTGATGATGATGATGGTGGTGGTGATGATGATGGTGACGATGATGATGGTGTCCCGATGATGTTGATGATGATGATGTTGATGATGATGCTGCTGATAATGATGGTGTCCCGATGATGATGTTGACGATGTTGTTCATGATGATGATGATGATGATGATGAGATGATGATGGTAGTGTTCCGAAGCTGATGATGATGGTGTCCCGATGATGATGATGTTGATGATGATGATGATGGTGACGATGAAGGTGTCCCGATGATGATGATGATGGTGATGATGATGTTGATGATGATGAGGTGATGATGATGATGATGATGATGATGGTGTCCCGATGATGATGAAGATGATAATGATGATGTTGATGACGTTGATGTTGATGATGTTGATGATGATGATGACGTTGATTGTGAGATCGATTGTGATAACAATAGTGAGATCGATAGTGGGACCGAATGTGAGATCGATTGTGAGATCGATAGTGAGATCGATAGTGAGATCGATTGTGAGATCGATACTTAGATAGATTTTAGATCGATTGTGAGATCGATCGAATGAAATAGATCGAGTGAGATCGATTGTGAGATCGATCGAGTGAGATCGATCGAGCGAGACCGATAGTGAGATCGATAGTGAGATCGATAGTGAGACCGATCGAGTGAGACGTTGGTTCCTCCCCCCCCGAACCTCCTTATCACCCGAAGGGTGGTCGTATCAGTAATAGTATTAACATCTTTTTCCGCCCCCGAGCTTGCGCCGAACAAAACCAGCAGGCGCGGCAGCCGCCCTCGCCGTTGTTTCGTTCCCGCCGTCGTCGCGGAGGCCGCCCGCGGCGGCGGGCCCGGCGACGCAGGGGCGGCCCGCCCCCGCAGGGCGCCAGCGGCGCCGAGCCGCGGCGCGCCCTCGGAGAGCTCCCGCGCCTCCGGGCCGCAAGCGCCCCGAGCCGCGAGCGCGCAACGACGCCGAGTCGGCGCGGGGGGGCGCCGCGGGCGCACTGCGAGGGCGCCGCTGGCGCCACTGGCGGCCTCCGCGACGACGACGACGGAAACGACGACGACGACGACGACGACGACGACGACGACGACGACGACGACGACGACGACGACGACGACGACGACCGCCGCGCCTGCCGGTCTTGTGTGGCTCGAGCCCCGGCTGCGCAGGCGGCAGGGCGAGGCCCGCATCGTCCGCTCCAGGGCCTCCTCGCGGCGCCGCCCGAGCCGCGGGGTCACCCCGCCGAGTCGGCGTGGAGGCCCTCGGGCCGAGGCAGGCGCGAGGCAGAGTGGGGCGCACAAGGACGCACCAGTGCTGCGTGTTCCCCCTCGGAGGCGTACGTCCGACCCGATCGTGTAGCACCACCATCTGGTAGCACACCGTGTTCCGAGCGGCGTGGCCAGAAAGCGCCCGCCACGGCGCTTATGCTTCGAGAGTTCTCGACGCGCGCGCGTCGCCCCTTCGGCTCTTCGGGGGCAACGCGCATGCAGTAGTAGTACGTCTGGATGGCGCCGACCTCGGGCCGAGGCGGGCGCGAGGCAGAGAGCTCCCAAGGAGAGCGGGCGGCCGCGGTGACCGCCCCCTTCGGGGGCCAGTGCCCGCCAGAGCGTCCATGGGGAGCAGCGGCACGGCGCCGCGGAGGTGCCCGCCGCCATGCGGCTCGACGCCGTCGCGTTCGCCATATGTTCGTGGTGCTGGGCGGTGTCGCCGCGGGCCTCGCGCCCGACGTGGGCTCAGGGCGGTGAACCAAAAAAAACCTTGCCCTCCGACGCAACAGACTCCGATCGGCGCTGCACAGAATAAGGCGGGACACGCTCAAACAGGATTGCCCCCCATCGTCAGACAGCATGGCGGAGACTGGCGGACCCAATAAGCCACCACACTTGTTCCATCGGCGAAACGGGGCCACTGTCGCGAGAGCTTGAATTGGCCACATGCTGGCCAATTGCACCCAGCATTGTGGATGAAAGGCAACCTGGAGGCCCAGCCAGCCAAGTGCAGAGGGGCTGCTTAGAGTCCCCGCAGTAGGGGCCATGACACACACACACACACACTGGTTCCTCCTCCAGCGATGTGTAGCACGATCGCATCCTACGCTAGCAGGAGACGCGAACGAAAAATGCAATCGCACGTGTGGCGAACGCGCTCAAGCCCGGCCGAAGCCAGCGACAGGGAAGCAAGGGCAAGAAGATAAACGACACGCGCAGTGAAAGAAATGCCGCGTGCGCGCAGGCGCGCGCTGCGCGCAGGGGTGGCTCCCTGCGGCAGGGGAATCAAGCCAAGCCGAAGGCAGGCGGGATGCCCCAGGGAGAAGCGAGGCGAAGGGCGACTGAGGGGAGGCACACTGTTTCCTCCGAGGCGATGATGACAGCGGTCAGCGGATGAAGGTCCGGCCAGCCACGCACAGTCCCACCTCATGAAGTAGCGCGGCGAAGGCGCAGGTCAGTCCAAAATGCCTGGACCGGCGCGAAAGAAACGGGCGGGGCAAGCGAGAGAGCGGCGGCGGCTGGGCAACAGGGACAGGGAACCCAGCGAAGCAGCGGGGCGACGGGGGGCACTGGCAGGCGGGAAGGGGAGAAACACCACACGCACACCCACACACGCAACACAAAGTACAGCAAAGCAAAGCAAAGCAAGACAGACAAGCCGTGTGCCCACATCGACGACGATGGCCCGCGAAGTGGATGGTGCCTCACCACCCACTCCCACCAACACCGCCCCTGGCCGAGCCACCGACATGACAATGAGGCGACAGTGTAAAGCTCCACGCGCATCTCTGCACACCCCCCCCATCCTCCTGACAACCGAACCTCGCCTGGCGCTTTGGGACGCCAGCTCGGCCGACGGCAGGGCCCACCCTGGCGCCTCAACAGGGAGGCCCACACTGGCGGAGCGAGCCAAGGTAGCCCCCCCTCACCCTCCTCATGTCCCTATCTCTTTCCTCCTCTGCCTCGTCCTGCACGGCTTCCCCCGGGGCCGTAGGCGACCCGAGGAGGGGGAGGAGGAGGAGGAGGAGGAGGAGGAGGAGGAGAGGAGGAGGAGGAGGAGGAGGAGGAGGGAGGAGAGGAGGAGAGGAGGAGGAGGAGGAGGAGGGAAGGAGGAGGAGGAGGGAGGAGGAGGAGGAGGAGGAGGAGGAGGAGGAGGAGGAGGAGGAGGAGGAGGAGGAGGAGGAGGAGGAGGAGGAGGAGCAGGAGGAGGAGGAGGAGGAGGAGGAGGAGGACGACGACGACGAGGAGGAGGAGGAGGACTGGTCGCCTAAGCCCTTCGGCGAAACCCTCCGCCTCGTCCCCGTCACCGTGCCGATCTCCATCCGTCTCCCTCCTCGCTCGGCCCGCCTGCCGGCACGCGGGCGGGAAGACGACGAGGCCGCCGTGCCGCTCCTGCCAAAGATCCCGCTGTACGTTCCGCCGTTCGACCCGTTGGTGCCGTTGGCACCATGGTAGGTCCCGGCGTCCTTCCCGCGGCCCACCTGCCATGAATGGGGAGGCAGAGTACCCCTAGTGTGAGGTCGGGCATGTCCCCCTGCAGGCGGATTTTGAACGAAAAAAATACCCAAAAAAATCCCAAACAGCCTAAACATGATCAAAAAATCGTCCAGTGACTATTTTCGACTATGTTTGAAGATTCCTCCTGGAGAGGGACAAGCCCGACTTAACCCTAGCAAGTTCTTTTTTACCGGCGTTTCGACATTGGGCGGCAAAGGGGGAGGGTGGGAGGGGAGGGGTCTACCTCTGAACCTCTGCTTAATGGTGCGGCTGTTTGGAACCGTGCGTCCTATGGGGGAGGGACTCCCCCTGCTCGAAACAGGCGCCAAAAACAGCCAAGATCCACTCCAGGGGGGGGGGAGGGAGGGGAGGGCCCGCGCCGATCGGCAAAAAATATATATGAAAACGCCCACCCACCATTGCGTATGCCATGACAATGGGCACTCCAACCGCTTTATTGTTGGATTAAAATGTATTTCGGGTGTCTTCTACATGTTGAGACTGTTCGACACATGCTTTAAAACATGTTCCAGCCGTTTCATGACATGTTCGAAACATGTTTTAGACATCCGGATTTTTGTTCGGCAAAATGTATCCTATCAATTGATCGTCTTCCACCACATGCACCAGCGAGGCCGTCCTCGGTCCCCCCGTCCTCCACCGGGAGGCGAAGTGGGCGGGGGCGGAAGGGAGAAAAAGAGGAAGAGATGACCAAACAAGAATTAGGTCGGGCATGTCCCTCTACAGGCGGACATTGGACGAAAAAACAAAAATATTACAAACAAATCTGCAAAAAAATCCTCAGAAACAGTCGAGAAATCATCCCCAGACTATTTGTTCTAACTATTTTTGACGACTCTTCCTCTAGAGGTGCACGCCCGACGTAAAACAAGAAGTGGGCTAGGCCAGGCCAACTGCAAGCCAGGTCCCGACATCAAGCCAGCAAACCCCCGGCCGCGCCTGCGGCCCAGACGTCGGCTTGGAGGGCCGAGGAGCATGCACGGGGGCGGCTGGTTCGGTGGCGCCGGCGATTCCCCCTGCTGGCGCCGATGACGCGGCAGGATCGACTGGGGTTGCGGGATGAACGAAGGACCTTACCCTGGGTTACAACTGCGCGGTCTGTAAGCCTCCTAGAAGACGCCAAGACGCCGCACATCACGCAGGGTTTACATTGTCAGCCTACAAGAGTTTCGGCGCGCAGCGCCTCGTAAACCAGGGAAAGGGCGTTTTTCATGTCCTTGATGGGCGCCCAACGCCGATCCAAGAAAACGTGGGTCGGGCATGTCCCCCTACAGGCGGAATTTGGACAAAAAAATTAAAAACTGCCCCCCCCCAAAAAAAAACTCCAAAATGGCCAAAACAAATCAAAGACAAATCGTCCCCGGAAAATGTTTTTACTATTTTTGAATGTGTTCATGCCGTCTTCTCGTGCTGGAGGCGGCCACGTCGACGACGGCCTCGGCATGGGTCCGAAGACCTCTCGGGCGAAAAACAGATCCGTACCCGCGGCTTTTCGGACCGGATACGGTTGTTGTTTTTTCGCGGATGCCCAACGACCGCGTCTCCGCGGGAGCGCGCCCCGGAATCCACACCGCGAGGGCGAGGCTACGGATACACATGCTCGCCACTCGTGACAACGAGGGGGCTGAGATGGCCCGGCACTGGTTCTGTCCAGCAAAAAGGGCACTTTCGAACGCAAATCCTCGGCATATGACGACCTTCCGATCCGACGTCTAGAAAGAATCGAAGCGTCGCGACAAGTCACCACTGGAGCCCCGGACCCCATCTTTCTGCGCCATTTCTCGAGCTGGAACGATCTGCAAGGGTCCTGGGGGCCCGAGACCGGGCGAAAACGCCTGGCCCGGAATAATAAGAACGCCGAAATCTCAGGCCACGTTCGCGCGGCGATGCCGCGACGCAAGTCCGACGTGAAGCCGACGTGAAGCCCTGGTCACCAGCACGGCGGCAGGCAGAGCGTGCCCGCGCTCGCAGGGCTCCCGCCAGCCGCGAGCGTGGGGCGCCCAGCGTCCGCCTCTCCGCGCCACACGCGCGCGTGCCCAACACGCAATACACGCAGTTACGTATACGCACAAGCGCACCGAGCGCAAAGCAGCCATACGACGATCACTGCGCACGATCCCTGGACCGCAAGTGTTCCACTGCGTGGCTCGGTCGCGCCCAGCGCCAGCAGCGCTTCGTGTCCACCGCCATCAGTCGGCGCGGCCCCTCGGAGGCTGCACAGGGGTCCTCCTCTAGTGTTCCGCCTCTTCCAGCCCCCCCGCCACCAATCCATCCAACTCCTCCAAGGTCATCTAGAATCCTCCCTCCGCCGAGTGCCTGCCTGAACCTTTCTTCTCCACACGCGGCTCTCCAGTTAGATTACAATTCACACTGTTGCTGTACAGGCCTACTGCACAGATCTCCAGAACCTTGTGAATCAAATTTGGAATTCGACTTGTGTCCGTATGATCGCTTAGGGAACTGAGTTTTCTGGAGACGCCCTTGGGGCCTATGAACGCCCAACACATAAGAATAAGAGCGCCTATGAGCGCCCAAGTTTATCTATATCCTCCCTCTGCCCACTCCTCTTCCTCCCTCCTCAATCGCCCCCCCTCCTCCCCCTGCCTCTCCTCTCCCTCCTTCTCCTTTTTTGCCTGGGAAAGACTCGGGTCAGCGTGACCATAGCGTTCGCAAGACCATAAAAAGACTTCGTATGCAACAGAATGCGATTAGAGAAGCAAGCGTGGCGAACAATAACAAAGTGGTGCGACTGAGTGCAGTACGAACAAAGTTGGGAAATCCTACTCCTCCTCCTCCTCCTCCTCCCCTCCTCCTCCTCCTCCTTTTCCTCCTCCTCCTCCTCCTCCTCCTCCTCCGTTTCCTGCTCCTGCTCCTGCTCCCACAAGCGGCCGTTCAGAGGTCGGGCGGGCGCCTGCGCGAACGAGCGAGGTGACCTCGGGGGGGCCCGGCACCCGCTGAACCGCCCAGGGCCCGACGAAACCCCTGTGGAGGAAAGCACACCGACGACGAGGGAGGAGGAGGAGGAGGAGGAGGAGGAGGAGGAGGAAAAGGGCAGAGGAGGATGAGGAGGAGGAGGAGGAGGTGGAGAAGAAGGAGGTGGAGGAGGAGGAGGAGGAGGAGGAGGAGGGAGGAGGCAGGAGGCAAGAGAGAATGAGAGAGAGAAGGGAGAAGGGGGAGAGGGCGAGAGGCGGAGATGGAGGAGGGGAGGACAAAGATGAGGAGGAGCAGGAGGAGGACGAGAGAGGAAGAGGAAGAGGAGGAGCGCCAGTGCCCGCGAGAGGAAGAGGAGGAGGAGGAGGAGAAAGAGGAGGAGGAGGAGCAGGAGGAGGAAGAAGGGAGAGAAGGAGGAAGTCGGATCGGGCTACATCGACACGGAGTCGAGTCAATTCGGATCGGCTGTGCCAGGAAGCACAAAACGCCATGTAAGTATCGGGTAGCATCGGATCGCCAAAATATCGGATTCGGATCGGAACGAATTGGTCGGAATCGATATCGAATTGGACAGATCGGATCGAAATAGACCCTGGGATCTCTGAGATCCGGCGGCTCTGGAGAATGCATCGGGCGCCGAGGCGATTCCAGAGCGCTCCTGAAGGCTCTGAGAGCGGAACATCCCGGAGCGGTTTATCCTGGTCTTTGGCCCCGTCCGAGCCCTCCCAGCCCTCCCGCGACAGTGCGGAGACCGCGCGTCCATCGGCGGCGCGGGGCCATAGCGCCGCCACGAACTCGCGGAGCGGGAGACTGGCAGGATGTGACCCATCTCTGACTGACTCGGGCCCCAGCGCCTCGCCACTCCCTGCCGCCCCCCATCATGGTCCAATGCCAGCGACCACCCTCTCGAGAGCGATCTCTTGCCGAGGGCGGCCTGCGTGGGTCTGTAGACCTGACGCGGGCCCGCCGCAGGCGTGAGCGCCGGCTGGAAGAACGGCAGACCACCTCCGGTCCGTCGACGAGCTCCGTGAGGGGGAGGAAGAGGAGGAGGAGGCGGAGGAGGAGGAGGAGGAGGCACCCGAGCTCACCCGCAATTGGCCGATTCTGCCGTCGGAGCCGCTCCACCGCCGCAGAGAGTGGCCTGGTCCTGCGCACGTGGATGCTCGGGGGCTGCGCAGGAGCAGGGAGCGCTGGCGCAGCCCCTGGTGCGTGTCCTCCCTCCTCCTCCTCCTCCCCCTCCTCCTCCTCCTCCTCCTCCTCCTCCTTCTCCTACTTCTCCTCTTATTACGATCCATCGTACTAGTACTCATGCTCTGAGAACACTGTCGTTGAGAGAATCAGCATTACGAGATGGATTAGGCATACAAGGTTGTTGATATGTTTCGTCTCACTACTTGCAGTAGTAGTAGTAGTAGTAGTAGTAGTAGTAGTAGTAGTAGTAGTAGTAGTAGTAGTAGTAGTAGTAGTAGTAGTGGTAGTAGTAGTGGTGGTAATAGTAGTAGTAGTAGTAGTAGTAGTAGTAGTAGTATATATTAGTAGTAGTAGTGTAGTAGTAGTAGTGTAGTAGTAGTAGTAGTAAGTAGTAGTAGTAGATCGT